>CM017566.1:25819845-25957299 GCA_007844125.1 Sinonovacula constricta | reverse complement strand
ATCATCATTTTTATAGTTCTTGTTGTTACTGATGCTGCTTCTGTTGTTGTTGTTGTTGTTGTGTTGGTGGAGGTGGTGGTGTTTTTATAGTTGTTGTTGATGCTCATGATGATGATGATGATTTATTGCTGTTCGTGTTGTTGTTGTTGTTGTCCAACTACCTCGTTTCTGTTGACCTTTTGTGATTTTATTACAGCGTTTAAATTCAAATAAGAAATGTCAGAGTAACTTACACGTCACCAAAAGCTGGTAAACTATTTTGTTGCAGAGCGCCGATACAATGATGGCCATATTCGGGTAGTCTAGCTATTTATTAGTTGATGATGACCCCAGACACGTGTCTGTGTAGAACCCATGGCGCACCGCAAGTCAGCTGGAAGACCTCTCTATACATAAAAGGTGGAAGCCGACAGCTTGGAAAAAATAAGTAAGTCATTTTACCTGAAAAGATCTTGCAAAATGCTGTTCATTGAAGCCCTAGATCAGTGTAAACAGTGAAACATAAATCCCCATTCCTCATTGAAAACAGGTATTTCCTATTTGAGCCACGCTGAAGAGATAACTAGTTTTAACTAAGAAAACCACGTGACAACATTTGAGATTACGTTGTATCGTCATCCGAGTAATCCGCTCTGACGTCTATATCTATCTTTTGCACTGATCACTATCGTGCTAATTTATAGATTTGGGATTATTGAACTTTAGAGTGTTTTATCGTGTTTATTTATACTAAAGCAGTTCTACAGACACTGCCACTGAAAACAGTTCTACAGACACTGTCAGTAAAACAGTTCTACAGACACTGTCAGTAAAACAGTTCTACGGGCACAGCCAGTAAACAGTTCTACAGACACTGCCAGTGAAACAGTTCTACAGACACTGCCACTGAAAACAGTTCTACAGACACTGTCAGTAAAACAGTTCTACAGACACTGCAGTGAAAACAGTTCTACAGACACTGTCAGTAAAAACAGTTCTACAGACACTGCAAGTGTAAACAGTTCTACAGACACTGTCAGTGAAAACAGTTCTACAGACACTGCAAGTGTAAACAGTTCTACAGACACTGTCAGTAAAAACAGTTCTACAGACACTGCAAGGTAAACAGTTTCTTCAGACACTGTCAGTGAAAACAGTTCTACAGACACTGTCAGTAAAAACAGTTCTACAGACACTGTCCAGTAAAACAGTTCTACAGACACTGCAAGTGTAAACAGTTCTACAGACACTGCCAGTGAAAACAGTTCTACAGACACTGTCAGTAAAAACAGTTCTACAGACACTGTCAGTAAAAACAGTTCTACAGACACTGCAAGTGTAAACAGTTCTACAGACACGTCAGTGAAAGTTGCTACAGACACTGTCAGGTCTACAGACACTGTCCAGTAAAAACAGTTCTACAGACACTGCAAGGTAAAACAGTTCTACAGACACTGCAAGTGTAAACAGTTCTACAGACACTGTCAGTGAAAACAGTTCTACAGACACTGCAAGTGTAAACAGTTCTACAGACACTGTCAGTGAAAACAGTTCTACAGACACTGCAAGTGTAAACAGTTCTACAGACACTGCCAGTGTAAACAGATCTATAGTTCTACAGACAGTGAAAGAGTTCTATAGTTCAACGGACACTGCCAGTAAAGACAGTTCTACAGTCACTGCCAGTGTAAACAGTTTTACAGACACTGCCAGTGGACACAGTTCTATAGTTCTATAGACACTGCCAGTAAACCATAACTGTATATTGTCATGCAGACTATTGTACTGATATTTTGAAAGAGCACTAAAATTATCATAAAGAACCCAAAGAAGCAAAGAAAATTAAATCAATAAAATCACCGCATACCTACGGAACAACAGACTTTAGTAAAATTTGAAACGATAAAAATAGAAACATGTAAAAAAGAGAGCAATCGAGAGATTATAAATAGAGCTCCGTGTGTTAGCAAAGAGATACGAGTAAAGTAACGGAAAATAATTACTAACAGTTTCATTTTTGGGAAGCAATATTACAAACAAAACGCATGTTCTGTTGTGTGAGGACGATCAACCCTTCAACAAGACATAATACTGACACTGACCATTTAGAAACTGCACGTTGCTGATAAATATGGAAAGTTCTTGAATGTGTAATTTTCGTGTTGTTTTTTTTTTATCTTTTATTGTTAGTGACCTAATTCGTAACATTTTATAGGTGAAGTACACGATGAAGCTACTTAACATAGAGAAAATTATTATTTTTTCTGCAATTGTTCAGCTCAAACTGAAAGTAAGCAGAGATACGTGTCGCCAATCGTAAAATGTGTCAGAGTCGGGTACTTATACCTTCTCATACTCTGGCTCCTGTACATCAGTTAAATCATTGATATGTATTTGTAATTGTTTAAATTCATGTGTTAAAGGACTGTTATCGTAAACACATATCATTAAATAAAATGTTATATTGTGAATAAGTTCTTTCTAAAATTACATGCCAATTGATTATAAAATTTATATCGGTCAATACAATTACCTAGTCAAACCAGTCGGAATTAATGTTTACATGTACAGAGCGTTTTATTAATTTAAATCGCTCATCGCTTGCGTCATGAACAATGCAAAAGCTACGCTTTTAACTTGATTGAGGATTTACGTGGGCGGCTGTCAGTGTTTTATTCCCTGATTGCTTTGAAAAAAACAGGATCAGCAACATTTCCAAAAAAGTAATTACATATATTTCAAAATCGATCGATCATCTCTCATTGCGTTGCATCACATTGCACTATATGAGACGCAACAATGAGCCCTATAGTACAATAGGTGATTACGAACCGATCCTATTGTAAAATAAACTGTGTCTTGTAAAGGACTTTTCTGTATTTTCAATAACTGTCCAGATTCTTTTTAGAAGATCAAATTCATTCTTTATTTATTATCACAAAACCAATCTCGTGGGATTTTATATTCAGAGTAATAATACAGTACTCAAATTTCCATTTCACAGTCGATTGACGTTGTGTTCTCATATTATGATTCCCCCAGATGTATAGCTCATTCCTGACCATTTAGAGTACATGTAGTAACACATGATTACGTTTCAGTATAATAAACTTTTCTTGACGCTGAAACTACAATTTAGAAGACGAACAATAATATGTTTTACAAAGCATTCGCTACAAAACACAATGTACTGGCACAGTCACTAAATACGATAAAGGCAAACTTATTTCCTAGAAGGCATGCCGCAACAATTGTGACTTATCAGAGGCTCAAACAGCCACGGTGGCATAGAGCAACAGAACTACTAAACCGGATGTCGAAAGCTGAACATGATGACATTATTGATAAATGAAGTAGTCCTAAGTGATTAAAAAAACTCGTGATTTCGCTTTTGTGATTGAAAATGTAGATAGGTTAATAAAGAAAGAACAAAAAGCAGAACAATAATAATAATAATTCTATTTCCTGCATGTATAATAATAATTATTTTTTCTGCAATTGTTATAATAATTATCTGTCCTGCTTGTATTATCATTATTATTTATCCTGCAATTGTAATAATAATAATCTTACCGTCAGTTGTAATAATATTTATATTTCCTGCCTGTACAATAATAATTATCTTTCCTGCAATGTATAATAGTAAATATATTTTCTTCAATTGTAAAATAATAATTATCTTTTCCTGCAATTGTAATAACAATTATCTTTCTTGCGATTTTTGTAACAATTATCTTTCGGCTGTTGTTATAATAATGATCTTTCCTGCAATTGTAATAGATATCTTTCCTGCTTATAGAATAATTATTATGTTTACTGAAATTGTAACAATAATTATATTTTCTGCATGTATGATAATTATTATTTTTCATGCATGTTTACCTATGTCCTAGATAAAATTGTTTTTATTATGGAAAATGATAAGAAAATGTTTCGAGAATCAATTGGCTGGTTTTAGTTTACCATGAACCGGCAGTAACCATAGTGTCAACGTATGTAAACAACGAACCCGAAATCTGAATGAAATATAGGCAAAGTCCTAGTTAGGCAATACTGTGGATGTCCTTTTTCCACAAATACTTCTGTAGCTAGTACTGTGTAATTGTGGATATTAGGTATGGTTTATCAATGCCTAAACTGGCTGGAAGGCGGAGCAAAGATGATAGTGGAAAGGAATAAGTATATAAGGGACCTCAAATTGGAAAAAAGGACCAAAATCAGCTATAAATGTTTGAGCCCAAGTATATTTATATTATACTATTTCCTGTAGAATATGCAGATCATTGTCTTTTTAAACTAATTCCATGAAAAACACGACGGAGCTTTTTACCTACTGCTAATGTATAGTTTTTAACGTATTTCATATCAGGCGAATCATGGTTTACATATTTTACTTAGTATAGAGTAAATGTAGAAACTCCATTGTCTGAATTGTTTATGTATGTTTGATGCAGTAATTTAAGCTACTTGTATTAACAGAACGTTTTTATGGTTGTATGTTGTTTTGACCTAGTAGACTAGCTACTAGGCGCACAATACATTTATGTTTAAAGTACATGTATTAACCACAAAATCAATAAAATATAGTTTTAGTTATACATTTTATTGACTGGGAATAAACCTTGGCATTTTTTTTCTTATTCAGACAGCATTATTAAAACATAAAACTATTAGCTAAACTAATGCCAATTTAACACAAATGATGTATGTTTTAGTTTCTGTAGCGTTATTCCTTGGTAAAACTGAATTATTTAAGAGTCATTTGATGGATTTCAATACAAAGCTAAGGCCTACCTCAAACACTATTTAATACTTTATTTTATACTTTAAGAAATAACTGGGTTAAGGCTAACTAGTGTCTTTATTATTTTACAACTAGTTTCAGTCTATTGTTTCATACAGTCTAACTTTTTTGCAGTTTGAAAACTTTCAAGTTGGATTAATAGTTTAAACCAACTAAATCTTGCATCCAGAGATAACACTCATTCTTACATACAAGTACTCGACAAATGTGCCATTGAGTGGTTCTTTTAAAGTTTTAAATATGTGATTTAATCTTAGTAAAATACATTTTAAATAGTTGTTTTGATAATATTCAAAAACATGATTCTGCCACTTATTAGATACGGACAGTGAATTATTCTATTTTGATGAAATGTGTTAACTGTCAAATTATCTTGTAGATTATATGGAGAAAATGTGAAATCTTTTGATAATATTTAATCTTTTTTCAATGGGCTGCTAAGAACGGATATTTCCTCTCTGCCTTCCTGACAGTTGTGCTTCTGTTGGCTGCCATATGGCATATCTAAATTGTGATAATTTCTGATAATCTATCAAATCTGGAATAAAATGCCTAACTTCGCTATTATACTATATCAATGTCTGACAGTATCTATTAGCAAGTTAGGCGTCGGGATTTCGGGCAAAAACACACAAAACACACACACAAACACACACATACACAAACAGTCAAGATAAGGATGAACATCAGAACCAAGATAAATATGTAATTTTGCTCTACTATACCCTACTATAATCTGTTATACTCTGAACGATACCTATTCTGGTTAGAAAATAGACTGCACCTTTCGCGACAGTCAGACACAAATGATGTGTGCCTTTGCTAAACAGGATACTACATACGGAATTGAATGGTTACAACCATAGTCATGAAGTTAGCTGATGCCTATTTACGAAGTTAGAAGAGAATAAATAAAAAAAAAGTAAAGGTACAAAAATAAATCATCTGTAAGCAATACATCTAACGTCAAAATTCTTTCGAAAGCACACTGATACACGTAATGACCGACCTCAGAGAACAGTCACCGTTAAAAAAGCCACCGCCTGAATGTCTGAGTGCAAGTTCGACGTTGGCAATTGCTTCACCAATTTTCTTTTTATTCTCTGAAAAGTCTTTAAATTGTCTAAAAAAGTGGCTATAATGGTTATTCAGCAGGTCAAGCTTGTTGAAAAAATTTGGTAAACATTCATTTTTATACATAATGGACATATTGCTTAGCATAGAGTGAAGGCATTCTTTGGCGGATCCGCCGCTGGGAGTGCATTTGTTGTCCTGTAGATGATATAGGAACATCGCCTTCGTCATATAACTAGTAGGTTTCACGAAACTCTGTTTTCGGACCATTAGCGCGTTGACGAAAAACTTCATTAATTTGTAAGCCTCCAAATGCGCGTCAGAAGCTTTTTTGATCATACTCTGTTCTTCCAGCAATGTTGATATCTTCCAACAGCACCTATCACTGCCTAAGCATTCCTTTGGTACGAGAAATCTGACACCAATTAAATCCCGAGGTTCATTCGACTTTAGGTTCTGTGAATTGTGGTGCCTGTCAACATCGCCAATCTTCAACAATTTTTTGTTGTTAAGCTCGTTCCTATCTGTATAGTTTACAAGACAGGTACTTGTGTCATTAATTGCTTTTGCAGAATCCAGAACATCCGTACCATCACTATCTTCATGATCCAATTTATTACAGGCGGCAGCTGCGGTTTTAACATTATCTTCGTCGTGCTCTTGTCCAAATGATGACACGCCATCTTTCTCAAAAAACTCAAACACAGGTAAAAAGTCTACATGGACGTCAAAGTTCTTAAAGCCTGAAAATCCGTAAACAATGTCACGCGGAGGTTGTAGCTGTTCAACCCTACTTATCCAGATGAATTCAAGAGTACATTTTTCTAAAGGTTCACGAAGGTTCAGCAATAGACTTCCAGAAGGTGTGTCTATCTTTCCCTGAAAAGGTTCAATAGATAGGTTACTGATATAATTTCTCCAATATTTGTCGAACTTTGTTTCTTTGAAATCTGACGAGAATGCAATTTTCTCTGCTGTACAGGCGTTCGGGAGCAGACATTCTCCTTGAGTAGATCTCCATTTCAAACCTATTTGGCTAATACAAGATACAAAATGGCTAAGAATCTCTTGTGGTTTTAAAAGATCTGGCTCTTCCTTATGATAAACATCGAATAATTTATCAAATTGGCGTATTTTCTTGTCGCTGACTTGTTTAAAGCCCGGACAACACCCGTTGTTCGGCAAACTCATGCCACTTGCAGACATTACTGCAAGATAGTCGAATTCTACAAAGGGAAAGGGACACAACTGTTGGTTGAGACTAAGCCACTGAAAATCCCACAGCCGCGCATTTTCAGGCACACTTCCACCTGGAACCAATCTTTTTATCCGGAATGGTAGGTCAAGCGTATCAAACGCTTTACAATAATTCAAAAGCACTTTCTCCACGGCGAGTTTAATGTCAAGCATTTCCTGACAATTAACATCGATAAAGAATTTGTCTTTGATTTCTTCCAAGATTTTATCTTCCATGTGTCTGTGACTGAAAACACCCATCATTGATGCGACAGAAGCTTTATATTTGTGTTCTGAGCTAAAGGATGCCATTCTACGCAGCCTCGATCTTTTCCAATGCGGAGAACCTCATTCTGTAATGTTCAATGAAAATACAGTTGACATTAAATACAGTTGACATGTATAGATTAACTGGTATCATTCTGTTTTAAACCATACTAACTTACGCGAAAAAAAAATCATGGCTACAGCGCCTTTTAACACAATAAATATATATCACTGAAGAAATGCCAAAATTAAGGCCACAATTGGGACCTTTTTTTAAATAAATGTATAAGCAGGGGCGGATCCAGAGGGGGGCCGAAGGGGCCGCGGCCCCCCTATTTTTCGACGACCAACAAAAAAAAGTATTTTGCCCTTAAAAGTGAGCAAATAGATAAGGAAATTATGCCCCACAGATGCTTGGAAATCGCATCTCAGTGCATCTAGAATTCAAAGTTTTCTGGGGAAGCCCCCTCCAGACCCCCCGCCGCAGATTTCGCGCCTGCGGCGCGATCAGCTCCGGCCTGTGGCCGAATGTTACTCCCTCGGCCCCCCTATTCTGAAATCCTGGATCCGCCCCTGATAAGCTTATGTTGACCTTGATAAAAATCTGTATGTAAAATATCTGACAGTCGCAATGTGTAATACAACATAGCACACGGATGTTTCATGACTCGGTGTCGCAGTTGGTAGAGCATCAGACTGCTTTACAAGAGGCACCGGGTTCCAATTTTATCAATACCAAGCAATTTAATTCTGTTTGACATATTTGTCTTTGTCTTCCAGACTAACATATTTAAAGGTCCTTAATTTATCGACAGACGAGTTTTGTAGTATTTGTTTTAATGACAGAGTTTGGGAATCGTTTGAAGGAATAAAACGATAACTTATCGCCATCCAAGAATAAATCTTTAATCACATCAATTGCATATGTATTTTAATAATAAGGAAATAATCTATTGCATAATTATCCACGGAAAAAGTAAAACATGGGAGACTGATGCTCAATGCAAAGGACACGTGGCGGTGTCCCTGTTTGGTCTCCCCTGTTTGTTTTCACGGGCAGAAGTAGTTACTGAGGCATTTCCGGTTAAAAGAAGGTGAAAGGTAAAGTAAAAAGTTGATATGTGTGTGTGTGTGTGTGTGTGTGTGTGCGTGCGTGCGTGCGTGTGTGTCTGTGTGTGTCTGTGTCTTTGTGTCTGTGTCTGTGTGTGTGTGTCTGTGTGTGCCTGTGTGTGTAAAAATATATAATAAATTGACATGTTTGAACGTGTTTTATTAAAGCGATATGGAACAAAAATCAGTTTCCGAAAAAGTGAATTTATATTGACAAGGTCGTTCGAGTTAGGCGTACTAATAATTACAATATATAAAATGTTATATTCAGTTGTTTTCTGATGTCGGAGGCCATGCAGCCTCATTTATTTACAAAGAATGGCTGTTCTTATGTCCTCGGTATATGCACGAGCATAAAAAATGTCAAGGAAATAAAACATTACATTTTAAACATTTAACATAGCTGATCATAAATACAGTGGTAGAAATTCGAGGAAGCGCGATATTTACCTTGCTAATCTTCCCACCTGAGGTTTATTATGGTACATATGGTACATATGGCATTTATACGGTACACAGTTTGAATTAGAATTTGTGTAGACAACAGTCTTATATAATACTGTTACGTCAAGTAGGTTTGCCTAGTTGCCAACCGATTTATCGCCATCCAAGAGTAAATCTTTAATCGTACAAACTGAATATGCATTTTAATAAATAATGAAATCATTTATCGCCTTATTCGTTTGTGTTGTGTTTTTTTTTTAATTTGCGGACTCGTTGTATTTAGTGTATTTGATGCCACTTATTAGCTGTACCCGATGTTAGCTTTTCTATTAACTACTTTAGCTTCTGATTGATTTGAATATAATCACTGGACATATGACATGACTGTCTATGAGAAGTTGTTGTGTTTTTTAATATATACTATAGTTAGACCTGACACAAATGTCTAGGTGTTATCACAGGCACACCGTAGGTCAGCTGAGAAAAAAAGTTGCCGCCATTAAGTCTTCACTCCCTGGCCCAGACTCGAACCTACGCGGTAAGTGGCTGAGCGGTCGGAGGAGTTACAAGTCGCCGAATCTACAACTCTGTAACAGGTGCTCTCTGTTCTATTTAAAGATCCTATAAAAATGATCTTAGTTTAGTTTTTGTTCCCATACTGTTAAAAAGGTAGGAAAGCGTATTGTTAAGAAAGTTTAATTTAATAATAAATAACGCATAAATAGCTACAAAAATTAGCAGCATATTAACGTGTAATAACATTATGGGCGCGTCCGTGGCCTAGCTGTTGCAGTAGCCTAACTGGTGACTTCTCAGCGCCTTACTACAGGGGCGAATCCATTATTTTATGTCGGGTGGTTCTAATTGAGCAACTACCAGATATCCTCGGCGGGTTCTGGCGGCATGCTCCCCAAGAAAACTTCTGAAATGTAGCATCCAAATACAGCAATTTCCTGAATTTCAGGCGTTGCTGGAAACTTTTTCCATGAGTCCAAACTGTATTCTTGGCGATAAAGATAATCTATAATCCTATTTTCATGGAATGCCAAAAGAGATCAAACTGAACGAGAACCATAGGTACGAGAAATTTTAGGTGGTGGGAACGGGCATGCTCCCACAAAAAGAGTGTTGACATCCAGAATCTAAACAGAGCCATATGCTGCATTTCAGATGCTTGACAGACCTTCAGAGAAAGTATGTTTTACACAAATATTTTAATTTCAGGGCGTGTTTTAAAGACATTCTATGGTAAGAGTGTGCTTACTCGTCTTATCTGTAGCACTAGACACATATGTGACAATAAAACTACTTGTGCCATAAAGATGTAACACATCATTTTGTCAATAATTTTGGGGAGAGGGGTCCGGACTCCCCCCCCCCGACCCCCCCCCCACCCCCCACCCCCGCTACATCCGCCCATGTATGATTTACTAAAGAAGGCCGGAAGTTTAGTTGAATGTGAGAAAGACATAAAATATGTTGCCAGTTCGATGCCAAGTAATTTTCGTCTTTATCACTCGATGCCATCTAACTTCTGACTAAATCTACTCTAAACCACACTGTGAATGTCATGCACACGTGAATGCTTCAGAACAATGAGTTCGAGTTATTAATAAGCAACTGCCACGTTGACCCCCCACTACACCCCACCCACTCCGCTCGCACACTGTCAATATAACATAGTGGTTTATATACACTCAAGGCAGAAAGGTATTACCGATAACGAACCAAAGTGAGTCTGTTCCGGAAGTAATCACTTTTTTATCAAATATTTATTATTTGACTAAAAAAACATTAAAGGAATGTCTACATTTAAGTGGTTATATACTGCTTTCTGACATTAACCTCAATTAGAAATAGAATACAACAGTGTTAACACGGAATGCGGGATATCGTCAGAGAAGCCAGCATTTCACTCATTTATCAGCATTTTACCACGACGAATTTCAAGTGAGCCATTCACATATGACTAGAGATAAACTTTATAAAGTTAAAAAATAATCACTTGCCCATTCCATCCAAATATCCACTGTCTGATTAAGTCCAGCTGTTAAAACACCGCGCAATGTTGTCTGCTCACCGCTTTTCCACCACGAGTCAACATTTCCGTGACCCAGATACGCAGAGCTATGTGGCCAGAAAATAATGTCAAGCAATAGAGATAGATAGTTTGTTTAAAATCCAAATGGCCATCAGGCCCATGTGGCAACTGATTTAAATTTACAAATGAAAATTTGCGCATGTACATATATATACAATGCATATATTTAATTTTAAATACAAAGTAAGTGCATGTAGAAAGTTAACCACGAAATAACAATAGAGACTTAAGACACTTTAATTATTTAGATCTATCCAAATTAATAGGAAAAATATAGAAACAAAATATATTTAAATTATTGAATATGCAATATCATAATAATGTGGGAAAAGGTAAGAAAAGAAAAAAAAGTGAGGATTAATATATCTTAATTAATAACGCAACTTATTTTTCATTATATCTGTTTTAACTCCCAAAGCAGGTGCTTACTGTTATTTGTTTCATTTTGACGGGATATTTTTATTTACACTGTTTGTTTGATAAAAAAAAAAAACCTTTAGGAAGTGCGAGGTTGTAGCGCTCCACAAACCAGGTTTTTAAAGCACCACAGTTGGCCCTTTTGCCGACTGACCGTTCCAAGGCGGTAACTGATGGTTTTCCTTTCGTGTGTTATGTCTCGTCTCTGTGTTTTTTGTCACATATACATTTACCTTGTTTGCCTTTGTCTACAGGTAGATAAAATTTAAATATCTGTGAAAATTTTGATAAGACCTTTTCTAATTTACCTATTGAATATATGTTTCTATTATTTGTATCATTTCTGTTGCTAATAATACAACTAACTAAACAGAAAGTTGTTCTGCAAAATTGAGCTACAGAAAGGGGGAAAAGAAACATAATAATGCCAACTGCTGTGTTCAAATTATCGATATTTTAGAATTAAATCAATAGCCTTGAGATGTTTTTTCCATAGCAAACGAAATAACTTACAAATATACCAATGTAAAAATAAATTAGCAAACTATGCCATAGGTATGTAGAAGAAAGGGCAACTATACGAACTCTTCCTTCCAAATTTTTTATGTTTAAATACTAATCCAATAGTCTGTATAATCTGACGTAAACCATAATTATATTTTTTTGTGTAGTGACACCGACAGCATATATTTATTCAAATGTGTAAAAATTACAGGAATCACCCCTAACGTAAAAACACCATGAAGTTAAAGTCGATTAAAAACGTGTGATTTTAGATGGACTAACGTTTTAAACAAATTCAGAGGTGAGGTATCGAGCATGTCATTGATTGTCATGTACGTTTATGCAATGACAACATTGCAATGCATAATGTTACCAGCCTTTGAAGCATATTTTGTTGGATGAAATTTGTTTTGGATGAGGATATCTCACACATACACAAGAAAGGGAAAAAGCGTAGTTTAACTTCTTCAGTCTACTTAGTTATGTTGTCACCTAAAAGGTATGTATGGCTTGTTCTTATAAAGTCATATATATTAATAATTAATTGTTCATTGAGAGAATGGATAAGTAAGTGTTAATTTAAAAAAAAAAAAAAAACCCTGGTTAACAATTATTTAAATGACTTAATATCTCAAAAATAAAAAAAAAAACGACTAAAACAAAATGTAATACATTGATTCGAGGCTTCCCATGGATTTGTGACATAAAAGTTCTAATGGAATTTGCGTTCGTGCGACAACTTTCACTATCCAAAACGGTGCAATTTGTCGTTCAGTTGATATTACGTCAACCAAGAGTAAAATATGTGTAAAAAGCAGGTATGTATGCTATTCCACAATAGAATATGATGCAAATCTGCTAAAAAATCAATATTTTACCACATAACACCTGTAAAAAAAAAAGAAAATAATTTCTTCGCTTTCACCATTTAGGAAGTTTCTGTGGAGTTGTCTTTTCCTACGATCTGCCTCAGCAAGGTGCTTTAAACTTATACTGCTCATTAAAAGTTACGAACTAATGCTAGAGTCTATCTTATTAAAATTCAATTAACAAACATCCTTCTTTGTGGTAAGACTGGATTGCTTAATTGAACGCTAATTATTGGCCCTTATATTTTTTGATACTTCAAAGCATAATTTCCTTTTAGGTGAATCCAAGTAAGGTTGACAGATGGTACCGAAAGTACTCTGCAGAAACACTGTTAAAAACTTATGAGGCAGTCAAAGAGCGAAAGGTCCCTGTAAAGACAGCCGCTATGCAGTTTGGGATGGGATTAGGGATTAGCCGGCATTTTTGCCGATACTGCGCAGCGACATTTCTATCATTACAGCACAGGGGCACTTATGAGGTGCCCAGGGACTGAACCCGGCCGGTCCATTATACTGACACCGACGAGTCAGGCGTAATGCTGTCCCCGTAGCCCCGAGCGTTAGGAGGGAAGCCACTACTACCAACTTTAAAGTCTTTGGTATGACCCGGCCGGGGTTCGAACCCACGACCTCCCGATCTGCAAGCCGACACTCTACCATCTGAGCTATTGCGGCCGGTTTATGCAGTTTGTTATTCCTGAGAATACTTTAAGGGATAGAGTAAAGGGGCGCATTGATTCTTTTGATGTTTGTATAGGGAGTGATACCACTCAAAGCAGAGAAGAAGAAGAGGTATTGGTAGAGCATCTGGAGGTCATGTCTTTGTTGGGTTATGGCTATACCAATACCAAAATGCAACAAATTGCTGGGGAACAGGCATTTTACATGGGTAAAAAAAGAAAAAATAAACCCATGAGCAACAACTGGTTGTATGGGTTTTTTAGAAGATGGGGAGCACGTATTGCATCTTTTTCTCCAATGAGTTTGGACAGTAATAGGGCTAGATCTTCAAAACCAGAGATAGTGTCAGCTTATTATGACAATCTGAGGAAAATACTGACGAAATATAACTTGACTGATAAGCCCCAGCACATTTACAATTGGGATGAGACAGGGCTGCAACCAACCCATCGACCTCCAAATGTAATTGGTCCATTATATACTGAAACTCCAGGCAATCACGTTGCCAAGGTCGACCACAACAACATTGATTGGTTGTGTAAATGTCGTCGGAAACTCGGTTCCGCCCTTTTTTGTGTTGAAGGGTAAATGACTAAACAGGGACCTCATGGCTGGAGCATCAACTGGAGCGAGAGGTGAAATGTCCGAATCGGGTTGGCCCAACCAGGAAATATTCGAAACCTATCTCAAAGAACTGGCACAGATACATCTCAGCCAATTTTGCTAATTTTTGATGGCCACTCCTCACATGTATCACCGACTTTGATCAGTTGGGCACAAACACAGAATCTCATCTTCTTTGTTCTTCCCGCACATACTTCCCACATCCTCCAACCTCTTGACGTGTCAATATTTGGACCATTCAAATCCTTCTACTACTCAGAATGTTCAGCTTTTATGAAAGCTAATATCGGACAGAATATCACCCGATTTGACATTATGCAAGCTTGCTTGCAAAGCATATCTGAAGGCCATGACGCCAACCAATACTGTGATAGCATTTTATTTCGTGGGGCATTTAATTTCGTGGAATTCGTGGGCAAGTCAATCCACGAATTTAAGTACCAACGATATAAAATCCCCTCGGTTAGACTTTCGAATGCTAGATTTACTTGTAAATCATGTCAACATATTTTTACTAAACAGGACATAAAGCTCAAACGAACAGACGATTTCACCACACTTTATTTACATTGTATTGACATAGAACAATAAAACATGTTTACGAACGTAAGCCATTTAATCATAAAAAACAATCTATGCTAAGTAATTTTATACTGTAATATATACACGAGCACTATAAACTTTATAGGTGTAGGGTGTTTACTCAAGGGTCTGTTTTGTGTCAATTTGCATAGTACGCTAATTGGCGTTAATTGACAGTCAATGGCTTCGTTAAATTATACCCTTAAAAGAACCCGCGCCCCTAACATTTTTATGAATATAATCCATTAAATGACACGCTAATTGACAGGTGTCATAAAAGTCGTCTGATGAGACTCGGCTGTGAAAACATTGACCGGCTGCCATTGATCAATATCACCAGGCGTGACGTAAGACAATAGGCAGAGTCACTCGCTAATCCGTAGTTTCGCAATTGACCCTGTTTCAGTGTTAGGCCTCAGTTTCGCATCTGTCAAAAATCGAAGGTATTTTTTTTATTTTCGTGGGTAGGGCAATCCACGAAATCAAGTACCCACGAATATGCCCGTCCTCTTCAAACAACGAAATTTCTGCCCCACGAAATAAAATGCTTTCACAGTATTCAAGCTGGTTTTAGGAAGACAGGAATCTATCATCTATCATGAGACGCTGTTTGTATGGAAAAATTCTATCCAGCAGAAGGTTTCAGAGAAGAAAACCTCGTGGACAAGATAAGAGCCATTAAGTCCAAGAAAGAGGCTGTGGAGGAGTTCATAAGAATGAAACTGGAAAATTCAAGCTGTGCATGTGCGTGCAAAGACAGAAAGAAGGACATAAAGAAACCCAAACCTGGCGGGAAGGCAATAACAGATGATTAGTTTGTTCAAGAAATGAAAGATTACGAAAACGGCAAAAATAATGATGTTGATATTGAAAAGTCACCAAACAAAGAGAACATCCCCCCCTTTAGAAACAAAGAAGAGACCTACTAAAAATCATTACAATTTAAAAGCCTCAAACCATCAACAAGCGGAACCAGAACGTCCAGAGAACCTGCAATGATTCCGGACTCGGACTCTGAATATGAAGAGGTTGCTGCTGAAGAAGACCTCTGTTGCCTTTGTAAGAAATTGTCACCTCCAAACCTGAATGATCACCCTGGTATTAAACTTGTCACATGGGCATACTGTGGCAAATGCAGCCACTGTGTCCACTTGTGTTTCTGCACAGCTGTGAGAGTAGTTAGACGCTACAGCACCTTCTTATGCCCGTGTTGTGAGGCGTAATCCACAAACTCAGAGTCAGAAAATTTGTTTGATTTGTTGATGTTGTTGGTTTTAAACAGAAGTTATTTTTTTAAGTTGTTAAAAAATTTAAAGATGTAATTAGTTTAATATCAAATTGGTGGGTGACATGTCAGTCGCTAACCAGTTGATAAAATATTTGAGATGTAAATTAATTCTTAATTAAATTTTGAGCATTCACTTAATTTATAACGTTAAAATTTTAATTTTTCAAACATAAACTGTTAAAATTTTCATTCCACTTTTGTAGAAAATTATCTTTAAGCCTTTGTCATACTAATGACATAACAATATTTACATGACCCACATCTTGAAATAACCATGCTTCATACAAACCGAGGTTACATAGGAGGTCTCTTACCAACGAGCACCAGTTTTTGATATTTTGATTCTTAACACAGTCATCCTTAAGCATCAAATATGTTTTCTTAATATATTTATACTCATAGGTATGAAGCAATTTGTTCCAGTATTTAAGGATGTTAAAATAACGAGATTGTTGCAGTGGCATTCTACCAAGTTCTCTATAAACAAAGTCAGTCTGGGTAGTCAATTTTACACCCAGTATTCTCTTACAAAATTGTACATGTACTTTTTCAATAGCATTACATTTTCCAAATCCCCACACTTGGCTGCCATAATTTAGAATAGGTACAACAAGTTTATCAAATAAATCAAGTCTTTTTTATTTGTATTGAGGTAAATGTAAGCAAATACTTGTTTCTATTAACAATAGCTTTTTGCCCTTGTCCTGATAGATTGACTCAGAAAAGGAACCCCCCTGAAGTAAATACAATACCTAAATATGAACATTTGTTTACAATTTCCAAGTTATTATTATTGTTATGAAATTGTAATGATTGAGGTAATCAACCTTTTTTTTAAATACCATAACTTTAGTTTTCTCCATATTAACTGTTTACTTCCACCTGTTATAATAATCATTCAGTAAAATAAGACTTCTCTGTCATTCTGAACCACTTTTAGCAAATATAACCGAATCGTTAGCATAGAGTATCAAAAATACCTTGAACATATTAACATATTGTCCCCTTGCATTCCATTGTGTTCAAGTTCATCTTCAATATCTATTAAAAACATACTGAACAGAAATGGTGATAAGGTTTTATAAGCTTTAACCATAATTTATCTCTTACTATATAGTTGAATGCCTTTCAAAAGTCGATAAAAGCACAAAAAGTTGCCCACCCTTATTCAGGATATGTGATAAAAGAACATGTAATATAAAACTATTGTCTGTAGTACTCATTTTAGCTCTAAAGTTTGCTTGTGACTCAATATAGACTCTGTATACTTCTGCCCACTCAGACAGCCTATATATCGGGTATTGTTCAATATTCTTGTAAATAATTTTCACAATGTACTAAGTAGAGTGATTCCCCTGTAGTTATTAACATCATTTAAACTACCTTTCTTGTGCAGTGGTACAATGTAACCCATGATGGGGGTAAATAGTCTAACTCAAAAACCTTATTAAACAAGTTGAGTAAATAGGGGCCTAGAATTTCACTTCCATGTATGAAAAATTCATTTATATACAAATCAGGGCCACTACTCCTGTTACCTTTTAGTTCTTTGATTGATTTATTTCAGGAATTATTACTAATGGGGGCATTTAGCTCATCAAATAAAATATTAAACTTGTTCTTTATCTTTGTATGAATTGTATAACATCTTCATCAGGAGTGAAAAGGGGGGTCAGATAGATTATGGATACACTGGAAGTATTCTTTAAACAAGTAACGTGAAATGTTAGTTTCAGTAATACCTGCATATGACTTAAGCATTTTCCAATATAGTTTTGCATGAGTAATTTGGCTTGTTGAAGTCTTTCTGTCTGTTTAATATTATAATTCAGTCTACATTTTCTAATGCAGTTTTTATACTCAGAACTTGCTGCACACATTTGTGCATTTCTGTTCTCCTCAGTTTTATTATTGCTGTATTTTTTAAGCATTATGTAAAATTGATTCCTTTTATCATGGCAGTCTTGGTTAAACCATTGTTTATGTATATTTGATTTATCATTGTTATTAGTTCCATTATTATCAGAAACTTTTGACTCAGGTGAAGCAACTTCATCAATAATGCAAGACAGGTTTTGTGTACATTTATCAATATCATTGGGCAAAACAGCATTTGACACATTTTCATTCAATGTTGCAAGTTTTGACAAAGTTTCACTATTAGACAGTTGTTCAGTAAAAACATCTTTCTTGTACAATGCCATCTATATTTATCACCTGGGTCTTCTGTACAAAATCAGAGTTTACTGGTTTGCCCATACCATCACTTACAGATAGGTTGTAAGAAGACATTTTAAAATCAACTAAACAATGTTCTTATAGAATGTCTGGGTCATTTACATCTTAATAGTCAAAACTACCCATTAGGTTAGAGGTGCGTAATACCTAGTCTACAAAACTTGAGCCTCTTGTACTAACATATGTAAACTTTCCCTGACTATCCCCCTTACAATGTCCATTGACTATTCATATACCAGTATATTTGCACATATCAAGCAATAAATGGCCATAATTGTTAGTTATACCTTTATCCTGTGAGCATCGAGCAATACATTCATAAGCCACATACTCATCTGGTAAAATATCATTATTGATATTGTCATTAGTTACATAATCTGGCAAATCAGAGGTATGTGCATTCATATCCCCACATATTAAGTTAAACCTTTCTCCCATAGAAGTATATAAACTAGCAACAAAATCTGTCAATCTATCAAATGTGTTAGTCTCTATCTCAGTCTGTCTGCTACTATTTTCTGGAACCATATAACATAGACAAAAGTAAACATCATTTAAGCATTAATCTTAATACATGGAATATCATCCTCACTACTAAAGACATACATATCCTCACAAACATATTCATCTTAAACATAAACCACAATTCCTCCAGAACAACGTTTGCTGGACTTTTGTTTATTTTTTGTTCTGTTTAATGTGTAATTATGAAAACCATAAAAATTTTAATCTGAATATTCATCTGCCCATGTTTCAGTCAAAAAGATGATGTCATGATTGTTGAAGATAACTTTAATTTCAGGCGATTGAAGTTTGTTAACGTGTTTTGTACAGAGATCTTTTAAACAATGCACATTTAAGTGTGACCTTCTAGGCGTTTTTCTAAGGATTGCTCAGAGTTTGGTTTGTGGGTATGTCAGCCACCCCTACAGTCTGTGTTGTTGCTACGCCCTTGATCAGATGCAACACTATTGCCTTCTGACACAGAACACCTCAACTCCTGTCTGACCAACGGCGATGTACCACGAGGCTGCACGGGCTTACTGCATCTCACTCAAAACCTGTGTGCTATTTATAGTGCTTGGTAAAACCGGGTGTACGTCACTTGTACGGGATGGCTGACTGCGATCTTTTTTGTGACCTTGCTGTCGAACGGATGTTAATGAAAAGTTGAACTGTTGTCGGGACATGCATGACGCTTGTAAACATGCATGGGTCAGCATGCTTTCCCCGTTTTTGTCACCAGCAGTGACTTGTTTGGATGTGGGGACAGCAGTAGTTTCTACATTCATTATTAGCTGGCCTTGTGTTTGGATAGGTTGTTGCACATAGAAAACACCCTGCGAGCCAGGAGTTGGGACAATGTCATGTGATCTCACCGTGCCACTTATGTCACCCCTGGAGGTAGGAGACATAAATAATTAAACAGCTACGTTTTCATTCATGGACCTGTCTGTGACGTCATGACTTTGAATTGAGGCCGTATTGTCCGCATGGCCGGGTTACACAGGATTTCGTATCCGGTGGCCCTTAACACGATCCACTTGGTTGACGTGTGTAAGTTTGTTGCTCCCTTCATATCTTTGCCACTCAGCAAGCGCATCCATTCTCTCACCAGAGGGCGTGCTACACAAGTTTCGCTTACACCTCTGTCAACGCCGGGAAAAGTAGTTCTCATACACGTGATATTCTATTGTCACATGTCGCAAAATAGTTCCCCGAAAATTTGGGTAAAAATATATCTTAAACATTGTTCTAAAAAAAATAAAGATACCCATTTTCATTTTAAGTAAAATATACAGAGATCAAAATAATCTCACGAGCATTTTATTCATTATTTATATTTTGTACAAGAATCTTGTACACCGGGCGTTGACAGAGGTGTAAGCGAAACTTGTGTAGCACGCCCTCTGGTGAGAGAATGCAAGCGCATCCTCTACAATTCTACCATCTTGTATCAGTTTAGCAGGGTATACAATTTGTACTCTTGAACTGGAATTTCGCCTTTTAATATCTTTGTACATGGGCCAAAGGCGACTTCGAGCCTCTTGAATCTCCTTTGGATAATCATAGTCTACAAACGTTCTTGTACCTTTTAACAATGATATCCGACCCATGATTCTTTCCACATTCCCGTAAACTCTAATATTAACTATTATCGGCCAGCCGATGCGTCTCTGAGCGTTACGTGGTCCTAGTCTATGGGCTCTAGAAGTATACATTCCAGGGTCCAGATCAAGTCTGTTCTTTATAAAATCTCGAACGATGACAAAACAATCCTCTCCATAATTTTCTGCAATGCCTCGAAATACCAAGTTGTTCCGCCCAGATCTAGCCTCGAGATCAATGCATTTGTAGGCTCAAGTTTTGAGCAAATCAGATTGCATTTGTGATCACTGCTACTTGATGGAGCTTTTTCGGTTACCTGACCAACTGTCTCTTGGAACATAATCATTTCTCTGCTGCAATTTTCCTGTTCGTTTCGTATAAACCGAAGCTCATCAAACATCAACAACAGTTTCTGATCCATGGAACTCTTTGCAAAGTCGATCCTGTTAACACTAAATTTTTCACACTCACCATTTTCTCTCGTACCGAGTGCTTAAGATCTGTTGTGGGTGGGGAAGTGTAGCTCCATGGCAACGTCCAAAATCACGCAAAATAAAAGAAGCTGAAAGCAGTATGGTGCAGGAATACAGCTTATGTTTAAAGGTGGTATTCGACACTTTTTATCAAATGTGTGGGAAAAAAATCAATGTGTGGGTGACTTAGGGCATTTTTTTTTTGCATAAACTCACTCGTACATAAAGTAAAGACGATTTTGAACACTACCTTTATTGTTAGAAAGTACACATAAACTTCACTCTAAATCCCAGAGCTGACTACACGGATGGTAATATAACATTATCGCAAAAAAGCAAATTGCCAGGTGGCTCTCTTATTTCAAAAATACGTATCTCTGCAGCGTGGCTCAGATAGGAAATACATGTGCCTATTTACAATGATGATTGTGGATGTATGCTTCGCTGTTCACACAGATCTTTTTTGGTTATTTGAGAAAAAATTGTTGGTCCAAACTGTAGGATACCATCTTTAATTGCATTCAACAGTGTCTCGGCTTTGCACCAACACATAAAGATTATTTTCAAATTGGCAAATACTCATGTTAGTTATAAAAAATATTAAAATGTGGAATTTTGTAACAGAAAAATGATTTACATGTAGGTCCATTACAGTTCCTCATATTAAGATACTTTACAACGAATCTCCACAATTTGTCGTCAACATTCATCAAGGTATGATACAGTTATTTTGCCCAAGGCTTGGTGTGTTGTTGTTGTTTTTTGCTTTGTCAGTGTCAAACTCTTTAAATAAACTCGTTAAAATCTTTCATATTTTGTCCAAAATATATAAACATCATAGCGCTCCAGCATTCCGGAAACAAACTAAAAAATCACGCAGGCAAGTTAATAATGAAGTCCGTATCACCCCGCCCCCACCCACCCCAGCCAAAACAGTCTGCATCCGGTCACATATAGCAGAAATCCCTGTCGCGTCTACAAAAAAATATGAAAAACAAAGTCAAGTTTCTGTCAAGAGTTGACGACACTCGATTCGGACTTTTAAAGATAGTGTGCATATCTGGAATATGTAACAATGTCTTACAACTGTTCATGGTATTTGGTCATAATTGTTGCAAAAACTTTAATGTTTAAGTTATGGCTGTTTATACATTTCCTTAATTGTTAGACAGTACAAATCACGAATTACATCGCATTATATTTCAAATTATTTCTATAAATAAGCATGATCTCAGCTAAACATATATATATATATATATATGCGTGGTTTGTTGCACATGTGCTGTTGAAAATAAGACCATTTAGTAAAGTAAATCGATCTTCTTTGTTCATTGTAAAATTCTATAAAAATAAATCGCTGAGGAATTTGAATTTTCAAAACTTCTGATTGGCTATAAATGTAGGGTGACTTCTAAAAATAAGTTTGTTATGCTATTGAAAATGTCAGATTACTTTAATAATTTAGCAATAACTATGATTTTTTTTCTGTACTTTTTATTCAAGGCAGATAACTATCGATAGAAAACTATAACGTTGTGTATCTAAAACGAACAAGTAGAAAAAAAAATGTAATTGCTTTAGTTCATTTGCACTAAGTGTTCTAAAGATTATAGGGAAAGGATTTTTTTTAATAATCATAAGATTTTGCGTGATCAGTTCTCTGGGCTGATAAATACATAAGAAGGGTATGGTAAATTGGGACAATACTCTATTCCAGATATACATGTTCCATATGTCTACTGCTAAATACGCCTTACTTACGATCTTCGCCTTATTCTCATAGACGTTAATATGCGCGGAAGTGCGGGACTTTAATCAGATTATTAATGATTTAAGCAAGATAGATGGCCAATGATTGCCATTTTAAAATATTGCTAGTGATTTAAGGAAGAGAGATGGAGAGAGAGAGGGGAGAGGGGAGAGGGAGAGAGAAACGGGACAGAGACACGGAAGGGGAAATTGATAATAATTAAAAAGAAGATTGAGAATAGAGAGAGGAATGACCAACAGAATCTTGCGAACCCGTTATTTATGAAGTATTAATTTCCAAATGTCAGCCGTCCTTATGAAATCTGTACTTATAATCATGTATCATTCGTACGTTATAAGTATTAGTTAACAAACACCATAGCACTTTTTGCAAATTACGGCGTCCTGTACAAAAGATGTTGGCAAACCGCCCACGTCGAAACAGACATGAACTGTAAATTGGAATGAAGCGTGCTTAATTAATTAGTGACTAGATTAAAACTGGAGATCTTAATTATTCCTTATTAATTGTCTGGGAGTGAAATCTCTGAGGAGCTTCTGCTAGGATGGAATAAATGAAGATACCATTTCAAACGCCTCATTTATCTCAAGCCGATTCTTATTTCCCGTTTGATTTTGTCTTCTTGTCATCCCATAAATTACCTAGGGATACAAGCTCATTCTTGGCCAATTAGAGTAATTATATGGTATTACGTATAGTGTGTACAGTATACAGTTCCCTTAGTCATACAGCAACATATCAATGTCGTGTATATTAATCATAGCTTTAGTAAGACATGCGAAAACAATGTCACTCATTTGGATTGTTCTCGTTTAAATTGGAATTTTTCAAAGAATGCTTAAATGTTGTATCCGACAGTTTGCCTGTATTAAATGCATATAACAATAAATGTATTTTCCCACTGTTTTGGGGGAATTTAGTAATCATTTCTGTATGTATGTATACTTCAGTCTTAGTAAAGACGATTTTGAACATCAACTATACTGTTAGACAGCTCAGATTGAAAAAAAAAATCAGTCTAAATGGTCAATCTTTCCAAATCTATAAATTAGTACGACAGCGATCACTTCTTAAAAGATATCGACGTCCGAGATTCTCTGATAACCATATAATTTGTACACAAAAGTAAGTTGTCACGTTGCTGCAATTTTATGCATCACTGTTCACATAGATCTAGGCCATCAATGAACATCATATTGCAGGATCTTCTCAGGTAACAAAGACTGCCTTCGTTATTTAAGAAAGAATCTTGTGTCCAAAATGTCGGATACCATATTTTAAGAGATATCTGTACATATTACTACTTTTATATGTTTATTTCGTGCTGCTCATATAGCGTCCGTCGGCGTGCTCCAATCGCTGGAACAATTACACTGGTCTTGGCAACTGAAGCCTTAATAACAAACGTACGTTTAAGAATAGCTTTAATTTCCTGAGACATAACGTATTATTACCATTCTAGTTATTTCATCTAAATCAATTTTTATTCTTGTTTCAAATTATCTGTCTTTTATAGATATATTTTCCCCAAAGGCGCCAGTGGTTTAGCTCGATTCAAGTCACCAGAACGTCTCGCCGTGTAGTTTCGAGTTCAGGGCATTTTATTTGGGAGCGTTGTTTTCCAGTGGACCTGCGTTACGTCAGTAGTCCTGTCTATGTGCTTGCATGTGCAATTATTCCACCAGTAATAGCTTGACGACAAGCTTTCTGTTATGTACAAACAACTCATTTTTCGTATAATCAGGAGTCTCAATAGATAGTTGTGCAGCACTTTACTAACCAACCGATGTAGTATCGTACTATAAACTAATATAAATATTTCATTTTTAGACAACACGTTACGTATAGTTGTCATGGAACCTGGAAATAAAGCGGGTTACAGCAAAATATGTCATTTTTAGAAAACCCCTTTCCGTTATCCAGAGGAATATGTTCTCCCCTCGCTGATGCGTAGAGCCAGGGAAGAATATCACATTAAACTTAGCTGTGTATGGTGAAAGATTCTAAGTTTGACCTTCCCATAGTGTTAAAATCATATTGCAGGTGAGCTGTTTTTCTAGTCCTGCCTGCCTAATTTGGAATAGATGTAGTTCCCACCAGTACAGGTGAAAAGACTGAGAAATCATTCATATAATCTCTATATCTGTGCCACAGTACCGAACACATCTTATAGGAACAGTCAATCAGTTATCGAGATATAAAGCAGTCATTCTAGTAGGTAATTCGTTTATTTGGTTTGATTTATTTTAGGATTTGGCACAATTGTATGACAAAACACTGTTGTATGTGTGGTTGCTTCTTTGAGACCCACTCGAATACGTAGTTAATGTTAGCATATATTTATGATGTCTAACTATGACAATCATAAGTTACGACGTCGTCCCTTTCATGTGGAAGAACTTGATGCCTGAAACAGACGAAAAAGGCTTTGTCTTGTAAACATAAACAAACTAGTGACGTCCGGTTATCCGGATCGCAAGATCATACTATACTACTCAATCGGACCACTTCGGATAATTCAGAATGGTTGTCGCGGGGACGGCATTACCCGAAAAGTTCCGATTGTATACTATTCTCTTACCTCGTCATTTTTTTGTAGGTCGATCTAAGGCAAAGGAAAAGCCAACACAGAATTTCGAATTTAGAACGGTTTATGGTACTCCACCGACTTACACATATTCGTAAAACAGTTCTTGTCGAAAAGTTTCCATGTTATAAAAAGACATGAGTACGATAAGAAACTACGAACAGTTGTGTTTGCTGTTATGCCGCAGTTGGCTTGGGCCTGCATTAGAACACGTTAAAAGTCGTGTTACGGCCTTTCGTTGATTGAGTGGTTGTTTGGTGGGACTTAATACGCCAAAAGGTAGAAGAATGTAAAATTGTTTCTTGACCTGCAACCGCCGACTGGAATCCTGCGTTATAATCCACTGCCACCTCGTTGTGGACGTAGTCCGTCCGTCTATCTGTGTAGTCATCATTTGCCCCAGGGCCTCCCACCATGGCACCGTACAACACATGCGGATTTGGTGCGTTCACGTCCATCTGGAAGGAGCCGCAGGGTGCCGGCATCATGGGACACGAGCTACCGGAAGACAGGGAAATCGACTAATGGCTGACAGTTCCTTAACTTGCACACGAAGTTTTAAAAGTTTGAGGTCCAGCGAAAGTGACTAAGGGTCGAACAGAATATTGGTTGAAGGCCATTACTATGATGGAACGGCCAATTACGATGTTTGTAGGCATAGTGCTTATGTGATCCACTTAGTCCGCGAGCATTAGCCATATTTGTTTTCTTAAACAATATTGTCTGTAAAGTTGTTTGGCGGACTAAAACAGAGATTAAATTTGGAATATTATGTTCTCATCTGCAGCTTATCATGTCCCTAGCTTAACATAGAACTTGTATTTAACTAAAATGGAACAATCGACAAGCGCACCTGCCGCGGTGATGAGGCTGTGTGGGCGGATTTTTACCGAATCCCACAACGTAGCTTCTCCCGCTGTCGCCAAGGATATAGTTGATTTGTGACTCCGCCCACTGAATGTATGTCTGTTTGTGGATACCGTCGTTTGCAGCCATCAGAGCAATCAGTGCCATGTTGGCTGAGGAAGGAAATTTGTTAATTTTAAATGTTGTTTTCAATTTATAAGTGTAACGGCCCCTAGTCTTATAAACATTAATTTCTGTCTCATTTAACCTTTGCTCGATATTAGATACATGTACAATATTATCTGTGATTTCGATGGCACATTTGCCCTAATGTTTAAATCGTCAAATCCCTACTCAAAAACTATAAATACACATACTGACATTGTCTTGTCTTAAGAACGACTCACAGAGCAATTATGGTGGCATATCTTATATAATTGTAAACTGCTCAGAACATGTTTAAAAGTGCTATTCGTCAAATGTCACTTTTTTACAAACAGCAATCGTTAACTAAAAGAGTAATAAATGTTGCACAAAACTGAAGCCGCAGCTGGATCTGTCTACCTGTGTATCTGTTACTGCCCCATTGGCTACGGAAGGCTAGACCACCGGGGGTGTAGGGAATCGAACCTCCGGGCATCCAATCGGTGAATGTCGCCTCGATATCTTGCAGATACTTGGCCTTTTGTGTGATGTTATACAGCAACACCTGCCAGAATGGTAAACTTACATAAGCCACATGGACAAATCGATACTTCAATGGAAAAAATGCATAAAATGAAAACTCATTTGATGACATCGCATGGGCGGTTAATCGCCTTATGAAAGTGCTCGTAAATAATTGGGCGTCTATATAGTATCAAATCGACGTTTTTAAATAAATCGTTCACATATCGCATTAGCCTTCAAAATCACCAACACAATAATCGACATTTTTAACATGGCTGTGCTGTTTGGGGCTTATGTCCTTTTGTCTTGCAGTACAATGTACGGAGGCAAAGTAAAAGTGCAGGTGTATGTATGATAAGTAAATAAAAAACATTAAAACCCTTAACGTCGCTGGCCAACAACTTCTCAACGCCACCCCCTTGCAGGGTGGTGATGGTGTACCTTCAATTTGGTATCATGTTGATTCTTACCATTCTATACATAGCGTGTGACGTCACTACGTTAAAGTCATCTCTATACTACGACTCATAACTCACCCAAAATTTTAGATTTGTGCCTACATAACAAATAGTTCCGCGTAGGAAATACGTTCGATTATAATATTCATTGAATTAAGATAAATGACTAAACAACCATATTCTAAGGCCTCATTCTATGTCCAGAAACTTCTAAAGTCTTGATATTTATAGATAAATGGAAAAAAATACGATGAGCAAGTATTGCTACTTTCGCTTTCGTTAAACAGTAATATGTCCATTCTAGACATAGCGTGTGACGTCACTACGTTAAAGTCTGGACCGTTTACAAAATTTAGTTCAAAATGTTTGCATGAAACATATTTTAACTATTAGAATGTATAAAAAAATGCCAAAATAATCTGTTGTATACCTCTTCGTATATGTTGTGTTCATTTTAGCAATCACTACGTATTCATAACAGCCATGTTGAAGAACTACTTTACCCACAATACACCGAGTGCATTCACACAGGTCATTTTGACCGTGTGTTGACGCAACGGATTCTTACCACAACGGAGGAAACATGTTCTTAAATTTAAAGGTACCTAACACATGTTTCATGAAACGAACACGGTCGTAAAATGACTAATACAAATTACAGATCAATGAGACAATATGCCTCCAGTGTACCATGCATCCGGATGACTTTTCGTCCCACGACTGACCCCATGCGGCCCCGGCCACGTAGTTCTGCTCGGCCACGGTCAGATAGTGGTTCTCCCCGGTGGCTAGATACATCCAAGCTCCTCCCCAGCACATCTCGTCATGATAGTCCATCGACCTGCCAGTTTTCACTTTTCTTTAGTCACTTGCAATGAACCGTTCCAAACATTTGATAGACTGCGAAATATATGCAGCGTAAGGTATGAGAGCGTAAGGTATGGGGATTATTTAAGAAAGGACGGACCGAATATTTAATTCCTCCGGATAGTTTAAGTTATCAGATATGGTCATGTTATGTGTTTGCGAGGCGTAACAGTTCATCTGACAATTTTTTGACTTATTTGACACAAAACTTACATTACCTGTAGTATCCAGCTGCTGCACTCACGCTATCAGAGTACTTTCCGGGAAACATCTCGGCGAAGTCATACAGGTCACGTGCGTGAGTCAGCAGATTGTTAGCGTATGTACCATCTAACAAGGGATTACACAACACATGACATGGTCAGTCTAACATTCAGGCTGTTTAATTGTTTAAAGTCATATTTAAAGACACGAATAACCTGATAGTTACATTTATCTGATTACGAAGATACTTAATTATGTCACCAGACGCCAGACGTCAATGAAAACAGAAGACAAAGTCCTTCCATAAAGTAAAAACTTTGTATTTATAAGCTTAAATTGATTATTTATTACATGGTTAAAGAGCCATGCTGGTAGATCATTTACTTATATTGATGATACTTTTTATTTAACATGTGACGGGAAAATATGTCAATAACTGTACTATGTAATAATGAATGTCAACCAACCCATGTCTTTTAGTGCCAGGTAGCTTGCAGCAAATGCAGCTGCTGTTTCTGCTGCTACGTCACTTCCGGGGTGTGCCTCGTCGATCTTGTAGGCGGGGCGAGCCATCGTCATGTCCTCCGGACGGCCCCAGAAGGAGTGGTCTTGGCCGCCGTCACCCACCTAAAGGGCCGGACCAAATGATAGTAAATTGAAAACCTTGGTCACATTATAACATCAAGAAGTGTAAGGTATTTGAGGGGCTTGCCCAAACTTGTGCTCTCACAAGTTAATTTGAAGAGCATCGGGAGCATGCTTGTTCAACTTAAATTCCGTTTACTTTTAAAACGTATATCATGGTTTATAAGGCAGTTAGTGCGTTTGTAGACTGAATACGGGAGCTTTGGTGTGACTTTCTGATGTTACTGCACTAAATTATGCAAATTCTGGATGTAACATTTGTCATTTATAATAAACAAGAGTCTTCTTATAATTAAACAACTTATCCATTAACCTACCTGCACGTAATACACATGCGGGGCCACGTGGCACTTTACCAGGTAGTTCAGAGGCCACCGAATACAGTCGATGACGTTATTCAGCTCACCTGCTGTCTGGTACGCGTCCTTAAACTTCAGCAACCCCCAGGCCAGTGTAGTGACAGTGTAGGCCATCGGGAAGTTAAACTTGACGTGATCGCCGGCTGCAAGCAGATTGTTTACAGGTAAACCTTATTGCGTGTTATCAACGATGGAGTCGACATCGTCTTATTGAACAATTGACCACATGGTCACTGAGTTTTCGCATCGAAACTAATCACATCGAAACTGACCAGTTAATTTATTTCCAACGAGCGACATCATAACCACTATATTATATAAAGAGAAGATATAAACCCGAAATTTAGTTTTTTGTCTCAAATGACATTATTTCAAAAACACCACCCTCACCGCTGAAGCATTGAATCTAGTATAACTGTTTGACACAGGAAGCTGTCGACCAAACGATTTAAGAATACCTATGCCATCAGCGCTACCAAAAAAAGTTTTACGTAACTTAATGACAGGATACGAACGACAAGGCTGATTCTCAAAGTTAAAATCCAGAAGCAGCAGAAAATCACTTAATTTTCGCAATAGTATGTCCAGTCTGATCAAACAAAATGTTAATATGATTATATACTTCTTAAAGGGCTTAGAAATAGAGTATCCGGTTAAACGTGTTAAAGGCATCTCAAAAGGAATGTGGTATCCCACTGAGCCAGGCCCCCACATGCTATGACCAGACCTGCTAATTGCTGGTCATCACTGCAGGGAGTCTTTAGCCAACATAGTACTAATCTGTTACAGTAATACCTCTGATGGGTTAATGCAAAACTAAATTACCTGCTAGTATGGATGTGAGACAGTAGGCTAGTTTTACACAAAGCCACAAACATTATTGTTAGTGATAATGTGGGTTGTTTACTATATGATCCCTTACAAATTCTTTATTGCATTAATTACTAGGTGTCAATTTTGTAACTGCAAGATTATGTATTTATTTCATAGCTAAATATTTAATTTTGAAAATACATGAGAGATACAAGTTTAAGTATTCAAAATGGCTCTGAAGGACATTATTCTGACAATGAATGACTTTTTAAATTGGTTTTGTTAGAAACGTTTCGTTACATTTTACAAATCAAAATAAAATATAACTTTAAATATATATGAGAACTAAAAGAATGAAAGAAATAACAAAATGTATAAGAAATAAAAATTTAACCAACAAAGTAAGAAAGAAAAAAAAAAAAAAAAAAATATATATATATATATATATATATAGATAGATAGATAGATATATATATATATAGATATATATATATATATTGGATTGCGTAATTGGTATATTCACAACTGTTTCCTTTACAAACTGTGAATGACTATGTTCAATCCCCAGATATAGCATACATACACTTGGATCTTGAACAATACCTGTGTGACAGACACATCGTTACAGACTGTGGCAGCCTGGCTTATCTGAAAACAGATGCCCTCACATGCTGGGTGGGGCAATAAATGGGGGGGGGGGTCACTTATATAAGGCTTTTGAGATGCCTTTAAGTGTGATGTTATCAGCATAGGTCGTAAACGATCTGCTCTCCCGCTGGGAAATTTGTCAACCGGTTTTTAGTCTCGAACCGTTTCCGTGATTTGTCTACTAAATTGAAAGCAAAGTTGTTAAGTTTGAAAACATCACCGACCACAAAAATAGGTACGGCAGACATTTACGCAGGTTCACATTGCCTGAAAATGGGATTACTTTCATTTCCGATTCAGTAAGAACAACATTTGTTTGCAGCGCTTTCGATACTGATCTGGATTTCACTAATGTGGCCTATTTTGACCAAATACTCAATGAGTCAATGTTCTCTAACACAACTGTTACACCACGAAAGACACACTGATTTAATAACCCAATGACATCCTGACTCCACAGACCATCTTAGTCATATTACTCTCTAATTCACTTACATTCGTGTGGCTTATTATCTACAAGCACCAAGCCACATTACGAAACTGAATTGTGACCACGTGAACGTATAAAATCTTTACCAAAAGACCCCTTTTTTTCATGTCATTCCTTTTCCTTTAGACCAAAGGAAAGTATCCCCCATTCTCTCACTTGTAACTTAGTAGTATCCCCCGCTACTAATATTTCACTGTACAAAATAACCGAAAGATAAATTAAAATTTAAATTAATAACAAAATGACCTCCATGACCAGCTTACCCAATGACCTGTTAGCTTAATGGTAGTCTATTGCATATACGTATTTGCATACAAACGTACCATCGTACCAGCCGCCTGTTAGATCCTCGCCATTATTGCCGGTATCGTTGAGGGCCGAGTCTCCACGCCACGGGATTCTATTGTTTGCGGGAAGTTTCCCCGACCGCTGGGCCTCGTAGAATAGAATGGACTTTTCAAGCACCTCGTTTAGGTTGCGCGTGTTGTCAGCTGTAACGTAGAGGAATGTAATGTTTCGGCAAACATCAGCACAAGGTATGGATGGCCTTAGTTTTTTTCTCGGGTTTTAAACGATGTCGAGCTGATATTAAAGTTAAAGACTCGGAAGTGGAATTCGGGTCGCCCAAAGCAGTCAAAGTTGCCGAACTAGAACTTTTCAGCTTCTCGCAGTGTGTGATCATATTCTAGATGCCCTGCGGTCTGCCAGTGGTTCATGACATTTTTCTGTCTCTGGTCTTCCCCATCTTTTGGTGGAATCCGACATTTAAGACCAAAAATATTTTTATTAAACATCTAAATAAACTATTGTTGCCTGAATAGATCTAAAAAAAATGATGATTATCGGTGTCCTACGCCTGTCTGAAAAGTGAACCATAACGCCTAAATCGTCATTACAAACATGAATTTCCTATCTGAGCCACGTTGCACAGTTAGCTCTTTTTAAACTAAGAGACCACTAGACCACATATGCTTTAGCTGTGACGTCTATGTCTATTTTCGCAGAAATCCCAATCGCACTTATTTATATATTTGAAAAGAATGAACATTTTATTTGTTAATTAACGAGTTATACTGCCCTAAAATTGAGATTCTGTTTGAAAAATCGTCAAAGCTTAGGCTAGTATTTGAACGGGGTTTCTTAAGAAATTATGCACAAATACTCCAGAGGTCAGATAGTGTTACATATATAATGCAAACGGTTGGATACCACCTTTATATAATCGCACATTGCTGTAATGGCCATAAATGTAGCACTCAGTGTATTTCATAAAATAACCAACAGTTGAACACATGTTTGAAATTATAGCTGGTTTAAACAAAGTCTGAGACAGTGGTGCTAATGACAATGAAACAATAATATAATTATGGTCAAAAACAGTTATGTGTGGAATAGCCTAAATACTGACGATCTGGTGGAACTGTTGGCGGGACAAAGTTGTCCAGACCGAGGTTGAAGAACTCCGCTACGCCGGTTGGAACATGCGCACCATTGTAGTCAACTGAAGGAAAAACGTTAACAATTATGGTGATCTGTTTTTATTGTTGATATAGTTGTTGTTGTTTTCTTGCTGTTTTTGTTGTTGTTGTGGTGGTGGTGGATGAGGCGATGGTGGAAGTAGTGGTTGTGTGGGTTGTTGTCGTGATAGCTGTTGGCGGGACAAAATTGTCCAGATGGTGGTGGTGGTAGCAGGTATGGTTGTGGTGTTTATGGTTGTAGCTTGTTTTTCATTTGTTTGTCTGAGTAAAGTTGCATGTTTTGTTCAGTTTGTAAACTTATATGTATGTATTTCTTGTATCTTCTTAAATGGAGGAATAAAGATATATATATATTGATCATATTGGTGACGATAATGGTGACGACGATGTTGATCAAGGGAGATGTTTTTTCTTTAACTAACGGACAGTTACACATTTGCACTTAATTCGTCACCCCTTTGATGAGTTTATATTCACACGTGTCAAAAAGCAAACAAACAGTATCACATACAAAAAGCACACGCGAAGTGTTTGCTTAATGTTCACAGTGTGCTTTAAACTTTCACTTCATTGTAAGGACCACGTACAAAACTAACTTAGAGAGAGAGAGAGAGAGAGAGAGAGAGAGAGAGAGAGAGAGAGAGAGAGAGAGAGAGAAAAGGGCGCAGTGAGAGAGAGCAACGCCAAGTTTACCAAACATCTGTATGGACAGCGTGTCACCCGCCTTCATGATTCCATTGTGTGGCTTGTTCACCAGAGTGAAATGTTTGTTGTCGTTGGAATGAGCGATGACGTCACCCATCCATTCCTAGAAACAAACAAATGACATTAAAATTCTTAAATTTCCTATCATTTTATGTGGAAAATTTAATATACACCTTAAAAGGGGTATTCGGCATTTTGGAACTAAAAATTGTTCTCAGATAACAAAATAAGTAAGTGTGACCTTAAATAAGTGAAACGTATGTTACGACCGGTGTCGCTATTTAAGATTTATTTATGAAATAGTATAACAGGAAAACAAGCCAGCAACAAACTAGTACAATAATGCTTTATTTTTATAAACAATTGAATCTATGGCGCAATAAAACAATAACAAATAATACAGACAATAATTGAGAATGCAAAAAAAATAAATAAAAAATGTTAGCTTACAGTTTGTCCCTTTAGGGGGTGTACCTTTAATTGTCCAATCAATAATACAACGTCGAATAATCCTGAAGATTTTTCGGTAGAATGTCCTTGTAGATACGCACAATTGAAATAATCCAAAGGTAGAACAATACACGAATGTAATTTATATAATTCCAAATCCAACACTTTAATATTTAAATCACTGTACAATATAATAAATCCACGTAAGTTCCAACACAGAAATATTTAATATAAAAGCTGCAAGTATTTCCAAAATATATGTCCAAACTTTATGTCTAAACTCTATGTCAAAACTTCCCTTAAATCGATTAACACGCCCTTATATAGACCCAAAGAACTTCTAGAACGCGGAAGTCTCCAGAACATTCACGAAACCCAGTTAAAAATAAACCAATGAATTTTCTAGCATGATCCTTATGATTTCTAGCAACGACACCTTAACCTGACTAGCGTAACCTTAAACGCTGGTGTACTACTGTACATAACACGTAAATCCATACTTGTCATTACAAACAAGTATTTCCTATTTTAGCCACACTACAGAGATAGCCAGCGTTAAACTTACGTGACTTACTTACTTTTTGTTATAACGTTATATCTGTTCTATTTAGTATGGAAGGTGATATCCGCCAATATTCTAATTACAATTTCTAACTTTCAATACGCGGATTTGTCACTTCAAATGTCAATTTGTAAATTACAACAACGTGCATTCTAAATACAGCTATCTAGCCTAATTACATCCTTACCTTTATATATATCATGAAAATTTTCACATTTCAACATTAGCCTTCATTTGAACAATTTCACATTACCCGCATATATATACAATTTACAAGTTAAAAATGGCGGGGCGAAAATCACGAATACAGTTTACATTTCTAGGTTCTAATTTACAAGTTACTAATCTGGAGGCGCAAATCTCTAATGTAAAATATACACTGAATAACATCGGTACAACATTAGGACGCAAGGGGGCGCTTCTAACACGGGAATGTCACTCTATAAATAGGATGATGTACTGCTTGAACAGCAATCGGAACACCTTGGATAATTCACAAATCATCTCTCGGATGTATGTAGGTAGTCGGATTACCTCGGCCATTTTCCTAGATGGGACTTCTTTTGTGACCGACGTCAAAAAAAAGATGGCAGCTCGGATGACAGCTCACTATAGTATGAATGCCTGTGAAACTTCACTTTGGGCTGCTTCAAATGTAAATCATCCAAGTTTAATTTAGTTACTCGGCGCAGCAAATACACAGCTGTCAAACGACTCCATTGTTTATGTTTTGTGCGAACTACATTTCAAGCATAGTCTTCCGGCGAACAAAACGACCGTGATTTCTTTACGTATCATTGCACAAGATACCTCCGAGGGATGATTGTCCCGAGGACGGAATTACCCGAGGAATTCCGATTGCTTGAACTGGTCCGCGTTCGTCCGTAATCTACTTTCATGTTGTGAGTGTCTTACCGACAGAATCAGACACGTGTGTGTGTGTGTGTGTGTGTGTGTGTGTGTGTGTGCTGTAGGCCTACAATTTTAGGGATATTGTTCTGTACTTAACTGGTATGACTACTTATATACATACATATATATTTTCATGATTATTGCAGACCAAGCGATAAGTTATTGTTTGTGGTACATTAAGGAAAATGCGTGATACATGTATTTATAATCATTCGTGACATGTACTGTATACATGCATAAACAAAAGTCGGTCCATATTTACACGTCTCTACTTTTTCCTCAAACTGTATGAAACGGTTCAAATGTTGTTCGTATATTTTTATCTCTCAGGTCTGAAGCAAATGCACTTTAATGCAGTGTTGCAATTTGCAAATTAGAAATTGAATATAAGCGGATATCCCCTTCCATAATTAATGGCTTATATGTGAGTATAATAAAAGTCAATTTCATTTTCAGATAAAGTTTTTAAGGTATTATTTTACTAGTTATTATCATGACAAGCTGTCCGTATATTAGCTTTGTTTTCCTTGTACCATTGATGTACCATTGTACCATGCAGCTCGTATATAGATTAATGTACTATTATTACACATCCGTCATGTTCTGTACTGTTTGTATTTTTATGTTTGCTGGATGGATACAACGACCTTTCTTTCTGATCTTGATTAACTTTCAAACTTCATCATCCCGTAATTCGCCCTGACGTCGATAACTATTTAGACAGAACTCCAAATCGTGCATACTTACAGATTTGGACAAAATGAACATTTAGAGCGATTTATTTCACGTTTTGTACTGTCTCTCACAGTTGAGGTAGTGTCTAAAATCATCATTACTTAAAAAATAAATCAGGAGTTTATGTAGAAATTATGCATAAATTTCCCTAAACAGTCGAGAAATAATGTTTCATGCATTCCATATAGGCAAACTGTCGGATATCATCTTTAATGCGTTTTAGTAATTTGTAATGTATTATATGTAACTTTAAACGGCTGTGAAAACTGTCTTATGTTTGGTCTTTGTGGTCGCTGTCTTGCTGGTTTTACAGATATTTATCGGAGGGATGATCATCAATCGGTAATCCCTAAACATCATAATATAACAGATCAAATGAAACCACTGAAGACTTACGTTCATGTTTGTGATGGGCGTTGAGAAGTTCAGTTTCACCTCCCAACCATTCACATTCTCCGTGATGGGGATGTCCAGCTGGCCCTGGAACCGACCGGTCCAGTCGTTGATAAGAGTGACGTGATATATGGACTGGCCGTGACACCATCCTGCCAGTAGCAATAGCAACAACACCGAGGCAAACTGTAAAATTGTGACTTCAATTATTATTGTTTTGTTGTTGTTTTGTTGTAAGTACATCTCAACGATACTAATTACACCGACGTCAAACTAGTTTTGGTTGAGGTAAAAGACCCCAGGGAAGTATCTGTGTATAGCCCATAAGTCAAACGTACGACATCTCTGCATGGAAGTTTTCGCCATGACCGAACCTCGAACCCACGTTTTCGGGTTTAAAAGTGAGAGGAGTTTGAAGTTGGCGACTCTTTTTAAGATTGTGTCTAAAATAACTTTTCATAAGTGCTACCGGATGCACACTAAAATTAACTCCCAGTTACCGTTGATTGGTAGACCACCTATAGTAAACTGTTCCGCGACAATCGCTTTGATTTATTTCGTCAACATACGCCCCAGTGATCTTAATCTTAATCCCGATTGCTAAGCTGGTATAGAGTCGCAGAAGGTGCCAACCACGATATCGGAAATATAGCGGCCTAGTATTTTATGTACAGTATAGCCAAAAGAGTATGTATAAAGTTGTTCATTCATAAATCTTCATTTTATGTGTATTTGCATTACACAATATAATTACCTGCGCATCTAGTTTGAATACATAACAATATTAATGTTACCATTTGAAGCCTGCGTAGACAAACTAAACGCGTCTAGTCATCTTAGACATACACATACACATTTGTTCCTGTACGCGCACTCCATTTTTCCAGGCATGAAGACTGGTGGCTGATAGTCAAAGTCATGCTTCCGAAATTCAACTTAAGTATAATATTGGACGCTATCGCCAGCGACACTGCCAATAAACTCGTTTTCCAACCGGCTTTTTAAAAAAAAAGGTTTTAACAACGCTACTACAGCACTTATTCTTTTTTGGTATTGAGAAAACATTCGGTAGCGGCATTCTACATTTAATAAGAAGGTAATAAAGATGTAGTACTGATTACTTTGCGTTTTATTTATTTATTTTATTTATTTAAACACAATGTTGGTGACATCCAGATTTTATTGTTAGAGGATGTCTGGGTAGAGCAGTGTCGGCGACCGGCTGGTCAGCTGGTAAACCTGATAACATAAAATATAAAGCAAGTGGGCTAAATGTGGTGCACAATTTGAAAAGATTAAAATTTAATTCGAAAGATAAAAAGACTGATAAATGCATGCTATTTTAACTAGTTTTGTTTTATGCTGGAATACAAAAGATGTTGCCTTGGTAACATGTGCATGTCTATGATATTGCAGATATAAACGTGTATTTATATATCCAGAGAAACAAGACGGCAAATAAATTATAAGAAATTATTGCTCGAGGTTGAATAATAGTCTATAGTCCAAAAGGATTTACCTTCATATTATCTTGACGGCCAACAGTCCAAATGTTCCCTGCTAATATGCGACCGTTTATCCAAAGAAATCTTACCTGATAAGAAAATTCCAATTTGGGCTGTGTGTACAGGGAAATATTCTGAAGGACATGCCAATTGTGTATCAGGTGACGGAGCTAGTCTAGGGGTCTGTGTCGCATTTAATGAAAGCCATACTAAATAACTCCCGACAAACAATGCAATCTGAACAAAATCAAATCACAGCGAGATGTATATGGCACAAAAGATTGTCCCTTCCTCGGTCTCTATGTCATATAAACTGCTAAGCGACGGTTAAAATCGGTTTGAAGGACAACACATGTAATGTTGAATCTGTATGCACAGATTTTGCCGGTCGACATGTATATAAAAAATACAGAAACATGGATGTAATAGAATTAGTGGCCCAGTCGGAAAAGCACTGGGTTGACATTGGACTGACGGCAGAGTTTCGACTCATAAAAAACAAACATTTATTTCCAGTTTCGCTTTTATTACATTTTGTTCTTTTTTATTACTGTCTAGCGTAATAACAACTTAAAAATTGTATCGCAAATTAGTGTTATTGTTATATTTAGCAAGCAAAGTCAATTTGAACTTTCTTGAGACGGTACAATAAACTCTTCTCGGGAGTTACTTTGGCTGGAAGTCATGTGTGATGTAAAAAAAAAACACCTTTAAATTATGCAGATATAGAATTCGATTCATATATTAATTAGTCTGAGTTCAAAAACTGTTATACTGTAAGTGTACGGCACTGAATAAAACTATTAAAACGTATGTGCGATTACCAATTACATTTTAAGAAATGTTCTTGTCTTCTGAATAAACATACATCATGCATAAGCGTAGTCTATGTTAAAAGTTTAATGTTAACATTACAAAGAACGCCCGTCTCAATTATGATAGGATCATAGGCGTCCATGGCCGAGCGGTAAGAGTCGCTGACTTGTAACTCCTCAGTCCCTAACCGCATGGGTCCTGGTCGGGGCGAGAGCTTTCATGTCAATCTCCCATGCAGAGTTGTCGTTCGTTCCTCTCTCAGACACCTCTGCAATAGGCTCACGTCAAGATTTTTGACGGAAATTTTAAAGTGTTATTTTAAGGATATTTCCAAATAAAAATAATACTTCTACATTAAATGAATAAACATCTACTAAAAAAGACATATATTAAAGTAAATAATTCAGGATACTTAATCAATTCAAGCGCACTATTTTTGGAAGAATAACATAGTGATATTAATGCGCATTTGTAAATAAACATGGACGTGGTCCACGAGGCAGACTTTTTGAAAGTCATTAAGTGAGCCAATAAGAGAGGTGAATGTATGAGCCGATGGTAGAGAGTGCTTTCATGTGAGAAGTTTCCCGCTAACCCGAGGTGCGCCGGTGGTTTTACCCAGACATAGGTCTAGGTCTTCTTTCAACAATAAATAGCTGGAAGTCGCCAATTTGACCATAATTGTGTCGGTGCGATGTTACAAAATACAACAACAACAAAACAACACAAAAACAAGTGACAGGATCAAATATTTTGTGTAAATAAATGTTGAGCATTGCAATGAAAGGTAATAAATATATAATTAAAGTAAGATATGTTACCATGCTTAATGATGGAAGTATTCGAAAACTACCGAATAATTGAAGGCGCCAAATTTAAATCAAACTAAACAGTTCCTGGGACTGATGGGTAGCTCCGGAGTTTGGGGTAGCTCTTCGAAACCAGAGAGTTTGTTATCTCCCTTTATCTGTGACGGTTCGCTGGAACGTTTCATTTATCATTTGATATTTATATATTTTATTAAATTGTATCACTTACGGGCTAAGCTTTTGTGGGTATGTCAGTTACAAATACTACTTGTCACATATATAATGTGATGTGGTACGAGTTCCAAATTTAGCCATCATTTTTCACTGCTTTTGATATAATTTAACAATTATTATATTTTTTGTCATATTTGATGTTTCATTATGCATTTGTGCATTCACATTATTATCAAAGATGAGGAGAATATTTATGAAACATGGGCCAATACGAGAAATTCAGGACCAGCACAGAAAGTCTTGAAATGATGGGATTTGGAATCTGACAACTGACTGTCACATTTCCACTCTTACTGCCTGTTCTTTATCATATGTCGTACAAAAGTTTCGTTTAAGCTAGGCCTCGAACCCAACAGATGATGATGATGTTAATGATGATGATGATGATCATCATCAAGTTGATTATTATTATGATGATGATAGCTACAAGACGAATATTATTATAAGTAGTAGTAGTTGTTGTTGTTGTAACAGCAGCAGAAGCAGCAGCAGCAGCAGCAGTAGTAGTAGTATTAGTAGAAGTAGTAGTAGTAGTAGTAGTAGTATGTGTAGTAGTTGTTATTCTAGTAGTAGTAGTACAAGCAGTAGTAGTTGTCAATGTTGTTGGTGATTATGTTAACAAGGATGATCCACCCCGTCCATAGTAACTGTAAATTGCATTGATCATAAGCAACTGAAATAAATGTACAGTGCATACATCACAGTTTTTATTAATTTTCTCCACATCACATCCCTCACCAAACACGAGTCATTAATCACTACAAACCCCAGTGGAGACAATACAAACACGGACGATTATACTGACGTGGCTTTCACCTGGCCCTTGTCGTGTTTACATAAGCGATCTGACAGTCTCGGGCCTACTAATGAGATCTGTCTGGAAGTCTGGAAATATATCACCCTAGGCCCAAGTCAATAGTTACTGTGACAATGGAACATGTCGAGGAAGAGGATCGATCCGAGGGAGGATATTTCGATCATTACCGGGTAAGTAACGAAACGACAGATGGCAATGTACATTGATTACATCATCATAAAAAGCTGGTCGTTTTTCATTTTAAGTTAATTTCAATCTCGTTTTTTTATACAACTGTATTTTAAAATGTAGGACAAAGCATTTTTAAAATACTAAAATACTCCGCTTGTTTTCTCAGTTCGTAAAATGCGTTTAATATGACTCAGTAGTGATTCTATGTATTTATAAATATGCTGCGTATCCTTTTTGTATTTCGTGTTATTAGTTAACATATTTCATACTTGATATGTCTTGGCTTATGTTATATTGGGTTCGCCTAATTAAGTATATTTAACTATGGTAGACTTACATACTGTTGTACATGTATGAAGGGCTTGTACGAGTTTATAAATCACCTTTATAAGCATGTGTGAAATGGATGTACAGCTGTCCATATGGGTCCCTTGTGTCTATTATGATTACACAATTCAGACAACCATCTTTAAGTCCCTGACTCATTTCTTTGCAACAAATGAACAACTGACCATTCCGACATTTTTATCTTCCGCATAACGCTTCAATCAACCGCATTGTCAGCTTTCATTTTAGACTGAATCAAGTGACGAGGGGCGTTCAAAATAAAACTCATCATTAAAAGCTATAGCTTTAATGGCATTATTTCGTCGTACAGATATGTCGGGTCGTACTTTGGCCTATTAAGAAATGTTGACGTAAGCTGGTCACTTGGAATGAAAATCAGAGCTACTCCTATTGATAGAAAATGCATAAAAGAAGCTTACCTCTTTGCAGATTTAAGTTCAAGACTTACGAAGGCATATGTCGGAAATCGAGCCTACCTATGTATCGTATCTTCTATAGTATGTAATTTAAATGCTTGAAATAGAATATGTTACAATTAATTTTAAGGTTATTGGGTAGAACATTTTTGTTGACTTTAACAATATAATGTATTCACGCAGTTTTGTTAAAACATGGAAAATTATATAGATGTGGCGATTTGTAAAAGTAAACTCTCGTTCTTTCGTTTTCGTCGTTGTTGTTGTTTTGAATGTGTCGTCCCTTCATAATATACAAGCTTTTCGGTGGTAGTCTATAATTCGTTAATTCATAAACTGCATTTAATGTATGTTGCCTTTGATTTTGCGGAGACGACGGGCTTATATATTTACAAATTCTGGCGAGCATTGTGATTTTGGCCAAATTTCAATATCATTGTAGTGATTGTATGGTACTATAGACTAGCCCCAATTACCAAGTCTATCAAATTTAAATGTGTGCTTTTCAATAGTGGTCTTTTGGTGAACAATAAATTACGTTCGTTATATGTGTTTATATTGTAGTACATGTCATCAAATCACTGATCGACATTAGTTGTTCTGCCGGGAGCTATTGCCCTGTGCATTTTCCCCGGATCGTTTCCGGCTGTTGTCCATGATTAAAGGCGGTTTGGTGACAACTTCCCTAAAATGGCCGCCACCTGAAAGCGACAAGTGACGCAGCTCTCTAGGACGTTCTCAGCTACGCCGCTCATTTACGTTTGGAAAGGTTATATGGGCGTTACGTCTTGCGTACGAATACTAGTGCTAAAGTGAATTCGAGAATTGAACATCAAAATTGTCATTTTTATTAAAACGTATTGACAGAGGTCAATGTTTTAGGGGAGTTTAACGCTATAGTGACTGTTTTGTAATGGACTTCGTATAATTGTAGCTATTTATTAATAATTTATTCACTTTGTTTAAAAACCGTAATACTCTATATGCTATAGAATATTGCAAATTTATAGAAACGGATTTACATAATACGAGGATGTCTCTGAACGTTAAAACCGGCGCTTTGTGGGAGAGAAAGGATGATGATCCCGAGGAAGACGAAGTCGTGGGGCAGTCCAAGATTTTCCTGAACGGAGCATTTAACAGGGACTTTAAGATTAACGAGATTGTGAGGAAACAAGCTCTGAAGTTGGAGAAAAAGGTGGTTGTTGATGAGGAAGGGAATGAAACAGTAACAGAACAACCGACCAAGAAAATCGAGGAGAAATTCGAAACTAAGGACGCGGCAAAGGAAGTGGAAAAAGAGGAGGCAGAATTAGCTAAAAAGAAAAAGGTGCTAATTTGATACAATCTCGGATTTTCGTTTTGCTTTTTAGAGTTGATGTTACTGAATATAATTTTTTAACGGAATCGATTTTATTATTTTTATGTAGTAGTAGTCGTCGTTATTTTAGTAGTAGTAGTTGTTGTAATAATATTGGTGGTAGTAGTAATTGTAATAGTAATGTAGTAGTAGAAGTAGTAGCGAGTGGCGGTAGTAGTAGTTGTTGTTGTAGAAGTCGCATTTACTTCCGTTTACATGTATAGATAGCTATGAAAATCTCCCGGGGGCGTCTTGATCTGAGCAAGTAACGTGTAGTTTAGCATTCTCTCTGCATTCTGCCTGAGTTCTGAAATGAAAACCTTAAATACATAATTACACGTAGCTAAAAAGTAAACAAACCAAACTGTTCCGCGTTTTTTTTGTGTGTTGCATCTGTTGTTTGTTTTATTGTTGTTGTTGTTTTTGATTTTATACATTTAGGTTTGTATGAAATCAACATCTATAGAAATTAATCTTCCCTCGGATCATACATAATGTGACACGTTGACTCATGTGTGGGTCAAAAATTCTATTAAGGTTTAAATAGTTACTTTAATGAAGCTGAAATACAAATTTCGAAGAAGTCGCAGAAATTTAACGGTATGTAAATTCTCTTTCCTTATGTTTATCTAGATTTATTATTGAAGTATTTTTTGCGCTGTTGTTTAACAACCGCGCTATAAATGTAACGCCCCTCATCGACCGGAAATTAGATCGGAGAGTACAATTCGCAACCTCTCGGCTATTTTCGGCTGAGGTGTTCCGGATGGTAATATTACACGTAAACATGGCTGACAGACGCAAACCGAAACGACGATCCGATAAGGTTTGAATGAAAAGCTAAAGACACAGTCTCAAAAAAGTCAAACGCACAGTTTTTCTTTAAATATCTTATATGCCACTGTTTACGCAAACGTTTTAAACAATAAATAATGCACACGTACTTTAAATAAACTCATCATATGTCTGAATTATGTTTTTTTAAAAATGGGTTGGGGAGTTTAGTTTAAACGTTCAGATACGATAATGCTCCAAACGTACGTAGTACTCATCTATTTGTTTCTATTGAATAGTAGACATACATATTCTGAGAACACCCATATTTTATTTGAACATTTTGTCGTTTTTTTTTTGTGTGAAAAAGAAAAAAGATTAAACTGTGTGCATTTAATTAACACATATTGTTATTTTCTCCTCTCAGATTTACTTAGTTAAAATATGTGTACACACTGTATGCATGATTTTTTTGGAATATAGTATTATATTATAGTATTATATTATAGTATTATATTCACCGTACCCTATAAGACTTAGCATAATTACAAGTCTAATTTTTTGGATTTAAAATAATGAAGATATAAAGTAATTTATCTATTGTGTAATAAGGTTATATACTTACCACTCAGCTGCTGGAACTCTTTTCTACTTGTTACTTGTCTGATCTTGTAACCCTGTAATGTAAATGTGTTTGTAATGACTGAGGTCACAGGTGATTTAGTTTTGTTTACCCTTGTCTACCTCCTTATGGTATTTGGTGTGCACGTCTATTCAAGGAGATTAAAGACTGAGGTCACCCATTTATGCTTATATATTGCACTGTGATAATCTGCAGGTCCAGTCAGTCTAGGCCCCTAGTCTCAGTATGGTAGCTGTCCACGGCAGATATTTTTAGACTTTTTAAAAAATGCTAAGAAGTTCAAAACATAATATAAAAAATACAAACATAAGAATTAAAAAATGGACATACATTTTATTTAATGTATTGAATGACCTAACCATTCTCATTTATATCATTCACCTAAATGTTTAAACATAGGTAACTGAAAATGATGTGCTGCTATTGACCATTTTTTTCATTCCCGGCTTACTCATAGAGGTGAAAGTTCAGATTGTTATTATGTTTTAAAAGATGTATAGTTGTATTAACTCTTGTTTTAAATTCATGACAGCAGAAACTTTCTATTTGAAGGAGGAGCAAACATGTACAAAAGAGGAGTATACTGTGGCAAAACACCTCCGATTCAACACAATGGCTCATGAGGGGCGCCTTGCTGGCATGACTGTCAAATGTTTTATAGGTAAGGGCAAAATGTATTCTAAGAAATAAACTAATATTCACAATGAACGCTACAAAGTAAATCCTATTATTCCTTAATTGTTCTTGCAAGAGTCTGCAATACTCCAACGGTTATACCTTAAATGTTTGTTACAAGAGCCTTACTCTTTTTTGTTTCATTTTTGTGTGATAATTAATTTTAATAACTTCTAAATTCTCATCATGTAATGGGAAAACAACAATGCAGTGCATCACAACTTGCGTAGTAAGGCCAGTCAAGGACAACAAGTTGATAAAAAAATCTTATTTTGATAGTTAATATTTTGTTTTTATTGTAATTTATTTGCCCACCAATTCATCTTTGTACTCATTAGATTTGTTGCAGTCCAATTATTTTAAAAATGTCAACAATAAAGTAATGGTTCCTAATTGTGGGATATATACTACACCAAGTCTTAACTGAAAGCTTTGCAGGGTGCAATAAGACACACACATCCTGTCTTCCCCACAAATATAACTTTCATCAAGGTTAATTGTCATTCCTTGCCAGTTACCTTAAAGGATGGCTCAGAGTGAACTTTTATTATAAGAAACATCACCAATTTAAAGAAAACTTGTATAACGAGTATTTAGTAAGCTCTAAGATAAGTTAAAATATTTACTCAAGTAATGCACTAAACCTACGAGAGGAGTTGTCTAAAATACATTTTTCTTACCCAGCTTTGTCATAATTATTTCCATTTCAAAATATTTACCGGTATGCTTGTATTGCTGTTTTATGTCTATTTGAAATCACATAAAACCTTGTGTTTATTTTGTTATATATTTGGTATTATGTTACATTAGATATTATTGCAAGTTACTAATTAGATGTTGTTCTGTCATTTACAGCCTCAGATGCTGTAAACTGTCTGCTTGACTCCAAATGGGCCAAGGGAAAGGCAGGGTCAGACTCAGAAATCTCGTTTACCGACAGAAAAAGTTGTGTAGCCTTCCTAAACAGGTCAGTTGGCTTTTGGATCACATGATGTTCAAGCTATTGTTTATTTAGTTGGCTTTCCTTCCCTTGAAATGTCCCTAAATGATAGCTTTTCCCAAGTGTTAAGTTTTATGAACAATTTTCTTTGACTTCCTATTACGTTGCAATTGATTGCTCTTTAAATGAAAAGGCCTGTGTCACCTTCCACGATGTAAAACTACAAGCCTTGATATTTATTAATTCATTGAATACAGCAGCTTTATAAAATCTTGATAACTTCATGGTATATATACACAAATTGGTTAACACTTAATTTCACTGCAAAGTTCTGTTTGTATATATGCTGTTGAAGGCACATTGGTTGCATATTTTTCATAAAAATGTTACAGATAAAACTTAAAAAAAGAAGCTTTTCAAATTCATGAAACAGATTGATTATTTTTATAAATTTTGTATTATGTTTTCTTTAAATAGAAGTTTTGAATAGAAATTATTTTCTCATTTGAAACTTTTCTCATGTCTTTATTAAGAGTCCTTAACATTTACTTTCTTTCAGATATACTTTGTGTAAAAGAAAGATGTAAACAGTTATAAATTTATTGTTGGAAAATCAAGTGATGTTTCTTATAACCTCTGACAATTATTTATCTTTACAGATTTATAGCAAAAGGATTGTTTCACCGAGCAGACAAAGTACTAAGAAATAAAGACAAAGATAAGAAAAAAAAGAAAAAAGAAGTGGATGAAAAAGAGAAAGAAAATGTTACTGACGTAAGTACTTGAAATGAATGCTACTTAGTTGTGACTTACAATAGTTATGATTTCTTGACATTCCATTGATAGCCATACTCATCTAAGTATTCCAACATTAAAACATGGTAGCTTCATGTTCAAGGAAACGAAAAATACAAAATACAGTCCAAAAAAAAAAGAAATTCTAAAGGATTATCATTTCTAGAAGATGTAAGAGCAGGCGGGGTGTGTGGTTGGCACTGACTTACAACTTACAAACCCACAGGCACTTATTGTGCAGGTTTGAGTCCAAGCCATTTCTACATGTATTATGTAAGAAGTCTATTTAGCTGACCTGAAGTGTATTGGTGTTCTACTCAGACATGTTTGTCAGGGGTCAGTAATAATGGGCGATAGCCACCAAACCTGTGTCAGTACACTTGTATGAATATATTTTTATGCATACTGTAAACCAGGCAGTTTTATTTTGTTAGTTTTACTTTGTCAAATGTCATTAACTATTGGTTTTACGATAACACAATGACCTAAACACTAGTGCCAATTTGTAGATTCCAAGATTTTTCATAATATGTTCATCATATGCAACATTTTTCATTGTTTATAAGAATGTGGAATGTTTTTCAATCTTATAAGGTGGTTGAAACTCAAGCAGTTAGCCTATAACTAATGATTTTTACTTGCTACATGGTCACTGAGGTCATTATAACTTTTCTCTCTTTTATGGCTTGACATTGTATATACAAAATATGTAAAACAAACTGAACCACATTATAGTATTGCGTGTAAATAATGAATGAAAATATTGTGTTTATTAAACTTGTGTAATTCTTAAATGCTGCATGTTCATTATATGCAAAGTTATATGGAAAATTTTAAATGTTCAGTTCTTCAATGATACATGTCAAGTATGTACTATAAAAATAATCTAGCCCATTTAAAGGACACTTATATCTGAAAAGATATATACATTTTGGTTGGTTGTTATAATTTACAGGACAAGTTAAGTAAGAAAGACAAAAAATCTAAGAAAGAAAAAGAAAAGATTGAAGAAACTGAAGCAGAATCAAAGAAAGACGAGAAAAAGGTAACATGGATGTGAAGTATTACCATTGTTGGCTTGTAGAATAGTGACATTGTACTTTTTTTGTGCTGTTTGATTTTTCAGCTTTCTGTTTAAATTTGTACATACTTATTGTATGCATGGTTGGGTTAATTCTAGAGTTATTATAATTTTATAAGTTATGTAATTTTATTAGTTGTTGTTATCATTTATTTCATTTTCTTTACTTTATAAACATAAAACATCAATACAGTTGTACAGATAGGTACCCTGGTCATAGTTTCAACGAGATGCATAGAACCACAGGTTTCATGTTTCATTTTTATCATAATTATTGTGACACTTTCAAGCTAATCATTGCACTGTAATTCTCAAATATATAGTTCAAAGCTTTATTAAATTATTGAACTTCAATTTGCTAGAAATTGTTGTAAATCATTGCAACACTTTCGATTCTCACAACCAAAAATTAACAAAACCTTACCAAAGGATAGCTTGTTTACACAAAATCTACATGTAAGATATAGTGCCATGATTCAGTATAGTTTAATAGAATTTCTGTTGTTCTGAGGAAAATTTTAAAATTGCAAGTCACTTTAAAGGTATTTTGAGGTTTGGAGGGAGCATTAATGATTTCAATAATGTTAAAAATTCTGTTTAATCTGATATTTGTTTAACAAGCGCACATTAACCATTTCAGGCAGACAAAACCAGCAAACCTAAGAAGTACAAGCTTTCAATGAGTGAAGACCAGAGATTTGTCGATGGCAACTCTGTAAGTATTGAGGCCACTTGTTAACAATATATATGTGGGAGTCTGTTACAAATAAATGTATTTCACTTCCTCTTCACAATGCTAATCTTTAACTTAGTGCCGCACCTGCTGCAATAGCTCAATAGGTAGAGCACCGGCTTGCTGATTGGGAGGTTGCAGGTTCAAACCCCGGCTGGTTCAAACCAAAGACTTTAAAGTTGTTAGTAGTGGCTTCCCTCCTAACGCTCAGGGCTAAGCAGACAGCATTGCGCCTGACTCGTCGGTGTCAGGTTCAGTCCCTGGGCACCTCATAAGTTCCTCTGTGCTATAATGATAGAAATGTCGCTGCACAGTATCGGCAAAAATGCCGGCAAATCCCAATCCCTTCCCTAACTTAATGGCACACTTCTCAGCAAGTCACAAATGAGAGTTTTTCTTTTTAACATTTAGTATTTTATGTTATATGAAAACTTTAAGTTTAATAGCCTCTGGACTCAGTGTTTGTAAAGGTTCTAGGAATGCAATATTTGTTTGATTTCACTTAATTCTTTGGAATATTTACATCTCTGGTTTAATTATTCTCAGCAAAGGAAAATTGTACAAAAGAAAGGTTATGATAGATAGACAAAATCTCATGGGCATGTTGTTTCAACCTTTTTTGTTTTTATTATATCAGTGTTGATAAAGAAGAGTGTTATGCCAAGTGAACTGTACTAAAATCTTTTTATACGGTCGAAAGGCTCAAATCAGAAGTTAAATATATTTAAATGCCTGTTCATAGTATATATAACATTTATGTGATTTATATCCTAGCCTTTTGTCCCAGTTAGTAATGTTTTATTGTACTGTACCTTCTGTACAGTACAACAAATATAGTACCATTAAAACATTACTAATGGTGACATGTAATGTCACAGCTAAGTACAGCTTATAGAGGCATCTGGTGACTTCTCCACAGGAAATAATGTACATAGAGCAGAGACGGGGACATGTGCACAATAAGGGCAGTGTGGCGCACAGCTGTTGGTCAAAGGGCACTGTGGCACTACAAAAAAAGGGTATGGCGCAGAACCACAGTGAAAAGGGCTAGGGGATACACTTTTATGGCTTTTTGAACCTATTCATTACTGATTTGTTAGGGTATGTTATATGCACTTTTTTGTTTCATTCCAGATATATGTATGGATATATGACCCCATTCATCCCAAAACATTTGTCATAGGTTTCTTTATGTGTAAGTAGCTTTCATTATTTAATTACTATCTGTTTATCAATAAGTGTCATACTGGCTATTTTATAATATTTGTTTGTCATCACTAAAACATCAACAAATAGGATTTTTTAAGTAATTTTCTCACCTAAGATTGCTAAATTTTACTTATGAGAAACCAGGCTATTCACAAAACATTTTCACAAGACATTTACTAACTTTATCCCATAGATTTGCTAACATATGTTTGAAAGCAGCAGTGCAGTGCCTGTTCACCATTGACTATAATATATTTGCCTTGTGTTTTCTCTAGTGTTAGAAGCAGTAGAGCTGTGCCTTTTTTGTGACTGTATTTCAAAATATTTGCCCTATATTGTGTATATTCTCTGCAGTGCTCGGAGCAGCAGCACTGTGCCTGTTTCCACTGTGGCCAGACTGGATGAGGATTGCTGTCTATTACACCAGTCTCCTTGGGGCCAGCTTTGTGGGATTCATGCTTGTTCTTATTGTCTGTAAGTAGTCCAAGGATTGTGTCAGCAAAATGCCTGTCAAGGGTTCTTAATATACACTATGGGGGATTTAGCACAATTACATTTGGAAGAGATATTATGAAACATACGTTCAAATTATGGGAAAAAAAATAAAGTTTTCTGAATTATTTCTAACACTCTACAGAAACTTTTTAATGAATTTAATAATAGAGAAGTTATTTTACATTGAAGAGTGGCATAGGCAATAACTGTTCATAACTGTATAATGAGGAATGAAAGAAACATCAAGGATAATTACATAATTTTGATGAAATTTATCCTTATAAAAACAAGAAGAGGACTAATTTACTCTAAGTATTATTGTCAAGCATTCTCAGTTTGGTTTGAATAATTATGTAAATAGCCCATTCAGTAAAATAATTCCTAAATGAAGGCCTTTTTGAGCATAATGTTAAAAGAGTCAACTTTTCTTGTGCCCAACAAAAGTTGAGATGAGTGATAACTATAGCATATGTATATTTTACAAGATGTGAGAAAAAAGTTTGCATTATATTACATGAATATAGCATAGTAAACTTTATATCACGTTTTTAGTAGACATAGAGTACCTGTCTGTGAGTACATGTCATCTAGACTTTAATGCATAAAATTGACTTTTGGTGTTAAGTTCTTATCATTTAAAGGCCTTATGTTATCCTCTCATGTTATATGTATATGTGCACGTCTTGTTAAACTTTATAATATAGACTCATTTGTTTTTATATCAATTTAAAGTAAACACATTGTGTCAGAATGAATAAATTTCCATGCCTGTTTCAGTGCGCGTCATCATCTTCAGCATCATCTGGATCCTTACACTTGGCAAACACCACATATGGATCTTCCCCAACCTCACCGAGGATGTGGGGATCATTGACTCATTCAAACCATTCATTAAACATGATGTTTACCCACCACCCGAGTTAGCAGCAGACATAGAGAAGGTGAAAACACTAAAAAAGAAGAAGACAAGGAAGGATGGGAAGGATGAAGTGCAAGAAGACAGTGAAAGAGATAATGAGGGTGAGGAGGAGACAGAGAATGAACGGACGGACGATGGTTTTGAGATCTTAAAGACAAATAACGAGGAGGAGGAAGATTCAATAGAGGAGGGGGAGGAAGAAGAGCAGACAGAGGAAGAGTCCAATGTAGATGAGGGGAAGTAGGGTGAGAAGTGTTCAATTTGAAAAAAGAAAGGGGGGAGGTTGGGTAGCAAATGTCTAATGTGAATTAGTTAAAGCTGGAAAGACAAAGTCAAAACAGATGTGACATATTTGTGGAATAGTCAGAGTACTTCTTCTTGACTCTTACTGCTAGGTATGACTTGATCAGGCTTAGGCCAACAGTGTAGGTCCAGATCAGCTAGCTCCTGACCGTATCTTGCCTAATTTGAGTCAGTACTATTTGCTGCTTATTCTATATCAGTATCCTTTTAAATTAACATTAAGTCATAAGGAAATAGATAACCATTTAGTGTTTGTTGTTTAAACATGTGTCATTCAAAGGGGTAAATATTTAATTCTCTTCTTACTTCTATATATCTGTTACTGATAATAATTGGTGACAACTATACTGAAGGTTTAGATAAAATACATCGTTTCCCCTCATCTTATCCACCTTCTGCACTTTGTTGGACATACATGTAAATAGAGAAGTAATAATGTGGATCCAGTTGAATCACTGTATCTAGTATAAACCTAAGTGTACCTGTATTTACATAACTACCGTCTTCAAATAGTTTTCTGTATAAACTTGATGAATAATCAGATATGTTCTGCATCAGCCTTTTATGGATACAAACTTTCCTGGAAATATAATACAATGTACAATGCCTCTAGGAGATTTATCATTAATTTTACAATAATCTCTGACAATAGAGCATGTTTTTCATAATGCTATTTTACTATTTCATATCTTTTTCTTTTTTGACAACAATGCAGCTGTTTATTTGTCTTCCTTATTTAATTTAGGAAATTAAGAATATGTACCCCTAGTTGAAACTCCCAAAACGTTTAAAAAACAGCTAAAATATTCACTGGCCTGATCAGTTAAGCAAAAGCTACAAGAACTAATCTGAAATAAATTTCACTAATCAAACAGCTATTATACTCTTACATTGCTAATCACGCTTTGGCAGTGCTGATCGAGATGGTCTCCCTCCAGCTGGTAGCTGTCTGATCACAATCTACATTATTTGCTGCAGTCAAGGCACAGTTGAATAAAGATTTCTAATATTAATTTGTATCTGTTATATACAAATTAAATGTAGCATGACAAAGGTTAACTAGGAAGGTTGTCTAAAAACATTATACCAAGACCTAGCATAACTTCACTTTAAAGTTGAACAATGCCAGTATCACATTTCACATTTATCTTAAGTAAAGATAAAAATAATATTTAAATAATGATTTAGAATAAAACAATGTCTCAAGATATGATACATTTTATTTATAAACATACATCAAGTGACCAATTAATTATATTAAAACCATTTATATGCAGACTGCCTAAATGTGTAGTCTTGTAAAAGATGTGGTTTGTTGATATTTTATTGATGTAGTATTTTTAGTGTTCCTTTTAATTCATATACAATTAGACATACATTAAGACAAATGTTGAAATGGTAACAGATCTTTGTTGTTATGGTATTGGTTAATTATTTGTAAAAGTAAAAATTTGATGATTGCTTTGTGTTGTGTTCTTTTTTTTTTATAATAATATGTTAGTTCATTTCTATGAGTACAAGATATGTCAAGTTATGTTCTCCGCAAAAAGAATTAAAAATGTGTGTTTTGACGGAAGTTGATATAAACCATTTTGTTAAGCACATTGACTATTATTTCTTAATATTTTGTCTACATTTATTGTATACATGTTTATGTTTGTCTTTCTAGTGATCTTAAGCAGTGATGTCAGATTATTTTTTTCAAAATCTTAATAATAATAAACTTTTGCAATACAAAATTTTCAATTAAAGTCAGGTTTATGACACAAAAAGCATTGCCAAAAAATAGATAAGATTTGTCATCTTTAAAAATATTGATAAACTTTGAATCATGATTTTTTTCTATGTCCCTGTTAAGTAAATTTTATGTACAAGATCCTGCCTCTTTTGCTTTATAGATAGTTTCCTTTATAGATAGTTTCCATGTGATGTCATAGGCACCAATTCTGACAGTTTAAGACAGCCATCTGAAGACAGAAGCTAATGCAGGCCAAAATCTGGAAATATGTGCTGTATTTAACTCACCACTGTGTTTTTATTTTTCAGTCTATTTTATTGAATTTTATATCAAATGTAACAGCTTTTATCGAGTATTTTTAATATGAAAACTATCATGCTATCAAACCAACTCTACATAGGTAGAACATAAAGTCCTACATGCTATCAAACCAACTCTACATAGGTAGAACATAAAGTCCTACATGCTATCATACCAAATCTACATAGGTAGAACATAAAGTCCTACATGCTATCATACCAAATCTACATAGGTAGAACATAAAGTCCTACATGCTATCATACCAACTCTACATAGGTAGAACATAAAGTCCTACATGCTATCATACCAAATCTACATAGGTAGAACATAAAGTCCTACATGCTATCATACCAAATCTACATAGGTAGGACATAAAGTCCTACATGCTATCATACCAAATCTACATAGGTAGGACATATAAGTCCTACATGCTATCATACCAACTCTCTACCTTTTGCGCTTCAAATGGCAGTACAGACAAGGTCCAATGTAAAAGGTTCAGGGAAAAAAACAAATAATTGTTTTGTATATTTTAATACCAGTGAAAATATATAAACAAGCAGGACACTTTGGAAGTTGTGTATTTTCCACTTGGACAAGTAAAACAGGATAAACCAGCCATCAAAGTGATCATAATATCTTTATCAACAATAATAATGTATTTGATCTCATACACCAATCAAACCCCACTTCCTAGAGAATAAGCTCTTGTTTGTTAATATGAACATAAGATTTTAAGCATAGACTTCTACATAAAAATGTATTTATATAAGAATAGATTTAAAAACAATAAAGAACACATTTATCGAAAAGATAAAAAATTATACTTTTATGAATATTATACCATGATTTTTGAATATATATTTTTTTTTAATATTTTCTTTTTTACAAAGTTTAAGAATTAAGCAATCCAAAATGCCAAGAATGTTAAAAAACACTCAAAATTGTTCAATAACAAAACTTAGAATACCATAACAATTAAAGTGTACCTTTTAATTTTAACACAGAATTCTTTGTAGGCATATAAAGTAACACATGTTCAGATCCTGTGTATACATAACAATATTTGCAAAAATCAACAATTGCACAAATAGCATAAAGCCCAATCTCCAAAATTAACAACAATCCTGTTAAGGAAATATAAAAAATATCAAAAATGATAGGATACTGTATACACAGTCTGCGTTTGCATGAACAAGAAAAGCTACATCTTGTAACAACCTAGACCTTTTTTTTCTTTCTAGGAGACAACAAAAGGTGCAGGAAGTGTCTGTGATTTATTTTTTAAAGGTTAGACTTAACATGTTGCAAGAAGCAACAAGGATAAATCCTAGATCAAAAATAAATAAATCAAGTTCTTAAGAAAGACAAAATTTAATTATATATTATTTGTCAAGATCAGTTATTTGTCAAGAACAATTAGTCTGAAGCCTTATAGCTAAAGCTAGCATTAGTAACAAGCTAATACGACATACACAACTGGGTACCAGTACCTTCTAACAAGAATTGGCTGACATAAGTCGACATTATTTGCCTGGGAATAGACTAGCCCTTAGCTTGCAAAACATTGTCAATTCAGTGGAACAATGACAGTGAGGTTGTTTAAGCATATTGTGCCATTTGTATTCACTGCATTAACACTGAAAACAGTGTTACTACTTCACAGAGGAAGCTTTAAACCTAACACTTCAAGACTATTTCTCAAAAGCAGCAAAATTAGTTCTATGTATTTCCATGATTTGATATGCAACAAAAGGCAGTCACATAGTTAAAATCCTAAAGCCTGACAACAGCAAAAACCAAACGTTAATGTTTGTATACCCAACCAGTTACAGCTAGATACAAATGCAATTATAAAAGGCAACACTATAAACTAATTAATATCAAAGTGCATAAAACAGTACCCAGGTTCTTGTGTGATGTAACCTGCATAAGGCAATAGTAACCCTATTCCTAAAGTTGGTCCATGGGTTTGGTTCTTGACCTTCAACCTTCCGCTCGTCTCCACTACATTAAAAGAGGAGTTCATTTTACACAAAACATATATACATCAGTTTATCTCCACTGGTTGTAATTATCTCAAAGTGTGACTACTTAAACAGGGGACACCGCAGTGTTTTCAGCACTTTCATTTCTATTGTTGGTGAAGTGACATACAACATCCCAACTAAATCTTTTCTTCTAATGTAAGCTGAGTATTTCTGTCTAGTGTGGAATGTTCTTGCAGCGAATGTAATCAAGTCAAAATGGATGGTTACAGTGACGAAAATCTACCAGCAGGATGACAACTATTCCTACATCTATTATGAATACAAAAATGTATATACACAAAAAATCTAGACAAATTATTGAAAGATGATTTGGCTAAACAGTTTATAGAAACTTAGAAACTACTTCAGCTCAATACCCAAGCATGAAGGGGAATGACTTTATTCATATAAAAAACTAAGTAGCAGTATTTCTAAATTATGACTATAACAAATTGTTTAAATAAAGAGGCATGTTTCAGAAAGCATGCAACATTTAAGAAAAATTAATGTGCCTGTTAGAAAATCCATCATAAGATAAGCATAACCAGACAAGATAATCGTAACCAGACAAGATAGTGGTATGATAGTAATAACAGCAAAACTTTGGCAAAAATTGTGTCTTGATTAACATCCCAACAGAATTATAGTATTTGCCTATAATTAAAAGCGGAATGTGGGTGTTTGGAATAATGAAAGATTAACTGCCAATGTTATAAGTATACATATTTATATCTATTTGTATTTTTATTAAATTTTAATCAAATTTTGTTGCAAATTTGACAAGTGGTAAGGTAAGGATCATATAAACTTTATGGTATTACATGCGTAATAGTCAATTTATTAAAATCAGACACAGTAATGCTTGTTGAGTATGTTAAATGTTGTGTCCCTTTGAGAAAAGGTGTGACACATTTACTATGATGTTTTGAAGATAGTGCCAGCGCAGTATTAAATTCATAATGCAATGAAGTTCCATAGAAACCTAGGCCTCAGCACATGTGTTCTGGTCTCCAGCATATAGTATATAAATATATATATATATGGCAAAGAAGATCTACAGTACAATAAAAGTTTTAAAATGTGAAAAAAAAGACAGCATAGGAGTGAAAAAAGCTCGTGACATAATGGTTATGTCTTAATACAGAGTGTATTTAGTTACAAGTTACCAGTAACAGTTATGAATTTGGCTTACACCATTACATCATTATGAAGGCCAGGAGGAGTATCCAGAAGAAATGTAAAGTAAATTTCGTATTTTGAAAAAATCCATAAGATCATAAGATCAAATTTTGTGTAAGGTACTTAAGAATCTGTTATTCTCTTTTGTACTAGGAAACAAAAAAAAATATAATTCTTTTAGCTTAAGTGAGAAAAATACCCTTTTTCCTATCTGGATAAAAACATAAATGTTTGAATATAATGGCCACAGTTGGCACACTGTAATGATACAACTGTTAAGCAATAGCAGCATTTTGAGTATAGAAATTGACAAATACATGTACACACCCTACCCTATTAAAATTATGTATAATACAGCAAGCAGACATGTCTTCTTTCCACAATACTATAAACACAGAGTGTTTGGTGCCATTCTGACCATTTTACTAAACTGGAGTGCAAAAGATAATTTCTTTAGTTTTGTATGTGCTTAAAGTTTGCTTTATAGTTCTTTGTAGATTTTCATAATACCCTATAATTTGTATTGCATAGATATCCAGTGACACATTAATTACATTTTTTAAGGTCCACGTAAGGTAAGAATATTATTTTATTTAAGCGTGTACTATAATTTATCATATTTACACCAAACATACTGACATGGTTCAACTATAATGAGAAGCAAGTGAGTACCGGTACCACCAGACAAGGACTCAGACTAGAATTAGTTGTTTTATTCTGTAAGAAATACAATTACCAAAATTACTCTACATAAATCCAAGTTACTGATGTTTTTGTTTTAAATAAGAATGCTTACTCAGAATGGTTTTATAACAACATCAGCTTGATGCAGATCATTCTATTTTCAGAGGACAATCCACATTTACACTCCATTCAAATCACTGTTGTTTACAAATGCTACTTTATTTTTTTCTGATTTACGGTCTCAGACTGTTCCATAAATATCATATTAAACATTGTTTATTTTTCTAAATTATTTGTATTCAGAAGCTACTCTACATTATGCTGTTTACAGCTGCTGTAAAAATTTTGCTTTCCTGACTGGCCAGAAATGTCTCGACAAAATTCAGTTGCTTTAATATGAATATTATCTTGTAGGTCGTCTGTAACATTAATACCACCTTCATGATATTCTTTAACTGTTTTTCTTTTTCATGAGACACTAAACATAATCCAGGGTCACTGTTGTTTACAGCTGCTGTTTTTGTTTTTATCCTGACCGGCCGATTCTGGACGCTTCGATCTACGGCTTTTATCAGGACCTCTTCGCTGACCCTGCACTGGCATGAATGGACTGACCACCCCTGGGCCATCGTCATGGTAACTCTCACCTCGAGAAGAACCGGTGCCTATAGTCCGGTCTACAACAATCATGTTATACATGTTACATTAAAGTACTCCAGAAATACTAGCCAGAGTGATCTCCCACTAGCCGCTGGGTAGTAGTAAAGGAAAATAACCCACTACCTACTTTAAAGGCTAATATCTTAAGTTTTTTGCTTACTACGACATGCAAAAGCATCTACTGATGTTCCTGGTGACATAGCAGCAAACATAGTAGATCCTGACCAGCTTTCCCTCATTAGGTGTGGGCTGATCTGGATCTAGACTATTTGCCTAGGTCTATTCAAAAAGTGATTAACATGTTCATTTACTTTAAGTAAAATGCATCATATAATTATGTGGATGTTGCCAACTGACTCAGAATTTTCTCCTGGAAACTTTACATAATATTTATTCATTAACATCATCTAAATGTAATGACTTCAATTACTCACAATTTAACCCTTAACTTTCTGGAAACACAATTAGGGTGGGTATGTTTTATGTAAGTGGCATTACAGGTGTCTTCAGCAAGTAAAGGGCAAATATTTGAAAGAGAATTAAATAACATGTCATTGATGTTAAATTATAAATCATCAATAGATTTAATAAATTAACGCACATCAAATGTTTTTGCAAATTCATTTCTACATGAATTAAAATTATTCTGTTAAACATGCAGAAATTAAAATCACTACAGATATAAGTATGTCCTAACATAGAACATGTGTGAAACATAACAAGGAGTTGTCTTGTATTATTGGAGTTCTGTAAGCAATGAGTTAATAAAAAAAAAAGGATAAGACAGCACATATAACACACATAAATGAAAAATTAATCAACATTCTTAAAAGTAAAGAGTCTTTACAATAATCTTTTACTCATTCATGTAGGGTGGCTTAAAATAAACAACGTTAGTTTGTTTAGAAATATAAGATTATGATCATGCCAGGCATTTAAAGGAACTCTTTGAGTAAGAAGCATGTATTTATAATGATGTAAGAGAGACAATGTAAAGGAAATTAAATAAACACTATATATTAATACCAGGGCCAGAGTTGCAGAAAAAACCCTATTCCAGCCAGATGAATTCAATGAATGTTTTCAATTAGTAAAAACAATTAAAACATTAGTTGTTCAGTGTGTTTTTTTTCTTCTAGAATATAACTGGTGAAACTTGGATAAGTTGGTATGGTGAAGTGTAGGAATTTTAATACTGTTTCTGAAGTTGAACACTTGAGCCTTGTACCATGGACATTATCCCCAACAATGAATAAATAAAACAATTACAGATTACAGAGCTTTTATACATTGTTCCTTATTACAACATTGTATACAGTCCACAACATACAATATAAAATGCGGATTGCCATATCAAATGAAATTTATTTAAAGTTTTATTGCCATAGTTAATCCAGTTAACAACTGTTTGCAGTAGTTTCTATAAGGAGTTTGTTAAATCAGACCCAGAATACGGATATTTATTATGTATCTAATAAATGTAACCAATCGACAATCTGCATTTGTACCACGTGACCGTCCAATAAATTCCAGTATGGGATCAAAAAAATATATATTAATTAACGATTGGGTACATGTGCACTAAACAATGCTAGTCTGTTTCTAATTTCAATCTCCAACGAATTAAAGACTGGGAACCATGCGTGTATAAAGACGCTTGTTAGTATATGTTTAAAACTGCTTATAAAGCGTCTAGCTGACCAGGAAGCAATGTTTTGTTTTGACAGAAGTCAAAATGTTGACAGATGAAGAAATTTCTGGTTTTATTGACGGACAAAAGGCAAAAAACACTGTAAACGAAATATATATAATAAAAAGGTTATTATACATTTTACTGTACAATACGGGAATGTATTTGGACTCATACACAGCTTGAAAATTCATATTGGACGAGCCTATCTCGTCCAATATGACTTTTCAAGCTGTGTACTCGTCCAAATATATTCCTGTATTGTACAGTAAAATGTATAATAACCTATAAGTATTGGTATATTTATTGGATACACAAATATAAACATATATAATACACTGATTAGCTCTGACTACACAGACTTTTGTTGACAACAATAATGCTGATAAAACAATAAAAAATATATATTGATGCTAATGATGTGTTGATGATAATTGAATGATGATGATGACTGCGACAATTATGGCGATGGTGATGATAATGATGGTAAGGATGCTTAGAATGATGATGAAACTGATGATGGTCATACAGATTATGGAAAATGTATGATGATAATTAGCAGGAGCATAACAATGATAATAATAAGAATAAAGATGATAATGATGATGAAAATGATGATAAACAAGCAAATATCATACGCTCCTGTTTATTGCCATTTATAATTAATTTGAGGTTGAAGTCTGTATTTGTATAATTATGGCTTAAAAATGAAGTAATAAACAAGGAAATCTACAGTAGATGGGGTTCACATAATTGTTTTTAATTCACCTGGACTAAATAATTGTTAACTTATCATGACATTTATTTTTGGCCTTTATTTAAGGTATGAGCAGCTTAATGCACTATCATTTAAGGTAAGTGCACCTGAAAGCGCTATCCAAAACTTCACGATTTTGCTGCAAGGTCATGCTGTGACCTTGACCTTCAAGGTAGCGACCCAAATGTTGTGCGCGACACGTCATCTCAACTTGGTGATCATATCTGTGAAATAGTTGTAAAATCTGACTTTAAATAACAAAGTTATGGGCCAGACACGATTTTGCTGCAAGGTCATGCTGTGACCTTGACTTTCAATGTAGCGACCCAAATCTTGCTCGCGACACGTCATCTCAATATGGTGATCATTTCTGTGAAATGGTTTTAAAATCCGACTTCAAATAACGAAGTTTTGGGCCGGACACGAGTTTGCTTCAAGGTCATGCTGTGACCTTGACCCTCAAGGTAGTGACCCAAATCTTGCTCGCGACACATCATCTCGATATGGTGATCATTTCTGTGAAATAGTTTTAAAATCTGACTTCAATTAACGAAGTTATGGGCCGTACACGATTTTGCTTCAAGGTCATGCTGTGACCTTGACCTTCAAGGTAGCGACCCAAATGTTGCGTGTGCATATTGTACACATTGCTACCTATTAACATACATGTACCAAGTTTCATGCGCCTAGCTTTAATAGTTTTAAAGTTATCAAAGGATCCAGATTTTTAGCAGACAGACAGACAGACTGACGGACCGGTAGGGGACTAAAAAGATTGTCATTAAGGTATCAATCATGATCATGAAAATTAAGATGCTTATGAATCACATTCATCATAATGATAACATGAAAATGGGGATGAAAATACAATGATGTGATTTCCACAATACTACATGTACTGATGATGGCAAAAATGACCGTGATAATGTTTAAATGACAATAAAGCTGATGAGGATGACATGGTGGTTAGTTTACCTGGGCGCCTGTTACAAGGTGCGGTATGGTTGAGCCGGGACAGACTGCCCTTGCGCAAGCTGCCATTGAGTTCCGGTTCCCACTCAATCTCTGTACACACTAGTTAGTGGAGACATGGAGGGGTATAGGTAGGGTACCAGTGATCAACAGACCAACAAGACTCAACAAAACATCTCAGAAGTATTTAACTTCAACTTAAGTATATTTTATATTATATGATAAATATATCTTTGCATACTGTTTTATGTGATTCTACTAATACCTAGGCAAGTTGAATCAACAAGCAATTTTAGAGAAAGAAAATAACTTGTTAAACAAGGTAGATATCTTCAGCTCTGCAGAAATAATAGACAACAGTTCAGCTGAATATGAAAGCCCTCAACGGCTCAACATACATAGCTGCACACATGTTAAATCGATAGGTTTTTAGTATGCCACCCTATAAGCTCAGCCAAATAGAAGAAATGTAATTGAATACTAAAATTTACTCTTATATTAGCAATTCAATTTAAATCATATACCTTTTTTAAATCTGTTGATACATTGCTGTTTTCAGAATGCTTAAAAGCAGATAAAATGCCCTAAATGTTGTATTGAGTCTTTGTCATCAAATACAAAATGGTATATATGTGTTCTGTGATGTTATCATGATACAAGAGCAATTCTTCAACTGTTTATTCCAATAGATCATACTGATAGAAAGGCATGTATGGGTGACTAAAAAAATAATATGAACAGAATATTTTTGCTGATGTTTTATCTATGAATATTATATATTGATTTACATTAACCACATTGCAGATTCCATTTTAGGTATATGTTTTTAAATAGATTGCAGGAACACAAAATATGGCCATGAAATGACTTCCATATGTGGAGGACAACACCAGACAAATGTCTAGATAGACCCACGGGTGCTCCGCAGCTCAGCAAATTTCTCCATATGAACATTTTTACCTTGGCTAAGATTTGAACCCATGCAGAACACAAAAGTCTAGGTAGAACCACCGGCACACCTTAGCTCTGCTGAAAGATATCCTCACATGGACGTTTTAACCTGGGCTGTGACTCGAATTCATGCCATACATAAAAAGTCTAGGTAGAAACACTGGCGCATAGCAGCTAAGCAGGAATACATCCCCACATGAGACTTTTAACCATGGCTGAGACTTAAATCCATGTGGTACACAAATGTCTTGGTAGAACCACCAGCATACTGCAGCTCAGCATAAATACCCTGTTCCCCCCACATGAAAGTTTTAACCTTTGCCAAGACTCAAATCCATGTGGTACACAAATGTCGAGGTAGAACTACAGTCATACCATAGCTCAGATGGAAGACGTCTCTACATGAAAGTTTTTGTTTTAAGTAGAGACTTAAAGACATGCGGTGAGGGGTAACTGAGTTAGAGAAGATACATGTCATACAATAGGCCCAGGCACCTCTTTTAGTTTATTTATTTTCAAATTTATATATTGTACAGTAAAAACCTATTCAAATATAGGGAATCTTAAACATTTAAGAGATCCATGTATGAGTAGTTGATATGTTTTGCTCTTGCATCAAAAAGAAAAAAGATATGATAAGATTATGAGGATGATTAAAATGAGATTCACTAGACCCATTCTTTCATAAACTATATGAATACCAGTATTGTTGAGACAACATAACTGATGAGATATCTTTCAATTATATAAACATTACCACTAAGTCTCTGATTCTTAATTTTTTTTAATTTCACTTAAAATGTTCCAACCAGCCATGACAATTTTTATTCTTTTTTTATTATATCATTTTTTATAATATCGTTAAAAATTGTTGTTCGTAACAAAACATATAAAGAAGAAACTTTATGTTAATTCAAGGTTTTTGATTGGCTAAAATTTCTTCATAATGTCCAATCAAAGCAGTTTGAACAGATTAAAAAAAACAGGTCAGGAATTATGGATATTAATTCTTAGTACCAACTCAGGTTTTTTAATGTTAAATCCATACTTTGAAGCAAGATGAACAAGTAGTATTATTACTTTTATTAACCACAACCATGGCAAATGTTAGTTTTTTTAACAGGAACAGAAAATCAAAAAGGAAGAGGTATTTTGGCTGTCTTGTCAAAATATCTGAGCAAAATGACATAGAAAGAGTTTGATGTTTGTTTTGTTTTTTTGTTACATTGCACCGACACAATTATGGTCATACTGGCGATGTCCAGCTAATTATTGATGGAGGTGGACCGCAGGTTAGCTGGATAACCTCCCCATTTAAAAGTTCTCGCCCTGATCGGGACTCGAACCGACGCGGTGAGGAGCTGGACAGTGTTTGAAAATAAGTACTGATTGATAATGATCCCTAATAAAACATAGCAGTTGAGTTCAACTGCTGTACTTGGTTATCATATCCCTAACACTATCACATATGTTTATGAAAAATTCATAACAGCTGTACAGAAAAGAAATGTAAATTAAGTTAATTAGTTACTTAATGTTGAAGTATGTAGAAATTTATTCTACAATAATTATTACATTAGGTACTAGCCTATTATCTCTAAACTGATACTTAAATATTAAGTTTATCCTGAGTTAATTAAAACCAGACGATCATGACATGAAGTTTTTGTTTAACTATTTAACTCTGAATATACAAGAGCTCAGATTTGTGGGTGAAGTAAGACAGCAGACAAATCTGTAGGGAAGAAGTACTGAACAGAAAGCTGTTGATTTTGAAAGTAAGAAATACACCTGCATTACTCATTATATATATATATAAGATCCCAGCTATTGCTTGATGAGTGAGACACCAGACAACTGTCTGGAAAGATGAAATGACACAACGCAAGTAAGCAGGAAGACCAACCACATACAACTAATGTTAGTTAAGTAGGAATTATGGGGTTAGTAGGATGTTAAAAAGAAAATTTAAAGGAAGTTAAAAACTCTTTTTAAAGAGTGATTTAGGACCAAGGCATGTCCGATGTAGTTATGGAGAAGACTTGAAGATACATTGTGACCAATCAGGAAGTGACCTTTGAGAGAGGTCTCAGACTTGAGCCTGTTGTTGTTTAACCCTGAGCCCAGGTGTCCAGACAAATTGATGCTTCTCATCTACCAGGTATTCTACAGAATATACATCAATTATACCATGATACAGCTATTGTTTCTATATAAGTGTACTAATATAAAAGTGTACAAGGATGGTCAGGTGTGTTACCTTGGTAACAGATGCCTTACCTTCCTGGGGAAGTGCTTTGGTGACAGTTGAGGTCAGCCCCTGAGTTCGGTCAGACTCCCGTGGGGTGTAGGTAGGATCTATCGCTGCAGCAATGTTGTTGAAGTTGAAGGGAGCACTGACAGCATAGTGGGAACTGTGGTCTACACTCACATTGTGTCTTGGGCTCCTTGTATTAGAGTCGAGGATTGTAAGTTAAATATGTTTGCCATTAATTTACATTTTTATACACTTTAATGTAATATAACAATTAAATAACAATTGTTTTAATCATGATATACAGTAGCCTGTCTCTCAATTAAGCTAACATCCAGTAATTATAGACAAAAACCGTAGACATACGTCTATGTAGAACCAGCAGCATAACACAGTTCAGCTGGAAAACCAGCACACAATTAAATTCTATTCTTATCAGGACTTGATGCCATGCTGTTAGGGGCTGATAAGTTATCAGTCAGGGTTGATTCTTACATCCTTATATAGAATCTGAATTACTTCAGCTGCTTCTATAAGTAGACCTGATTCCCTTTATGTTAACCCTGTACTCACCCATATGGGAATGCATCTTCACTATGGTAACTTCCAGGTGGAGAGTCTGGGAGGACGTCAGACTCGTTTGACCTGAGACGTCCTCTTGTGGCATCAGGTGGCTGTGATGCCAACCATCTTTCCACATCTGGCATCTCATGGGAAGTCAGGGGTGGGCCTGGATAGTCAGGTAGTGGGCGTCGCGTGCCCTGTGGACCACGGGGGTTAGGGTTTGAGTTTGCAACTTTGGGCACAGTCTGTCTATTGTCTCTAGACTGGTTACCCATAGTGCGGGAGTTGTTGAGGGCGCCAGGTGCCCCATCGCTGGGTACACAACTGGAACTAGATCCTACTGATGACTTATGTGAGTGGGCCTGGAGTCTTTGTTCAGCTGACACCTGTGCGGCTGTCACGTACCCATCAGGCCCCTCCCCCAGACTGGAGTTCTCACCATCCGACGGACCATTCTCCATTGACAATATGAAACTGTTTCTACGGTAACGCCGATGATCATGTTCAGAGTTCCTGGGAGGTAGTGCAGGGGGTCGCTGGACTTGCTAAGATAAAGGATTTAATACTGATAATCAGTTTACCCATAATCAAGTTATTACATATTCTGGTATAAAATATGAAGAAAAAAATTACAAAATGGTTGCTATCTTTGAATCAAGTACATATCACTGATGTGGCACAATTGTCTTTTTCTCATTGCCCTACATTGTGAAACATAGAATGATTACTTTCTTTTAATGTTTGTTGCTCTAAGTTGTATAATGACCTGACAATAAATTATTAATATCAGTAAGAATAGTCTGTGTTAATGTGACCTACTTCTCGGTATCTGTGTGGTAATGTTGTATTCTTGATAGGTAGTACCTCTTTGGTAATGTTTCTTACTTCTAAGGGTTGTACCTGTCTAGTTATGTGACCTACTTCTGAGGATGCTACCTGTCTAGTTATGTTACCTACTTCTGATGGTACTTGTCTAGTTATGTTACCTACTTCTGGGATGGTACCTGTCTTCTTATGTTTAATTCTTCTGATGGTACCTGTCTACTTATGTTAACTACTTCTGGGATGGTACCTGTCTAGTTATGTTAACTACTTCTGGGATGGTACCTGTCTTCTTATGTTAACTACTTCTGATGATACCTGTCTAGTTATGTTAACTACTTCTGGGATGGTACCTGTCTAGTTATGTTACCTACTTCTGGGATGGTACCTGTCTACTTATGTTACCTACTTCTAAGGGTTGTACCTGTCTAGTTATGTGACCTACTTCTGAGGATGGTACCTGTCTAGTTATGTTACCTACTTCAGGGATTGGTACCTGTCTACTTATGTAACCTACTTCTAATGGTACTTTTCTAGTTATGTTACCTACTTCTGGGATGGTACCTGTCTACTTATGTTAACTACTTCTGATGGTACCTATCTAGTTATGTTACCTACTTCTGGGATGGTACCTGTCTACTTATGTTACCTACTTCTGGGATGGTACCTGTCTACTTATGTTACCTACTTCTGGGGTGGTACCTGTCTAGTTATGTTACCTACTTCTGAGAATGGTACCTGTCTAGTTATGTTACTACTTCTAGGGTGGTACCTGCCTTGCTATGTTACCAACTTCTGAGAATGGCACCTGTCTATTTATGTAACCTATTTTTTGGGGTGGTATCTGTCTACTTATATTACCTACTTCTGGGGTGGTACCTGTGTAGTTATATTGTTACCTTCCTCTGCTTCTGGTATCTTTGTAGTAACATAACTTACTTCTGAGGGTGGTACCTTAGCAGTAACACAACTTACTTCTTAGGGCGGTACCTTTGTAATAATATTATCTACTTCTGAAGGTGGTACCTGTGTTGTATCTACCTCTTGCTGTGTATATCTACTTCTTACTGTGGTGCCTGAGTTGTACTTCTGAGGGTGGTACCTGTGAGCGTCGAGCCTCCTCCTGTTGTTTTTTCTTCTGTTTGGCCTTTCGAAGCTTGATCTTCTCCTGCTCCTGAATAATCTCCGCCAGTCGTTTATCCTGCTCCTCTATCTCACGAAGCTTGGCTCTATCCACCTCTGCTTTTGATCGCTAACAACAGATATGTATGACAATCATGTTATGTAGCTACGCCTACATAAACTAGGGCAAAAAATTGATTCTATTCAAAGGTTAGTGGTAAATCCTCTCTTTGTTTATGGTCAGTTATGTGACAACAAAGCATCTCTGGAAAATGGATAATCTAACTTATTTTCCTGTATGTCACTTCATAAACATGTATCTATGTAACATGGATAATTTACCTTATTTTCCTGTATGACACTTCATAAATAAACATTTTTCCTGTATGACACTTCATATTCATTAACGAGCATCTCTGGAACATGAATAATCTAACATGTTTTTCCGTTTGTCACTTCATAAATAAGTATCTCTGTAACATGAATAATGGACCTTATTTTTCAGTATGTCACTTCATAAACAAGTATCTAAGTAACATGGATAATCTACCTTATTTTCCTGTATGACACTTCATAGACAAGCATCTCTGAAACATGGATAATCAACTTTGATTTCTTGAAGGATTCCAAAAAAATAAGCACCTCTGCCACATGGGATAAATTAGGTGTGCTCCATATTCTGTTAAATCTGGTAGCTTTCAATGAAATAATAGTATAATAATTTTAAGAAAATGCATATCTGTAACAAGAAGTTTATACCTTGTGCTCCTGATCCTGCAAAAGCTTAGCCAGTTCCTCGTCTTGTATCTCCTGCAGCACCTGGCGGTGTGACGGATCAACATTCTGCGGGAGGTTGTAGAAGTCAGAGAAGTCCCCATCATCCTCAATCTGTCCCAGGGGCGTCACCCTACCCACACACAGAGACATTCAAGAGTTGGGAGCATGTCAATGTTTTATAATTATAGGATGAAAAAAGAGTATGGCAGTAAGACAATAAAAAAGTAATATTGAAGATAAAGGGTCTATACAAAATAGGAATTTGGCATCATTCTTTAGGAAAAAGAAAAAGTAATCTTTCCGATCATAATTTCATGTCATTGGAGCAAAGGTCTTTTATAAAAGCACAAAAGCAAAGGATAATTAGTCTGAAATGATGAAAAAAAAATAATTAAAAAAAAATATTAAGAGTTTATGACATTGCTATCATAGTCTGGGGAGCAGAAATACCATGTGCGACTTGCCCAACGCAGGCAATTTCATTGTCGGACAAGTGAAAATTTTTTTATCTAAGTTGTCTGTAGACAAGTTATTGTTGTATAATGCTTTTCATATAAAGAATTTTTGTTAAAAGTTCATTTCTAACAAATCTATAAAACATAGTGGGAATTAACATTATCAATATCCGCCTGATGTGTTAGTTAAAAATCATATAAAATGTGGATAAATTTGTAATTAAAGATTAATTTTAATATATATTTAAGTTGTCTACTTGTATATGCTATGCATAATGAATGGATACATGTCCTATCGAAATTTCAATTAACATTAATTTATATATGGACAAGTGGAACTTGGATTTTTAAAGTCAACTTGCCTGTGGACAAGTAGAAACAAGACGCTGTGTTCAGAAAACACTTATGTCCCCGATAGCATAGTTTGTCTTTTAAACTAAGAAATAAGGGTAGCCAGAGTTTTGTAACTTGTCAGGGTCATGACCTGTGCACTGTTTAGTAAGTGTGCAAACCTTCATGCTACTGATCTTTGAAGAAATTGAGAAAGATCCAACTTGCTGAAACAGGTTAACCATTATCTCTAAGTACAATAAGGGAAGATAAATCAAGAAATTAGGTAGCCAGAGTTATCTTACTTGACAGGGTCATGACCTGTGCACTGTTAAGTAAGTGTGAAAACTTTTATGCCAATGCTCTTTGTACAAACTGAAAATATCCAACTTGCTGAAAGAGGTTAACCATAATCTCTAAGTACAAAAAGAGAAGATAAACCAAAAATTAAGGTAGCAAGAGTTATATAACTTGTCAGGGTCATGACCTGTGCATTGTTAAGTAAGTGTGGAAACTTTCATGCCACTGCTCTTTGTAGAAACCTAGAAATATCCAACTTGCCGAACAAGGTTAACGAGAAGGACAGACAGAAGGCCAGACGGTTCAATTACTAGATGCCAGAGGCATAAAAATAAGGACATCCACAGCCCTGATAGTATTGCATTAGTGTTCAAGTATATCTGTAACAAAGGTAGGATCATGGCAACAAACTTTTATTGATCAGCTGACAATTCTGATAATGATGGACTATTCTGAGGAAATATATGGATATCCATAAAATGGACAATGATAGTAATGCATATGAAGCAAAGCAGCTAACTCAGACATAAACTAAAAAGATACATACTAATACATATATCTATTGTTATGTATTTTAAAAGCATACATTACAAAATTGAAACTACTCAATCCAATAACTGTGTGCCTTGTGTAAAAACCATAAAAATCACAACAAATCCAGCATGCGACCCTAACGGTAATTATCAAAACAATCACGTAACTGTTTTATGATTTCTTTAGTTAAAATTATTAAATTTTGCCTTTTGTGCTTTTTTGAGGTTGCAAGTGGACCATCTCAAAATATTTCTACTTATACAATCTTAGTGATACAATAATAAGGACATCCAGCTGGCACTGGTGGTGGAAGACAAAAGACAAACATCTTTGAAGAACCACAGGCATGCTGCAGGTCAGCTGGAAACTCCCCTACATGATGGATTTTGCTATGGCCAAGATTCAAAAAGATGCCATGAGGTCACAGACTCCAAGGGGGACTACTACTAGACCACTGAAGAGCCATCTTGTAGGATTTCTAATTGTACTATAGAAAATAATTATACTGAATTGCTTTGTTTCGTGAACAACAAAAAAAAATCTCAAAATGTAAGGCTTTATCAAATATTGTATTTGAATTTCAACATACAAGCAAATGCATATGTGTGATAAATTGAAAAAAAATCAATCTTTTATAATTTCATTACTGAAAATGCCTTTTTTACCCATAAACATTTAAAGTAAAATAGCTTAAAATATTATTTTTTTTTAATTAGCAAACTTCAAATTTTTAATTACTCTTGCCAATTAAAATATTAAATAACTGAAGCATGATTTTTCAAGGTTCCTGCCTCAAATTATGAATGATTTTCCAATAACGTGTATTTGTTTTCAGGAGCAATTGACTGATTTCAATATTATTTAAAGAAACTTTTTACAAATTGTGTTTGTTTCTGCTAGGATCCTTTCACCGGACCTGGTAGCGCAATCGGTAGAGCGTCGGCTCCAGGTACAGGAGGCCCCGGGTTTGATCCCGGGCCGCGACAAGTCATTAAAAATAGTAGTGGTATAGCTCCCTTGCTAACGCTCAAGCAAATATAAGGGTAGTTCCACGACTGGTTAGCCCGGTGTCAGGATAATGTGACTGGGTGTGGTATCATGCCAGGTGTTCACGGCATGCTATACACAGTGAAGGCAGCACTATATCTGCTTCAAGTGGACACCGTCTCCAGATAACTGAAATACTGTTGGTGGGACGATAAACCCAATAAACAAATAAGATCCTTTCAATATGGTGCTATTCATGAGTGCAACATGAACAAACTGGCAAGTCAATCCCATTGCACATCTGAAACTCCCTGATGTACCTGAACAATATCACAATGCTACATTCAGCTTCCTGATGATTGATCAGTTTAATTAGTGAGGACTATCTTTCACATTTTAAGTTTTCAAGCTTTAAATAACACATGGCTTTCTCAATTACTATTGGCAGTGCTATTACACAGACACAGTGCATACTACTCTACATGGTGAAGGGATGTAGTTAGCTGTAGCTCAGCATTAGTGTCAGGTGCCTCTACCTTACGTTATACCTCGTGGCTGGGCTACCTTCCAACTGCTCCACAGATGTGTTGGGGCTACCTGAATCAACAGAACAATAACCTCTGTAAAAGTAGTTTTTCCATTGAAAACAATATAAAATAAGAGGGCCATGATGGCCCTTAATCGCCTACCTGATGACACAGGCTTTTAGTAGGCTCAAATCTGGCATCAATTTATTAAGAGTTATTTACTTTAGATATTTTGGTGAAGATTGGACCATTAGTGTGGCCACTGGGTTTATAATATTTTCTAGAAATTTACCATGTAACCTACTGAATCCACATGATTCACTTCAAAACATATGTAAGATTTCATACTGGATAACATGCTGGCCAAGTTTGGAGAAGATTGGGCCATCAATGTAGCCACTAATGTTTTCACAAGTTTTTTCTAAAATGTGACCTAGTGACCTACTTTTTGACCCAACGTGACCTAATAATATAATCATCCAAGATTTGATACAGACAAACAATCTGATCAAGTTTGGTGAAGATTAGGCTATGAATGTGGCCTCTAGTGTGTTCACAAGCTTTAGCTAAGATTTGACCTAGTGACCTATTTTTTGACCCCACGTGACCCAGTTACGAACTCATCCAAGATTTCATGCAGACAAACATTCTGATCAAGTTTGGTGAAGATTGGGCTATAAATGTGGTCTCTAGTGTGTTCACAAGTTTTTCCTAAAATTTGACCTAGTGACCTACTTTTAGACCACAGGTGACCCAATAATGAACACATCCAAGATTTCATGCAGACAAACATTCTGACCAAGTTTGATGAAGATTGGATAAAAACTTTGGCCTCTAGTGTGTTCACAAGCTAAAATGTTGACAACGGATGACAAACGCCAGACGCCGGACTAAGAGGTATCACAAAAGCTCCCCTTGAGCACGTTGTGCTCAGATGAGCTAAAAACTGATTACTGAAGTGAAAGGTGTTACACTGGAGTGCAAGATGTAGTTTTGCATGAATGCTGGGAACACTATCCTAAAGTCATATGTCAATTTCCATATGGAGAAAAAATAACATGCCAGAAACAACTGACATTTACCCTATTTTTCACTATGATGCTGAAAACTTCATTAATAGTCGTCAGATTTCAGTTCAAGCCTAATTACCTTAAACACCTGTATTTACAAATTAATACTTCATCACTCATTTTAATTTCTTCCATTTTTTCCATTGCATACATCCACCACTTGTTTCCAATGTTGCAAGTTAAACTTCAACCCTTATTTCCATATTTAAGTTTAAACTTCACCCTTTGTTTCCAACTGCAAGCTTAAACTCTCTTCTTTACCTGTTGCTGGATTAAGCCCCGCTTCTTCACTTTTCTGCAGCAAGGATTGCTCAATCTGTGCCCTCTCTTGTTTTAACTTTTGTAATTTCTTCTTCTCCAGATGTCGCTCATATCTCTGCTTCTCCTTCTCTTGAACAGTTCGTGCGAACTCCTGACATACAAAAATGTGCTATATACAGAAGTTTTCAGAAAATGTTTAAAATATTTTTCTGAAAACAAATAATAATATACCAAATAACAGTTCCTGTATCCAATATCTTACTTTTCCTTTAATTCCCTAAAATTAGGAATTTCATAGTATAAGTACACAATCAGTTTAACTTGAATAAAAGTCAAACATTAATGTCCTGTAATGGTTTCATTTTGATACATAAATTGTACAGCTACAACCACTGTCATATGATCAATTTCCAATATTTATTTGGTAAAGGATGACTGTAGACAAATACTTTAGATAAATACACAGTTGGACAGCTAGGATGCCTCCACACACATATTTTTTTGCCTTAATTGGATCTCAAACTTCTATAATGAGAGAACTGATCAATCTGCAACTCAAGCAGCTCCGAGATGGTCTTATTATAATTCTAATATAGGTAAGTACTTTTTCAAGTTTTTTGCCTAACCTTAAGTCCATGCTGAAAAGGCTTAAATTAAATAAGAAGTAGCCATCACTTGCTATACCAGTTATCAATAATATCCAAACAATACCTCAGTCAAACAAAAGCTCTTCCTTGTATTGTCTAAGGCAAAAAATCCCTCACCCACCCATGAACAGACATGGAAGATGTTTTGTCCACATCAAAAATAATGGATGAGGTTTAGTCTGGGTGAGCTTTTATGGCAGAAAATCCCTCACCCTCCCACAACCAGTCATAGATGAGTTTTCGTCCACAACAAAAAAAAAATTAAGATTTTGTCTGGGTGAGCATTTGTCCATGTGAGCATTTGTCTGACGTTCATGCTATAATGAGCTTGAATAGAGTGAGTCTTACCTCATCAGTGAGTTCTCGGGCCACACGGTGAGCCTCCAGCTGTAATTGCTCCTGCTCCAACATCTGCTTTGCAACCTTCGCATCTTCCTCGGCCCTGTAGTCCGAGAAGTACAGAGAACTGGATTTTGTTCACACTTAGTCTACTTTACATGAATTGATCATGCTTAGGCATATAGTGAAGACAAAGATCAGTAAGCTCCTGCTGGGACTCTCTGATCAGGGCCTGCACTATTTACTGCTGAGTCTGAAGCAGTATGTATACATGTAGCTACTTTTGCATTTAGCTGATAGCAAATGACCCACATTTCTAATTCCTATAAGTAGGGATGGCAATGTATAACCAGTTAACCTTACCAATGTAGGTCAGCCATACACAATGTCAGTAACTGATTAATTGTTTTTACTTAAAATATGTCACATGTTGGGTAATGTTTATATTTATTCCCTGTATATGTTTCTATTTATCATAATTACTAGTAGAAGTGACACAGATTAATTTGATAGCTATCACCATGAAGATGTCTGGGTGTGTGATGAAGCTAATGCACAAATGTAAGAAACTGTAAGCTTATTTCTATTAAACAAAATCTGAAACTACTACAGTCATAATTAGAGTTAAGAATCTTGACAATGAAGTAATCTATAAGTGTGACAGGGAGACATACTGTGCTCGCAGAGCCTGCAGCTGCTGAAAGCGTTCATTTTGTTGCTGAATCTCCTCATCAGTTTGGACCACCTTGGCTATAGGAATGTCCTCCCGAACCGTCCGCCGATTGAACCGGTTAAGTCCATAGTGATGGTCAACTGTAGACAAACGATAGAATGAGTAAATTGATTTCCTGATTTCTAAACTGCAGAAAGACAAACAGGAATAATGACAACATTTTCTGAGTCTAAACTGCAGAACAGACAAAGGGAAAGAATGACTTCAAATTTCCTGAATCTCTTAACTGCAGGACTGACAAAGGGGAAGAATGACTCACCATTTCCTGAATCTAAACTGCAGAATAGACAAAGGGAAAGAATGACTCACCATTTCCTGAATCTAAACTGCAGAATAAACAAAGGGGAAGAACGAGTCAACATTTCCTGAATCAAAACTGCAGAAAAGACAAATGGGAGGAATGACTCAACATTTCCTGAATCTAAACTGCAGAATAGACAAAGGGAAAGAATGACTCACCATTTCCTGAATCTAAACTGCAGAATAGACAAATGGGAGGAATGACTCAACATTTCCTGAATCTAAACTGCAGAATAGACAAAGGGGAAGAATGACTCAACCTTTCTTGAATCTAAACTGCAGATAGATAAAGGGGAAGAATTACTTCTCATTTCCTGATTTCTAAACTGCAGAATAGACAAAGGGAAAGAATGACTCACCATTTCCTGAATCTAAACTGCAGAATAAACAAAGGGGAAGACTGAGTCAACATTTCCTTAATCAAAACTGCAGAAAAGACAAATGGGAGGAATGACTCACCATTTCCTGAATCTAAACTGCAGAACTGACAAAGGGGAAAAATGAGTCAACATTTCCTGAATCTAAACTGCAGAATAGACAAAGGCAAAGAATGACTCACCATTTCCTAAATCTAAACTGCAGAACTGACAAATGGGAGGAATGACTCAAAATTTCCTGAATCTAAACTGCAGAACTGACAAAGGGGAAAAATGAGTCAACATTTCCTGAATCTAAACTGCAGAATAGACAAAGGCAAAGAATGACTCACCATTTCCTAAATCTAAACTGCAGAACTGACAAATGGGAGGAATGACTCAACATTTCCTGAATCTAAACTGCAGAATAGACAAATGGGAGGAATGACTCACCATTTCCTAAATCTAAACTGCAGAACTGACAAATGGGAGGAATGACTCAAAATTTCCTGAATCTAAACTGCAGAATAGACAAATGGGAGGAATGACTCACCATTTCCTAAATCTAAACTGCAGAACTGACAAATGGGAGGAATGACTCAACATTTCCTGAATCTAAACTGCAGAATAGACAAATGGGAGGAATGACTCAACATTTCCTGAATCTAAACTGCAGAATAGACAAAGGGGAAGAATGACTCAACCTTTCTTGAATCTAAACTGCAGATAGGTAAAGGGGAAGAATTACTTCTCATTTCCTGATTTCTAAACTGCAGAATAGACAAAGGGAAAGAATGACTCACCATTTCCTGAATCTAAACTGCAGAATAAACAAAGGGGAAGACTGAGTCAACATTTCCTGAATCAAAACTGCAGAAAAGACAAATGGGAGGAATGACTCACCATTTCCTGAATCTAAACTGCAGAACTGACAAAGGGGAAAAATGAGTCAACATTTCCTGAATCTTAACTGCAGAATAGACAAAGGCGAAGAATGACTCACCATTTCCTAAATCTAAACTGCAGAACTGACAAATGGGAGGAATGACTCAAAATTTCCTGAATCTAAACTGCAGAATAGACAAATGGGAGGAATGACTCAAAATTTCCTGAATCTAAACTGCAGAATAGACAAAGGGGAAGAATGACTCAACCTTTCTTGAATCAAAACTGCAGATAGATAAAGGGGAAGAATTACTTCTCATTTCCTGATTTCTAAACTGCAGATAGACAAACCAGAAGAATGACTAAACATTTCCTAGTTTCGAAACTGCAGATAGACAAAGGGGAAGAATAAGTGATCACATTAAAAGAATCCTCAACAGCACACAAATGAAGGGTATAATAATGACTTTTCCTGAATTTTAAACTGCAGATAGACTAGGGTCAGAACCAGCGATTACATGCAAGATTCTCAACTGCACAATGACTAAGGATATAATTCATGATAACATTAACTGCATTCTAAACTGCAGAGAGATAAAGGGCAGAATAACGGATTATTACATTTTATGATCTCAATAAATAAACACATAAATAAGGACAAAATGCGGCATAAATCTTAAGCATTGTCTTTCATAAGTTCTACACTTGATCATTAAACTCTTTTGAAGGCAACAACTGAACTTCAGTAGCTAAAACTCAGATGACAAAATATTGAAATAGTCCTTACATGTACCAAGTCTCCTATTGTCCTCAGTAATAAAGATTGTATTGGACAGTTTGCTGATACCAAATACATGTTACATTTGTGATAACCGATGTCGCTATTTAAGATTTATTTATAAATCAGCACGTAAACTAAATGACGAAATGGTGCAACAGCAAGAATTAGCAAGCAACAAACTAGTGCAATAATGTTTTATTTTAACAAACAATTAAATCTATGGCATACATGTAACAAAATAATAACAAATATATCAGACAAAATTTAAGAAGTAGGATTTTTAGCAGTTCGTTATGTTGATTGGTTTGATCCCTAATGTGTTGACCGGTGGTGTTAATTGGTTTGTTCTTAATTCTATTTCCTCTTATAACGAAATGGTCCTTTGTAAGTCTTTTTAGGATAATGAACGCATTTACATACTCTCCTTAAAGTACTAGCACACATCGGCATGTACCTTGACGGCAGTATGGATACTGAAAAGAATACCGTTGGGGCAACAATGGAAAATGATATAATATTTAATCATTGCAAAATCAAGCAAGTCAGCAGACACTCTATCAGCACATTAGAAATGTACCTTATGAAAAAGGCTTTACAATGGGTAAGAAAAAATAAATTTGCCAAATATATATATATATATAATCTTTACAGTCTACTGTAAAAAAAAAGCTCAATACCTTTATCAAACTAGGGTGGATATCAAGCCATGGAGAAAGAGCTATAATTTCATCAGCGCACATTACAAAAAGAAGCCAATAAATATTTTTTTCTGAGTGCAAATTAACGCATAAATTTAATGTAGAAGATATTAAATATATTAAATACATTCAAGTCTCTACTAAAATATATATAACCTAATTGATGCTAAACTAACTGAATAAACAACCCAAGCTTAACAACTTACACACTTTTCCCATACTTTTTTCACTTTAAAACATCCTCGTAACTAGTACGACTTTAAAATAATCCTATGGCACGTCCGAACCAGCTGATTTCAAATTTGGGGGGAAATACAATTGACAACTACTTTAAGGCGATACTACTTGTAAGTCTTAGTTCCTTATTTAAATGTAGTTAAACGTAAAAATATGGAAAAAATATCCATACTCCGAATCCATGGAGTCAATTCTTCTAAATAAGCAAATAAATACACTAAAATCGCAACTTTTGGCACTGAGCAAATTTCCTTAAATCATCATCAGGGCATGATAAGAACAGTTCTGAACCTTAAAAAGAGCATTTAGTTGCTGAACAGAACTCCTTTGAAGAGCCATAAACAGCAACAACTATAAGTCTGTTTGTAGGTTGGAACTAGGTTAATGAGGGTCAGCACATCCTTTTCCATTTTCTCGTAACCCCGCCATGTTACCCATGCATGGCTTAAAGTTTATTTGCGTAAAGTATGGTCTAAATTGGGCCCTTGGTGGGAAGGTAGTTAATATACTAGTTCCAAGGTGGTATCCGACGGTTTGGACAAAAAAATGTTCATTAAAATCATTGTTACCTGAACAGATCTCATAAAAATTGTTTATTGATGTCTCAAACCTGCATATAAAGTGAACCATAATGCCACAATCGCCATTTAAAAATATATTTCCTATCTGAGCCATGCTGCACAGTTAGCTATTTTTAAACTAGGAAAGCCAAGTGACCACTCATGTTTCAGCTCATCCACGTCATCTGCTCTGACGTTGATGTCTATATTTAGCAGGAATTACAATTGTTCTCTTCATATCTTAATAGGGGTAGGTGGGCAAGAATCACCTGGAAATGATACAAAACCATTTGACATAAATGGCTCATAATTATCCATAACATGATCAGAACTGGGTTTTGAAACCTCAACGGTATGAAAAGGCTCTTTTGCCTTTTGCAAGAAATCAGGTTTGTAAGCCTGATCAAAAGTGTCAACTTCGACACAAGTCTGTGGCTTTGACTTGAAAGTGGCAGGCCTGTTGGTTTGTACCCACCTCTAGACTGCTTCTTCTTTAATTTTAAACAGTCAGAAATGAGGTGACCAGTTTTCTTGCAATAATTGCAAGTAACATTGGAAAAAGTGGTTCATTCACGAGACGGTTTTTGTCTGTGTGAACTGAACTGACTTGAAAAGCCAGTAGAATTACTATTGTGTTTTAACTATTACTTTGCGGAATAAAAATTCCCCTTGGAAAAACCCCTGCAAAGCCCTTTTTTAACGTTTTTTTTTTTTTAAATTTTGTAAATACATACCACACAGCGGAATATTCCCCGCACCCTATGTGCCGATAATTTATGTGTAAAGAAGCCATATTCCCAGGTCAAAGACGTGTCAACTGTATCACACCAAGTCAGCGTGATCTACACAGGTGTTACCTAACACTTGAATGCATATCGATGGCTCAGCGCAAAACTAGCCCAACTCCATATTTTGCCAAAAATGCTTTTTTCTAAAAATATGATGTCTTATAACATTTTCTATCATCCCTGTAAATATTTTGATACTGTTCTTAACATATCCAAAATAAATCATATTTTCATTAAATATTCTAAGTCAAATCCTTATTTTTGTCAGTGCAATACTATGACTAACTAGAGTTAGTGCTAGTTTTGCACTAACATTTTTTATGAATGAAGGGAATTTGTTAGTGCAAAACTTGTACTAACTTGACTAAGACCTTGCTTTGCAATGACAAATACTCAAAATGTGACATGTCATATCTTAAAAAATGTATTTTTTTAAATTTCAACATAAATTTGCATATTACTGAAATAGAAAATATTTAATCTTTTAATTCTTTATGTATAATTTTAAATATTTTTTGACAAATCCACGTCAACCATGGCCTCTAGCCCAAAATACAAGTTTTCTTGCCCCTGAAGTTTTAAAAACAATCCAGAAGAAAGAAAAAGAATCCAGAAGAAGGCAAAACAATCCAGAAGAAATAGTTCATCAGGTGAGTAAAACTTAAGTTTCTAGTTATGTCATTTCAAGTATTTTTTTAGGATATGTCAAGTCTGTTACAGAAAGGTAAAAAAGCACATGTTAAAAAATGATTTGGTGGAGTAGAGAAACAAAAATAAAAGGAGCTTAAGAAAATGTAGCCATTTTATGCATTTAATTTAAAAGAAAATAAACAGAATAAGTGCACAAAACAGTCATTGATTTTAAAAGAACTAGTTCTTAAAATACACTTGCATCATTAGATCTGTTTGTAATTATATGAGACAACATTAAGATCTACATGCTGTATTTAATGAAATTAACAAGCTTTATCAGTGTCAGAAAATTATTAAAAATATAGCTTATAAATGGCTTCCTAAAATATTGTTTTAGTACTGTATTGTCCATTTCTTATTTATATCACATAAACTCTAATGCTGACCTTTGTTTCAGGATCGACCCATCAGTGTCATCCCAGAGTCATTGATAGAAACTATGAGTTAGTGAAGGACATGGGAATGCAGACAAATACAGTAGAATTTATCAATGGAAAGTGTATGGACAATGCATCTTAAGTCACAATAGAAGAAATTGAGAAGAAAAAATGTGAAAATGCTTTCTGACAAAAACAATTGGTGTATCAATAAGTTGAAAATTATACTATTGTCACTGAAACAATTGAAACGTTGCACGGCTGAAGTTCAAAATTTGAAAGAAAATAATCCTGTTGAAACTGAAAATGCCAAAACAGTAGCTGAGAATACAGCAGAAGGATTAATAGAAACTAGTTTGACAGAATGATAGTGTATATGATAATTTTACAGCAAAGAACAAGTCAGAGGCAGAAAGAGGACATGAAACATGGACTATTGGCAATGAAATAAAAAAACAAAAGAAACTGCAACAATGAAAAGGGTTAAATCAACAGCCAGAAATTCTTCTTACGCCTTTGGAAGTTGATGTGACAAGCCAACATTATTTCTTTTAAAATATTTTAGCCTTCAGAAAAAAAGTTACCATTTATCAGAGGAGTGAAAAATTATTTATGCAGAACTAACATTGAAAGGTTCAAATATATGGGGTGTGCAAAACATTTGTCTGCATTTGCTTAATGTTTCTGACCCAAATATTAAACACTATTTCAAAAGTCTCAAAATATTACAATGAAAAATCTGGTCAAAGAGGTAGACAGAATAATAGATAATAAAATCCTGAAACTGTACTTTAAAATGTAATTTCACATAAAACATTTGCTGTAACTGAACACCACTATTGCAGTTAAAAGTATACCTCAGTCCTGAATTTAGTGTTGCCAAAATGTGTCACCTGTATTTAGAAGAATACTCAAGGCAGGATATTTTGTCACCTGTGTCACTCTATATATCCAGGAAGATATTTAGAGAAATTTAAATGGGAATTTCATAAATTTATAAAGGATCAATGTGACTCGTGCAGTTCTTTGAAACCCGGACCTGGTAGCGCAATCGGTAGAGCGTCGGCTCCAGGTAAGGGAGGCCCCGTGTTCGATCCCGGGACGCGACATACCAAAGTCGTAAAAAATGGTAGTGGTATAGCTCCCTTGCTAACGCTCAAGCAAATATAAGGGTAGTTCCACGACTGGTTGGCCAGGTGTCAGGATAAACATAGGGAAGAAAGAATTTGACTTCTATTCAAATAATGGTGGAGTCCTAATATAAAAGGGATTATAATGTCTTAATATTGTTGAGTGCCATGAAAAAAAAAACTTAACTTAAATGTAGCAATGATACATGGGAAAATGGAACAGACAAAATGAGGTTGACTCTGTCTATGCATGCATTAAGAGAGAGCTAGTCAATCAATCTGTATTTACACCACTGGACAGTGGGTCACTCTGATTAGGAGTTCTTGTCAAAAAAATCCACATCATTGCAAAAATATGGTCTTGACCAGCTTTTATGATTTCAAATCTGCATCATGACATTTGAAAAACTTAAACCGGAGCACTAAAAGGAATAAAATTAGTTAGTTTAGTAATTATGATCTTTCAAATTGGATTGAGTGAGCCAAATATTTTCACTTGTAAAATCTTTCTCTAGGTTTGTGAAGATATAACACTATTTAAAGGTGGTATCCGTCAGTTTTCCTATTTTAAATACACGTACCAATATCTAACTGCTGCTTTGGGGAATTTGGTCATACCTTTTGCATAAACATATACTTTAGTCATTATAAAGACTATAAAGATTTTTAGCTCAAACTTTGTTAGACTGTACTATTCATGAAAAATATATTCTAAATATTTCAACTTTCCTACTCTATAAAATAGTGCTCTCTTCTAATAATAGATATTGACGTCAAAGCGGATTACCTGGATGACAATATGAAAGTATATGGTCACATGGTTTTCTAGGTTTAAAAATAGCTATCTCTGCAGCGTGGCTCGAATAGGAAACACCTGTTCGCAATGACGATTGGGGATTTAACATTTACTGTTCACAGAGATCTTTGGCATCAATCAACAGCATCTTGCAAGATCTTTTCAGGTACCAATGACTTATTTGGTTGAGAATGTTTTTTACCAAACTGTCGGATATCCCCTTTGAAATGTGTCAGACATTGGATTCAGTCAGTAACATGAGGAGTATCCTAAGATTACATTTGAAAAGTTCTGAGACCTCATTTTTTTTATACAAGTCCGGTGTGATACCCAAGTCTTATTATGTGTTCTATGCAAAGCATTTCTATGAGACCTCTAATGCATAGACACAAATACTGAAAAGACAAATACAGAAGACCCTCACAGAGTTAAACCCTTACTTAATAAATTGTCATTGCCAATGTCATTATGTTTATGGAAATAAATATGTTACATATGTAAAAGTTGAGGCGTTGAATTCAATTTATAGTTTTATTTAAAAATAACATGTTCTTGTAGCACTTTTGTTTTAGTGGTCTGGTGTAGCTTTCTTCAAGTAAGTTAATCTTGTTATTAACAAGAAATTACTTGAATCTGTAGATAAGTTCTTAGGTGCTTGTTTTGAAGAATGAATGGGCTGAAGTCCAATATATGAGTATTCAAAGAAAGTATTGTTAAGACTGCTGAACAACAATGCAATTTAATGTTCTTTAATATTAAGTACATCTACTATTTTACATTGTTACATTTATTAATTTGCTTACAAACCATTATTTGTTGTCATTAATGTATGAAAGTTAAAGTGTTGTATAATTTACAGTTTGTCTAAACTTTGTTTGACTTCTGCTACACTGCATGCCCTCCAGAACAAGTTATATTCTCATGTAAAACATCAAACATGTTTGCATTGAACAACATGTTATACATGTTAAGACCTATTTCTGAAATTATAAAAAAAAGGGCACTCAATTTTTCTTGAGTTTCAACATTCCCACTAAAATGACTTTTAACTGCATCATTATTACCAGAATGGTTAAGTTTCAAACATGATACATGTTTGTTTGTTTATATGATACATGTACTTTCTTTTGTACAAAAATTATCAATATACCAGCTGAAAGCCTTTCACTGGCTCCTTATTATAATTGTTATTATTATTGTTAATATTCAGCGCTGTTTGACCTAACAAATGTCGGTGTTCTGTAAAACCAAAATTAAAAAAATATTATTATTATATCATATTTATATAGCACTTTCAACATAATAAATATTGTTAAAGTGCTTAAACTAAAACATTAATTTAAGATAAAAAAAAAATAAAAAAATAACTAACAGCAACCAAGAAACAGGCAAACATAAAATGTAAACAAATGATAAGTGAACTTTTAAAACATAATATATATTGTCTTAGATTGATAATATAAATTCATTACGAAAATAACATTTCATAAAATCTATGTTCAATAAGACATGTTCAGTCTATAAAGGTAAAACAGGATGTTTAATACAAATGATGAAACCATAAAATATAATCTTCCCATTTATTACTGTATGCTATGAACCCTCTATGTTTTATAATATCACAGTAATAATAAAAATTTATTAAATTAAATAATATTTTACTGACAGTAAATTTAGGCTTTTATTTCACTTCTACATCAAACATTCTTTTTAGTCATGATGTATATACCCACTGTTTCTAACTACAAGACATATATAACTCTTTGTTCATTTTAGTGTTCCAAAGACTTGGTATTATTTTGTAAAAATTTCTTACAATAATGTAATATGTTTAGTGCAAAACTATGACTATCTTTACTTAGGCATAGTTTTGCACCCACTTATTACTAAAAATGTGCGAAATTTAAGTGCAAAACTATTCCTAACTCAAAAAATGAATAAAAAACACATAAAACATTACCCTCAACTAAAACTTGTTTTAGCATTGATTTCCATATTCATAAAAGAACACATGGTAGGAAAAAGAATTGTAAAATGTCGGTTTGGGAAGAGAGGAAAACGTTTTTTTGCTCTGGTGTAAACTTTTCAAAAACTGAGTTGGGCTAGTTTTGCGCTGAGCCATCGATATATCGATCGAAAATCCTTCTCGCCTTCTGCTGTAACACAAAAGCTGACCGTTTGTCGGTAAAGTGAGAGCTATTTATAGATAATGGGATGGTGCAAAACGTTAGGGATGGTTATTTTGATGTTTATGCATTAAGTGTTTAATTGGAATAATCAGGGCACGATAGTTTGATACATGCAAAAATTTAATTGCCGTGCAGTGGCATTATAAAGAATGTAAAGCGTTGTTTGTTAAATTTATGTTACCGACACAAGTGACAATTAAAGATGATTGATTGATGTAACTATGCAGCTTAAGTTTGGTTTAGGAACAAATGAGACCTTGTGAGTCAAAGAATAGTCATCAGCCAAACGAGCAGCTTCATCTAAAGTTTCAACTTGATTTTCATCAATGTAGGTCTTAATGTCAGGTTGGATGCAGCGTTTAAACTCTTCAATAAGCATAAGCTACCGTAATTTTGCATGGTCTTGTTCTATTCCTTTAGATGAACACCAACAGTCACATAATTTTGTTTTTGTTCTAACAAACACAACATGTGTTTGAATAGTTTCTTTTATACAATTCCTAAATTTTTGTCTTTATGCCTCAGCTACTAAGACGTAGCCTTTAAGGATGTAATCTTTGACAGTATCATAGTGTTACTAAATACATTTTATTTTGTTCCTGTTCATTATCTTCTTTTTTGAGGATTGATCAAGTTAAGTAGGTAACTAGCTATCTCATGGGAAGAATATGTTTAGAATTGTTTTAGGGATCAATTGTCGTCAAGACATGTTATAAAATATATTTTTGGATTTTCTATAAGGAACTCAAGACAGGAGTAAAGTATTGTTACCAAATTACTTTCTAGGGAGAGTAAGTCTGGGACTGTTTTGTATATGGTTGTACGTGTGATCTCTGTTTAATAATAAATAATGACAAAATAAAGTTAAAAAAAATTGACAATTAGTATTTGGAGCTATTTTATGTCACATTCAGGCGAGCTTTTCTCATAACCAACTGTCCATCTAGCTGCATCAACAATTTGCTCGTAAACACTTTAAAGGCTACCGTTTTGATCCAATCTTAACCTGGACGCTGGTTAGAATGTCATAAAATGTTTGTCTGTATAAAATCTTGGATGAGACAACCTTGTCGCAAACTTGTGACGAGCTTGTCGCAAGCGAGCGTTTTGGTGTGGGATGAAATAAAGATTTTATTGCAAGTATGCATGGAAGACCATCTTGTCCATATCTATAACCTACGAGATCTCACCAGCTGTGGGTTTTCCATAATAAGTAGAACCTTGTATTACTGTGCTAGTTATTTATTTATTTTTTGGGGGGGGGGGGGGGTGTGATTAATGACACAGACAAAATAAGATGGAAAAGTTCAGGTTTGCAAAATTCATTAGTCAATATTTTTGTTAAGCTTTGTTTCGACACTTTCTGCCTCTGTATTTTTGCATCAAATGAAAATATTTTCTGAGAATAAATTGCATTACTCAAACTTGAAGTCTTTTAGTGATTATTTCTGTGATGCTTTGTTTTTATTCTTTATCACCTTCAGGGTTTTACATGCGGAATATGATGTAAAGTTTGCAGTTCAATCATGTTGTGAGTGGTTGTCCTTATTTTCAGACATCTAGCTCAGCTGTCACAGATATTAAAAAGTGAGATCCCTGACACTGATATGATAGACAAGATACTGATCACGGATAAATAAAGCCACATTTTGCCTGTGTTGAATCAGCACAGTGCAATTAATTGCATCTATCGAATAAGAGTTGGCTTGATTATTAGTGCAGAATAATTTAGATATCACTGTTGTGTTCGATATAATCGTCAATGTTTTCACGAAGTGGCAAATCACAAATATTCATATTTAAAGTGATCAAAGTAAAAAAATACCTGCTTAATATGAATTGGGAATAAATTCATCTTATCATGTCCGGAACAAAACACATGGCAAAACAAAATAAACGGAAGGTCACGAGTCTGGAGCTCCTGTAAAAATATATGTTTAAAAAAAACAAACACTTAGGTGACAAATGAGCCCTAGGGTAAAGTCCAGGTTGTTCCCAGTATTTCCGAGTTGAGTGCCAAAAGTCTGAGTTTTTCAGAAGTTGGAATTTCTTGGACTTTAACAATATGAAAATCAATTTTCAGCTCAAGCCTAAAGTCTAAGATTTTCCAAATTTTTCCTAGTTTAGTTTTAAAAGTCCGAGTTTTTCTTAGTTTTTCCAACTTATAGTTTATGGAGCCAACCTAAAAGTCCGAGTAAATCCAACCTTTTCCAACTTCGACTAGAAGTCCGAGAAAATCCATGATATTCTGAATACTGGCTATCTCGGAATAACTTGGATTTATTTGGAATTTGATTCAATAGTTGAAGTCTGAGATATTCCAAGTTTGTCTAAGTAAGTAAACATGGATTAACTTGGAATCCATGATTTTACGAGCTTTTCCAACTTAACTCGGATTCTATTTCGCAGGGGTAGTTAAAACACTGTTCAAAGCTTAACTGTGTGTAGACTTCATGTGCTTTACCTAACAGAACAGTTTGCAGAAGTAAAGTCCAGTGCTCTCTTGGTCATTTCGAGTTATCTGCATCTTTCTCAAAATGTAAAAGTATTTGTCAACATCCTTTTCTCGAAATGGAGGGATTGGGATTTGCCGGCATGTTTGCCAATACTGTGCAGCGACATTTCTCCAATAATTATTATAGCACAGGAGCACACATGAGGTGCCCAGGGACTGAACCTAGCCGGTCCAATATACTGATACCTATGAGTCAGGCATAATGCTGTCCCCTTAGCCCCGAGCGTTAGGAGGGAAGCCACTACTACCAACTTTAGAGAATTTAACTTTAAAGTCTTTGGTCTGACCCGGCCCGGGTTCAAACACGCGACCTCCCGATCCGCAAGCCGACGCTCTACCACCTGCTATTGTGGCTGGTTCGAAATGGAGGAACTACTCTAATATTTTTTGACACATCAAATGCTTTTGAATGGGTGTCTGATTTGCTTTTTCTAGATTCTTCAATTCTAACTGAAACTTCCTGTCTTGTTCTCATTCTTCCCACTCTTTCTCATTCTAACTGCTCCATTTTCTTTTCTTCCAACTTTAACCTTTATAATTCGATTTGCTCTTCTCTTTTCATTCTTAATTTCTCTAATTGCAATTTTAAGTCAAGGTCTGACACATCTTCCTTTACAAACGACATAAAGTCATTCGAAAGTATGTTGCCGTCAATCAAAGTTTGAATAAGAATGTTGCAAATAGCCTGTTTTGGCATGGATTCTTTAATTCCAGGAACATTATAATGAGCCGCGATGTCGAGCAAATCAGACTTTTTGGCCAAATTAAACTGCTGCTGGGTAGGCCACTTTACAAGCTTTTCCAAAATAAATACCACGGTAGCTTGTTGCTGGTTTGTAGAAATATTTGTTCACAAAAAAAACAACAGAAAAATAGCAGTTATCCTTTAATTTTTCAAATCCCGGACGAGCCCCCAATTTCTGTTAGGACCGGTGTCGCTATTTAAGATTTAATGGTTTATGAAATAAAAATAATTCCTTTTAATTTTCAAACCATATATTGACTATAACGTTATCTGGAATGGCGCCGTGACACATCTTCAACTTGCGTTAGGGTATACGGTCGGGTAAGAGTCTATTTTTTCACCAGTTACATTCATACATAAATTCATTGAAAGTAGTTCTCACAGATCACCGATCAAAAGAAAACAACGATTCGCTTAATTGGACTAGAACTCCGCGAGTCGGATGTGGCGCTTGACGAAAATTATGTAAGTCGACATAAAAAATGTTAATTAGTTTTTTGTTGTACAGATATTAGCAATGTATTTGCACAAAATTCACATATAAAATAACCTTTTAATTGTCTCATTGCAAAAAACATGCACAACCAGTTATGCCCTTCGCAAGAAATGCACTAAAAATCAATCAAAGGGGAATAACTAAAAAACAGAAGAAGGTAGAGTTACCGTTCTTGTGCACTGCACTTTGAGTCATTGCCAGAAACATGCATACCAAGTTTGAAGTCATTTGGACCTACGGTGACAAAGTAACACTCCGGACAAGAAATGCTCTAAAAAAAATCAATCAAAGGGGAATAATTCAAAAACGGAACAAGGTAGAGTTATGGTTCTTGTGTGCTGCACTTCAAGTCATTGCCAGAAACATGCATACCAAGTTTGGAGTCGTTTGGATCTACGGTGACAAAGTTACAATCCGGACAAGAAATGCTCTATAAAATCAATTAAAGGGGAATAACTAAAATACGGAAGAAGGTAGAGTTACCATTCTTGTGCACTACACTTTAAGTCATTGCCAGAAACATGCATACCAAGTTTGGAGTCATTTGGACCAATGGTGACAAAGTTACAATCCGGACTAGAAATGCTCTATAAAAATCAATCAAAGGGAAAAAATTAAAAAATGGAACAAGGTAGAGTTATGTTTCTTGTGCGCTGCACTTCGAGTCATTACCAGAAACATGCATACCAAGTTTGGAGTCATTTGGACCTACGGTGACAAAGTTAGGATCTGGACAAAAAATGCTCAATAAAATCAATCAAAGGGGAATAACTAAACAAGAGGGCCATGATGGCCCTTAATCGCTCACCTGATGACACAGACTTTATGTAGGCTCAAATCTGGCATTAAGTAATTAAGAGTTATTTACTTTAGAAATCTTTGGTGAAGATTGGACCATTAGTGTGGCCACTGGGTTGATAACATTTTCTAGAATTTTACCAAGAAACCTACTGAATCCACATGACTCACTTCGAAACATATGTAAGATTTCATACTGGCAAACATAATGGTCAAGTTTGGTGAAGATTGGGCCATCAATGTAGCCTCTTAAGTGTTTTCACAAGCTTTTTCTAAAATTTGACCTAGTGACCTACTTTATGACCCCACGAGACCCAATAACGAACTCATCCAAGATTTCATGTAGACAAACATTCTGACCAAGTTTGATGAAGATTGGCCTATAAATAGGGCCTCTAGTGTGTTTACAAGCTTTTTCTAAGATTTGACCTTGTGACCTACTTTTTGACCCCACGTGACCCAGTTACAAACTCATCCGAGATTTCATGCAGACAAACATTCTGACCAAGTTTGGTGAAGATTGGGCTATAAATGTGGCCTCTAGTGTGTTCACAAGCTTTGTCTAAGATTTGACCTAGTGACCTACTTTTGACCCCACGTGACCCAGTTACGAACTCATCCAAGATTTAATGCAGACAAACATTCTGACCAAGTTTGGTTAAGATTGGGCTATAAATGTGGCCTCTAGTGTGTTCACAAGCTTTTTCTATGTTTTCACCTAGTGACCTACTTTTTGACCCCACGTGACCCAGTTACAAACTCATCCAAGATTTCATGTAGACAAACATTCTGACCAAGTTTGGTGAAGATTGGGCTATAAATGTGGCCTCTAGTGTGTTCACAAGCTTTTTCTAAGATTTGACCTAGTGACCTACTTTTTGACCCCACGTGACCCAGTTACGAACTCATCCAAGATTTCATGTAGACAAACATTCTGACCAAGTTTAGTTAAGATTGGGCTATAAATGTGGCCTCTAGTGTGTTCACAAGCCTTTTCTAAAATTTGACCTAGTGACCTACTTTTGGACCCTACGTGACCCAGTTACGAACTCATCCAAGATTTCATGTAGACAAACATTCTGACCAAGTTTGGTGAAGATTGGGCTATAAATGTGGCCTCTAGTGTGTTCACAAGCTTTTTCTAAGATTTGACCTAGTGACCTACTTTTTGACCCCACGTGACCCAGTTACGAACTCATCCAAGATTTAATGTAGACAAACATTCTGACCAAGTTTGGTGAAGATTGGGCTATAAATGTGGCCTCTAGTGTGTTCACAAGCTTTTTCTAAGATTTGACCTAGTGACCTACTTTTTGACCTCACGTGACCCAGTTACGAACTCATCCAAGATTTCATGTAGACAAACATTCTGACCAAGTTTGGTGAAGATTGGGCTATAAATGTGGTCTCTAGTGTGTTCACAAGTTTTTTTATAAAATTTGACCTAGTGACCTACTTTTTGACCCTACGTGACCCAATAATGAACTCATCCAAGATTTCATGCAGATAAACATTCTGACCAAGTTTGATGAAGATTGGATAAAAATTGTGGCCTCTAGTGTGTTCACAAGGTAAATGTTGACGACGGACAACGGACGCCGGACAAAGCGGTATCACAAAAGCTCCCCTTGAGCACGTTGTGCTCAGGTGAGCTAAAAATAGAAGAAGGTAGAGTTACCGTTCTTGTGCACTGCACTTTGAGTCATTGCCAAAAACATGCATACCAAGTTTGGAGTCATTTGGACCTATAGTGACAAAGTTACACTCCGGACAAGAAATGCTCTATAAAAATCAATCAAAGGGGAATAATTTAAAAACTGAACAAGGTAGAGTTCAGTTCTTGTGCGATGCACTTCGAGTCATTATGGTGACAAAGTAAGGCTATGGACAAGGAAATCCGGATGCCGCCGACGCAGCTGCAGACGCTGACACAGTAATCCCTATAATATATTATATTCAGGCAACACAAAAAGTCCCTTGATTTCATGGTTTCTTGGTTATTTATTTTTTATAGGTAAAAGGCATATTGGTTCAAATTGGAATTAATTTCTGAAATTGGGAATTTTTTTCTTGAAATTGGGAAATTGGTCGCTATTTAGCATTGGGGGGGGGGGGGGGGGGGGGAGGAACAACCCCGTGAGATAGGCTGAAAAAGCCCTGTTTAGGTTGTTTGAAAAAAAAGAGTAAAAGTTAAAGGAGACCACCTTACACTAAATGAAAAAAAACATGGTGACTGGCCATTCACTATCTGTCTATGGTGTAGAAAATATAAACTGGCATTACTGAAGTGGAATGTGGTAGACATGTTGTTAGTGTACAAAATTCACTGTCGGATGTCAGCTCCTCAATTATAGCTTCAACTAGTTTCAAATGTAGATAATTCCTTTGGAATGTATTAATCTTCTGGTGTTAGCATAAGTACAAATACTTTGGTTTTGTATTAATTTATTCACGCTCATGATATGACATTCTTAGAAGACTTTATAGAGAGTGAGGGACCACAGTGGCATATATCTCATACATGGCGTATATAGATGTCAACATATTTTCAATAAATTTATAATAGAAACCAGGGTGACTGTAGTGGTCATTTATTCAATATTCTATGATGTTTAAGATCATAGAAGGATAAGTGATAAAAAAAATATAATAATATGGTACTAGATTGTCACATAGTTTTAACAATAATTTTTACTAGAACCATGTGTATTTTAGTTGTTGTGTGAGTTGTTTAAGTATAATTACATGTATAACTCTTGTTAATAATTGTTAGGGGATGCAACCTCTCGACTGTATGAAAAAATGTTTATTTGTATTTTGAGCCGGTGCCCTAAATATTAGAAATAAACTTCTGTTCTTCTATACAAGAACTTTTTACTTGCATAAAAGAAACATTTGCTTCTCATGGGTTTGTTTTTTTGTTTTTAAAATATATCTCAGTGACTAATTATGACCATTATAGCAATGTCCAGTTATTGTGGTGGAGGAAGTCCACTAGTGCAGTGACGCTTAGCTCAAGGAATATACTGCAAAGTTTACAAGGAATTTTGTTTAAGCACAATGAAATACAAGATCCATTTAAGATTAAAATGCAGTGAAACTATGTTAAAAGAGAGTGAATCCAAAAATAACCTATCTTATTTTCGTACTCCTCAAAGAAAGACTTCAGGGAAGGTGCATTTTAATTCATGTCTTATAAGTAAAGCTCTAAAAGTGACATAGTACTTACTCTCTTCATTCTGAAGTTGATAGGCAAAGGCCCCATCTTCATGGACGGCCCATTCCTGGCGAACTGAAACAAGTACAAAAGCTGGTGTAAGTAGTCAAATGTGGTTGGCCTTATGCATTTTAAAACATGTATTTCTATTTTTGTTACAATGTACTGACTGGTAACAATTCTGGAGGCCGATACATCAAATGACCAGAAAACGATTATCAATTCTAGAAAATGTACACAATTATCTGCTCATTGTAGACTGGTGCACTACATTTGTAAGAATTGAGGAGAGACAGACATGCTTAAGAGGAAACATTGCTCAAGATGTTTTACAGAAGGTAGTGGTAAGAACAGTGTGACTCACTAGCTAAACATTAGGCCTGGAGGTATTAACACATGAACATGGTCAGTGTGGTCACACAAGGCCTAGAAGCCAGTGTGGTCAAGTACAATGTAAACAATGGCTACAGGCAAATATAAGACATGACAAGGTTACAAAGGTGACGCACATATTGTTTTTTGTTTCTTATGGCTGTGTTTACTTGGAGCACATATTGTGCTGCCGTTACTGAAATAGCATGCCATGAACACCTGATACCTTTTGTAAATGAATAATATTTTATGTCTGGCTGATTATTATTTAAAGGCCATTCTACCAAACAAACAAGAGGGCCATGATGGCCCTTAATGATTGCTCACCGGATGTCAAAGGCTTTTAGTAGACTCAAATCTGGCATCAAGTAATTAAGAGTTAAGAGTTATTTACTTTAGAAATCTTTGGTGAAGATTTGACCATTAGTGTGGCCACTGGGTTGATTTTCTAGAATTTTACCAATTTTACATTTCACTTCCCCCGCAATATATCTTCATATTCTCTATTTAAAGGTTGCAATAAATGTGATAAAATATTTGCAAATAGGACTCACAACACAGTCAAACACAAACAATGACAACACAGTCAAACACAAACAATCACAACACAGTCAAACACTAACAATCACAACACAGTCAAACAAAAACAATCACAACACAGTCAAACAAAAACAATCATAACACAAACAATCACAACAATGTCAAACAAAAACAATCACAACACAGTCAAACAAAAACAATCACAACACAGTCAAACAAAAACAATCACAACACAGTCAAACACAAACAATAACAAACACAGTCAAACACTAACAATCACAACACAGTCAAACACAAACAATCATAACACAGTCAAACACTAACAATCACAACACAGTCAAACAAAAACAATCACAACACAGTCAAACACAAACAATCATAACCCAGTCAAACACTTACAATAACAACACAGTCAAACACTAACAATCACAACACAGTCAAACACAAACAATCACAACACAGTCAAACACTAACAATCACAACACACTCAAACAAAAACAATCACAACACAGTCAAACACAAACAATCACAACACAGTCAAACACAAACAATAACAAACCCAGTCAAACACTTACAATAACAACACAGTCAAACACTAACAATCACAACACAGTCAAACACAAACAATCACAACACAGTCAAACAAAAACAATCACAACACAGTCAAACACTAACAATCACAACACAGTCTAACACAAACAATAACAAACAGAGTCAAACACAAACAATCACACCACAGTCAAATACAAACAATCACAAGACAATCAAACACAAACAATCACAACATAATCAAACAGAAACAACTATTAAGACCAATTTTATTAACCATTTGGCTTTTATATTCAAAGAGAAACCTGACCAATTTAATGGGCATGCTGCTAATCTGGCACAAGGACCAGTTCTACTAGAGCATATTGTGTATTTTTTAATGTAATCCTGACCTCGACCTCAATTGCGACCATCTTGACTAGAACAAGTCAACCAAGGTATTGCACATGCTAATTGGCAAAATAGTGCCCTCCAGCATGTTTTAAATTTACAATCTTGGACTAATTAGGTGCTACATGTAGCATTAGTGTGATAATTATACCAAACTATGATAATTATCAAAAATTGTTTGTCTGGAACATAATGTACATGTCATTAGGGCCAATTAAAAAGTAAATTAGAAAGTCAAAGATGTTCAGATATTAAGCCATTGTCTTTATTAGCATTTGTTTTTTACTGATTAACAACAATTATGCACAGGACAAACTGCAACTGAAACAAATACACATCATCAGGCTCATTCTTGCTTTTGCATTCTTACAGAAAACATTGCCCTGTATTTAATGATTATCATAGGTAATTTTAATTGAGTCAATGATTTATATGAGGTAAGATATTTTCATAACCTAAATGACATAGCATAATTTTCAGAAACAGTGTTTTTTGTGTGTGTGGTTCTTCCGCCTCTTTTCAACTGTCAGAGACCTACTTGGCAGGCACTTTAATAAATAATCAAGGGTTGTTTCACTCACTCATCTAAACTCTCTATTAAAACCAACTCACGATTAAGACCACTTTGACTCTAAATGAAAGGTGGCCTTAAATGAGGGATTTTACTGAAGTTGCATTTTTTTATATATATTTATAGGTTATATGCAGTAGTCAGCAGTGATTTATGTTCTAGTTTTATAAGACAGCATTTACAACTGGGGTGAAAGTACATGTATAAAAGTAAACTATATAGAGAGCCATGTAGTCAAGGTGGGATGTATTTGATCTAAGCTGGAACATTCCTTAGTTATCATGGTGAAAAATGACTATAAGAATAAGATTATCACAATACAAACAAATAAGTCTTCAATTTGATTAACCTTACTGGTGTAGCATACAAGGCATACCTAACATAACAGTTACCACAACAGACAAAAGCCAAACACACTGGAGTTAAATTCAACAATGCACTACTGCCGAGGCTTTTTTGTCTATTCTCACAACACTATTTTGGATTGTAAAGGCTAAACAAAATTCAAGAATTGTTTAAAAAGCCATTTTGTCCTTAAAAATCAGATGACTGTGGTAATAATAAATACTAATTTTTTTTATTACTCTTCATATCCACTTTTGTCAGTATCCTGCATTTAAACAGATGTTTCAATGCAGGATACTGACAAAAGTGGACATGAAGAGTAATAAAAAAAAATAGTATTCATTTTTACCACAGTCATCTGTATATATTTATATTGTTTTTATGTTAGAGTGAAAAATAAATCTAACAGGCAGAAAAAGACAGATACAAAATGAATGTAAAACAATTCTTAAATTTTCTTTCAGCCTAACATTGAAAGATCAACTCAATGAATAAAGTATAACTGACAAATGCCAACACCAAACTGTGTACATGAGTTTGTGAACTTCATACCTAGTATACACACATCCAATGCTTGAGAAGGGTCAGAGACACAAGATACTATTTAATTTTAGAAATAGACCTTCTGTTTAAAGGGTCTTGTTATTTGAATACGCAATGCTCTCACTAGAAAAAAATAAAATAAAAAGGGACCTTAAACTCTCAACAAACAAGACCAGCTGTTGACAAAGTATGGACATTTTATATTACTAAACAGTTTTATTGTTTTGATACTACACCTCATGATATGGTTAAAACATACTGTATATGTTCATGTCATTAAAAAAACACTTCATAATATACTATTTTAAATAGTAGAGGACAAAATTAATATTTTAGAATGGGAGGTTAGCTTTTAAGAAAGGGATAGATCATCATAGAAATAATCATAGAAATAAACAGGTAGGGGAGCAATATCCTAGAACTAGGAAAAGCATTGGTATGTAACATACAGTCTTGACTTTGTATTGGATATATATAATCAAGGCCTATAGTTCAGTTCCTTCTTCAGAGACTTCAATAAAGGGCTATTTTGTTTTTTGTCTATTTGTCTAAGTTTTTCAATAGAATTGAAACTTTCTCCCATAAGGAAAGGCTAATACCATACTCCTTAAACCAACCCTGGGTATACGTGCATATCCTTCAAAGCTGCCAGTAGATGATGGTCCATGACTGTGTGTATTTAACATAACATTATTACAATCATAATCATATTACAATCATAATATGTAGACAAGTTGCAGGGCAGGAATGACAAGTGACCAACTACTGAAGGGGTGGGACATGTAGGAGTTTTGTACAACTTGTTTCCTGTTACATTAATGACTCCCTAATTGACTTTCAAAGAGGACAATTAAGAAAGAATCCTTACCCTACTGGTATATTTACACTTAATACCCTTTGAGCTAATTAATGAGACATATCAAAGTATACTTTTGCACAAGTGGAAAACTTAAAAAGCATACAATAAATTTGTTATGTTAGTAATAAAGTAAATTTGTATAACCCAAATATTGGTTTGTTTCCTATGTTATTGAAGCTTTTAGTGTAAGTTTTTTCTTCAAACTATGCATTGCTGGTCCCAGTCCAAAATGCCTCAATGCAATGAATGTAATTGTAAGAAGTACAGGGTTTAGTAAAAGGTAATGAGATATAAACAGAGGATCTGATATGAGTATTCATTAGATACTGAAAATATTAAACAAGTTAGATGAAATGATACGAAACGAGGCATTGCTGAGTTTTGTATCATTTTAGACGAGTTTAATATTTTCAGTATGTAATGAACAGGAATATTAGATTCTCTTTAACACATAACAAAAACACCAGCTTTTTTTTTTTTTTTTTACAATGCATTATCGTTTTATAGTATGAACAGTAGGTCTTGACATGTGTAATTCGGTTTGGGAGAATCCTTACATAAAATAGTTCCACTCTTTACTTGACCATTTTCTATAAAAAGGGAACAGATTTGTTTATAACATGACTAAAATGTTATTTTTTTATTAATTAAAATGAAATTGTTCAACAAAATATCTATAACGGTGACAACAAAGTGATCAGTAAATGGCATACATGATACACATACTTAATGAAATCACACTATGATAACTAACTTGATTGTTACCAAAAATAATGCAGGAGTGTTACCTCACGCTTGCATAGTAGGTTATGGGATAAAAAGCTATGTCAGATCAGGTTCCGTTATTTTAATTACTGATTTTTTCCCAATAATACTCAGTACTTATACTGCTCCAAACAAAAAGAATAATGCTATGAGCTGGCTTTTAACCAGACATAATTCCACCAACAAATACAATACAATTATGTTGACTTAGTTAATTATATTATCTGCTTTCCCAAAAAAAAATTTAAATCACTGGACAGTCTCTCCACAAAGTAAGAAACTCAAGTGGATGTGTCCATTTAACTTGTAAAATTGGACCCGGTAGTGCAATTGGTAGGACATCGGCTACAGGAATGGGAGGCCCGGGATTCAATCCCAGGCTGTGACATACCAAAGTCCTTAAAAATAGAAGTGGTATAGCTCTGTTGCCAACGCTCTTGCATAAATATAAAGGTAGTTCTTAAACTGGTTGGCCAGTTTGTGTTGTAAACATGAAGGCAGCACTATATCTGCTTCAAATGGAACTGTCTCTAGATAACAGAATTCCTACACCAGTGGACCCTTTAGCACAGTCTACCTCATTTTGTTAAAAATTGTACTAGAACAAACCAAAATAATAAAATCTTGATAATAATAGATTTGTCAGAGTAAATAAGATAAAAGTTTGATTCAACAACATTTTAATGTAATGTGAAGGAAATACATGTATACATGTACAGGTTTACTTAAAATATAATATTTTTTTTTTTTTAGACTTTATACCTATGATAGATACAATTCATTAAATATGAAAATATTAATAATACTTGGCATCATGACAGCAATATGCTCCAAAACAAGCCTGACCCTTATACAATCACCAGTCAATAATGCATATAAGACTCAATCAAGTTCAATTGTCTACTTCATGCCCATACACTGATAAAATACTAAATGTAATGTACAAGCCATAATTCTACAAATAGCACAGACATATCATACAGTATTCTAGCTACAAGCATTGAGGTAAAATGAATTTTGTTGCACATCTTATTTTTCTAAGGGTGGGAAAAAAATTATAAATATTTTCACAGCGTAAAGTTATAAAAGAATGGTGTTTATTGTAAGAAAACCTAGTTAGCCATTAACATTGAATACAAGCATGATTCACGTCTTGTCAACTTGCCCAACCAGAATATGTGAGGAGTTCAAATAACAGTTACGCTATTTTTAGACACGCTTAGCCTGCCTGTTCAAGTTTTTGCAAGTTGTGTAGATCCAGTTCAGCAAGGTCCCTCTGTGAACCATCTGATCGGGATCTGTACTTTTTTCTGCTTAGTCTATATATGGATATCTTGTTTCCTATGCATGAAATTTAAGACAAAAGTTTGTTTTGCCTTTTTTTTACATATATAGCATGGTAAGGGATAACAGTTAAGCTGTGTTTGTAAATAAACTGAACCCATACTGTATGCATGACTGGAGCCTGGGAAAACAAGGCATATGTATGTTGATCTATGTACCTTGTATTGATAACTGAATGGCATTCAGTAAAAATATCTGGATTATGAACAAGAAAACTTGGGATGCTACCATTAAAAGGACCAGAAAAAGATGTGCCCGAACATTATACTTACTATGGAAAGGGACATTGGCTGATCTGAGCCAACACTATTTTCCATTGGACCTGTGATCAGTTCCTGCTTGCTTGCTTTACAAAGTAGTTAATAATTAATTGTACAACAATCGAGATAAAAGCAGAAGGTAGATTTAATGTCTGTTTGAGCAGTTGATGTGTGCATTAATGATGTAGGTAACTGACACGTCATTCCTGGCTCATGAATTCGTCCACTGATTATGCATAAAAGGAAAGGACATAGGTTGGTAAAACAATATATAGTGTTACAAGTTCTAGCATAACTGCCATTAAATGAAAGAGTTTTCTAAATGCAGTCATCGAAATTAACACACGTCCTCTTTGTAATTATTGGATGCTAATTTCTAAAACTGTAAATGTCAGGCAAAAGCTTACTAAAATCTTATCCAGGCTCTTGCGTTGCTAAGAATGAAAACAAAAGCAGTCAGTAGAAAGTACACTCCACTTTTCTCAGTGCAAGATAGTAAAAGTTATCTTATTAGCTAAACAAAAATCTTTACTGACAGAAAACACATAAATAGTGCCGAAGTCAATATGAGGGTTAACTGGCCTGTTGAAATGGGTTAAACTTTTGATTGTGAACACATATTCCATGTCTGAAGTAAATATCTTTCATGGTTCTGAATTTCTGACAATTTCAATCTAAAAGGTTAACAAATGCCAACGAGAGTCATGACTATAATGTCTCTGTTTTCTTCTAAAAGTTGAGCTTAAAATGATTGTAGAGCTTTTCTTATGAATGGAACTGATGATTGGTAAGTGCTAGAACAAGATAAACCCTTATAAAAAATGTTATGTGAGCCTTGGTCTGGATTTCATTTTTTCCTCTAGAATGCAATTTTGGATGTTCAGAGAATTAATTGGTGTAAATGTTAGGCTCCCAGAATCATATCTTGCTTTGGTAAACAATGTTGCAGCTATATGTTTTCACTTTTACAGTTTCCCAAACAAAGACAGTTCTTCATGTAAAGCGATTCAAATGTTTGCCTTAAGATAATTCACAATGCATAAGCTTATCAGTACCCTCGTAATAAAATAAACTGATTTCATCTCAAACAAACAAAATTATGGTTTTCATCTGAAAAAATGGATGTTCACAAATGAACTGTAACACAAAACACAGCCATATTACAGTTCTCCAAAATATTTAGTTATTGCTACCTAAAATCATTCTAAATAGATAGTTTCCATGTCAGTGAAGATCCCTTATCATGGCAGCCTTCTTTGACAGTAACATCAGGGGATTTTCAGATGAATTGTATAGAAGCATAAATTTTATTTTCTTGTAATTTTTTCATTTGTGGTCCAAAAATTAAAAGCTATACACCATTGGAAAGCTCTTGAAATACATATTTTTTAGAATATAATTTATAATATAATTAAAATTGATAAATGGACAAACAAATTAATACACATAAATAAATAAAATTATTGGCTCATGCTTAAATTGAACAGTGTATCATTTTTGGTTGTACTTTTTTACCTTTTTAAATATCAAAATATAGTTTTGATATTAAAAATACTACATAAAAGCTGTTTAATTTGATATAAAATTCAATAAGACTGAAAAATAAGAACACAGTGGTGAGTTTAAAAGCTTAGTTTAGCTTCTGCCTTCGAAGATGGCTGCCTTAAACTGTCTTATCAGTGCCTATGTCATCACATGGAAACTATCTATGAAGCTGCACAACTTTCATGTATTTAGCAAGTGATGGTTGTCACAGTACAAATTATTACTCTTAAAAAAGAAATAAAGCATATATCAATAGTATTTTAGATCATTTACATGATACCTAACATGTAACTATGCTAAACAAGGTAATTCATTGTTCATTTTCAAAACATCAGTCTATTTTCGCTTAAAATAGGGGTCAGGTATCCTCACTCACTTGATTAAATACTATTATTTTCTTTGTGTGCACTAGATAAAATACATATATTGTCACCTAGAGGGAACCGTGGTTTAAAGAGGGTACAGATATGCCAATACACTATCGAGATTGGTCAAAACTGGTTAATGTAAACAAACTTAACAATTTAAGAACCGCTCATGATCTGTGTTCTTCCATTACTGAAATGACTGGAGGTTGTTTGGGTGCAGAAAAGATTCCTAATACGATTGGTCAAAATGGTTTATGTAAGCAAACTCAGTTTAGGATCTACCCATCATCTGATTTTTGTTTTGTTCTTGACCATTTATGATTATCATAGCAACGTCCAGCTTTTTGGTGGAGAAAGACCCCAATGTGTCTGGGTAGGACCACCTGCTCATCTAAAGTCAGAAGAAAGACCTGCTCACATTAAGTCCTTCGCCCTGAGCAGGACTCGAACCCATGCTGTGAGAGGCTAAGCAGTCAGAGGAGTTACAAATCGGCGACTCTACCACTACGCCAAGCGTGCTCCCATCCACATCATCTGGGTTAATCTATTAATGATAATGACTGGCGTTGGTGCAACAAACACAGCAAAACAATAAAGAAACTAGCATATGTCTGCACCTAGACATGTTTCTACTGAAACACTGCTAGCCACACCACTGCAATCTTACCCGAGATTTCTGTAACTGACCCTGGTTTTACTACATCTGCTGCAAGGAGACTCAAAACTATCACAACACATGAATGATACATTATTAGATCCTTACATGGTAAGTTACAGTAGCTCTAATTGGTATATCAGCAGGTCTTTACAGGGTAAGTTATGGTAGCTCTACAGTCGTCAAAATTAACACACGTCAGATCGTCTGTGGCAACTAAATTTACGAGTAGACATGTGAAAGTTTGTCATCTAACTGGCAAGTGTGTTTTCTGGATCTTAGAAAGTAAGTTTCAGAAAGAAATTGGTTGGATTTTACACAGATGGTGCCTCCAATTACAGTAAAATTACAAGCACTAAACTTAAAAAACACCTTATTGTTGTTGTTTCTGAAAGCAAACTTTGGGCAGGTAAAATGTGTTTCTGCATGGTTAATGAATCTCAAAATGGTACATGTCCAAATGGCATGTAATTATTTAATGTTATTTTTCAAGACTGGCTCTAAATGATACATCAGCAGATCCTTACATGGTAAGCTATGGTAACTCCAAGGCTGTTAGAAGGACAACTTGATCAGGTTTAAACAATGTAGTGCTGAATGAGACCAGGAAGCAGGATTTACATAGTTTGTAACTGAGTCAACAAATTTGTCTTGTTACTTTTGCACAAAGTTGTTAGCAAAATAAAAAAAATAGTCAGAATTATTAATTAATGCATCAGGCTAAGGATAATGTCTAGACAATATGTTCCAAGATCTACATAAGGTTTGACATTAATTGTTGACATTTATCAGCATCTTAGTACACTTTACAGTTCCTGAACTTAGATTTTGTCCAATACTAAATAAATCAGGGAACTATAGTACAAGTCAATCATAAGTACTGTAGAATATATTTAACAAGTATGTATTTCCAACTTCAAAAGGTATAGAAGGATTGGATTTTCATCATCACTATAGCCATAAATCAAGCTTTATTAAATTATGTGGAATAAATTAATACTATCTACCTTTAAGTGCAAAATTTTAGCATTCAATTTTAGTTTCCACCAGCCACTGAAAATTTCTCTTGTTATACTATATAACAATACAGTGCCAGAGTCACATTAAAAATCAAAATTTGATTTAGTATGTTGATGCACCCACGTCTTATTCAGTTTTTGTAGGTCTAATCATTATTGAACTAAGTTCTTTGTTCATTACATGAGTTAAACACACTCTACGTTATGTGTGTATATATATAAACAAGTACAATCGCCAAAGCAGTATAAATTAGTAATAATATAAAAAGATCAATTTACAACTGTCAATTTTAATTCATAAGCGTTTAGTGATGCAACTTCTTTTTCATAACTTTCATGACTTCATCGTGTGAATTTCCCCAATGTGACGGTAAAGTAAGTTATAGATGATCTGTATGGTCTACTTAATGACACTTATGGTTTATTTACAAAATTGATTTGATGTGGGTGATAGTATATGGATTTTAAATTAGCAGCCCTAAGCACATATTCAACTATAAATCTTATTTAAAAGAAATTAGAAGTTGATAAAAACAAGAGGGCCATGATGGCCCTTAATCGCTCACCTGATGACACATGCATTTAGTAGGCTCAAATCTGGCATCAAGTAATTAACAGATGTTTACTTTAGAAATTTTTGGTGAAGATTGGACCATTAGTGTGGCCACTTGGTCGATAACATTTTCTAGAATTTTACCAAGTAACCTACTGAATCCACATGACCCACTTCAAAACATATGTAAGATTTCATAATGGCAAACATTCTGGCCAAGTTTGGTGAAGATTGGGCCATCAATGTGGCCTCTGTTTTCAGAAGGTTTTTCTAAAATGTGACCTATGACCTACTTTTTTCCCCCCAAGTGACCCAATAATATACTCATCCAAGATTTCATGCAGACAAACAATCTGATCAAGTTTGGTGAAGATTGGGCTATGAATGTGGCCTGTAGTGTGTTCACATGCTTTCTCTAAGTTTTGACCTAGTGACCTCTTTTTTGACCCCACATGACCCAATAACAAACTCGTCCAATATTTCATGCAGACAAACATTATGACCATGTTTAGTGAAGTTTGGGCTATAAATGTGGTCTCTAATGTGTTCACAAGCCTTTTCTAAAATTTGACCTAGTGACCTACTTATTGACCCACGTGGCCCAGTTATGAATTCATCCAAGATTTCATGAAGGCAAACATTCTGATCAAGTTTGGTTAAGACTGGGCCATAAATGGGACCTCTAGTGTGTTCATAAGCTTTTGCTAAGATTTGACCCATTGACCTACTTTTTGACCCCATGTGACCCAATAATGACAGGGCGTTTGGTTGACCCGAGCTTCAGGGTTTTGACGCACGAATATTCGGAAATATCCCTAACTGATGCACATCAATAAAGCGGCAAGGGTCACTTTGACCTGTGACAATTTATACCGGCGCGCCAGTCAAAATCACATACAGCTTCATAAGAAGTGAGGAGACGACTATGAGCGGAGTCTGCATATTAATGAGAACAGATTCCCCACACACACGCATCGGTTACCTAGTCACCTTCTTATTGATCCCACATGACCCAATTATGAACTCATCCAAGATTTCATGCAGACGTGAGAAGCCATGGACCTAATTAGAAACTATGAGGATGCAAATCAAGTCCATTGCTTGAGAGTTTGACCTAACTGAATTGCTTCAGAACAAGTTTCTAAACCAAAAACGTAGGAACTGCTGAGTGACAGTTGAAACTGACATTTAGAAGGATAAAGAAAATTAAACTGAATTTTTTTGTGTTTGTGGGTTATTTAGTACATTACACTAGAGGCTGCATGCTTGAGTGCGTCTCTGGTGTTTGTTAAATAATGGGTTGCATGCAATACTCATAAACGCTGGGTTCAATTGGTCTTATGTACTGCTGTGAAAGTAATCAGAAGGGGAAATTTTGTCAAGTGTCCACATTGCATTCTTGATATGATTTTCTATGAATGAATTCTGAACATTTATTTGTAAAATGTAAACAAAAAAATATGAAACGTGCCTTTTTCTTTTGTTTTCCAGCATTTATATATTGCTATTCCGCATGTGAAACAACTAAGACACTGTGTTACTTCTTCCAAAGTGTTTAATTATTACCAAAGAGAACAGCGAATCAAAGGCTTTGTTTCTAGTGTCTGTCTTTGTAAACAATTGGTATCATGAACAAAAATGTTAAAACAAGCATTAAAAAGTGATACTACTTGAAAAATACAGGCTAACTTGACACGTTTATGACAGTTAAGATTCAGATACACCACAGTTCACTTCACAAGAAAATATATAAATGGCTTAAAGGCATCAAACTAGTGACACTAGGATAGTATTAATAGTAGGAATAGTTATGCCCAGGTGAAATATCTTGACACTGTAGTGCATATAGGCACTTCCAACAGCCTTGTTGTTGGGTTAACCCTTTAGCGACGTGGTTGAGTGTCAGCCTACTGTTGTACTGATCTGAAGGTCCTGGGTTCGAATCCCCGTTAGGAACAGGATTATTTTTCTCCTCTCAGATTTACTTAAATGGTGTCAGAAGTAAACGGAAGCCTTGTGTGGCTGTCCTGAGATGGGCTTGGACCCAGAAAAAGTAAAGGGAGAGGAGTGTAGTGCATATAGGCACTTCCAACAGCCTTGCTGTTGGGTTAACCCTTTAGCGATGTGGTTGAGTGTCAGCCTACTGATCTGAAGATCCAATGTTCACAAGTATGTGTCTTGGAGTTTTTTAGTAAACCACAAATGTTATCAGATTACTCAAGGAATATATATATAAATATTTTTTCTTCTTCAACCACAAACAGAATTTTTATTAGAGAGTTTCATGTAAACAATTCACTTTATTTAAAATCAAAATAACCTTAATAAAAGAGGGCTTTCTGGTTGGTTTTTGCCTGTTGGGTGTGGTGGGGGGTGTTTATAAAAAAAAATTAGCTTACCAGGCATAGTTTTTATGTTTTCTTTTGATTGTCATCTTGAGGCCTTTCTTAATGCTGGTCTATGGGAAAATATACTTGGCACTATAAACCATTTTTTCCTTGCCTTGGGTGTGAGTGTGTGTGGGGTGGGGTCTTCAAAATTTAAAAATGACATAATTTGGAAGATAATTTGAATTTTGCTTGGAACTTAAGGCTAAATGACAACGTATCCATTTCTCCATTTAGTCAGCCAGGCAGGTCTGAGCTTTTTATCATTAAAAATCTTGTAAAAATTGCATGTGGCACCCCGAGATCTCTCATGGTTACAACCTTCAGCACAGCAGAAATCGTTCTGTCCCATAGCAAAATAAATTATCTAAGCAAGTACAATTCATTTAAAACATATAAATGTAAGTTCTGATGATTTAGTGTATCATTTTAATTCACTTTGTCCCTCTTTTTGTGTGTGAAGAAGAAACGAAAGTAAGTCAGCTGTTCTATGTTTACATGCGAGCACATAAACGAAACCTCCCTGACCTCAAATCTTGCGGAGCGAGATTGTGCGAGATTTCGAAATGGAGAATATTTTCAGGCCATTTTCATGACAACTCGACCAGCTAAAATGATGAAACGGACAAGAATACCTCTTTGAAAATGTTCAGGTTCAATTAAAATTAATGTGTATATAGCAGACTAGTTAACAGAACAGTAGTTTGTGTTTCCTCTATCTTTGTTTGGTTAGATAATGTATGAGGTCAGAATTTCCTTGAAATTAAAAATCGATCTTTTTTCGGAGGTTGATTTTTTTGTATTTTCTGGTCCATCAAAACAATTATATTGTATATCTACCTGGGAAACCTATATATTTTCTTAATTGGCATGAGTAGCACTTTCAGAAAATAAATAGTTTTTATCATATTTTGTCATGTATGAGTGGTTGTTGCTAGTCTTATAAACTTATTGTCACATAAATTTTAAGGACAATGAAAGTAAATACTCACTGTGTTGAACTTTCCCACGCTGAGGAAGAGTGTTTGTTACATCTACTCCACCTCCTTCAGCCATTTCATCACACACTAAGTAAAATCACACGATAATTGACTCAACATGTTTTCTGCTTTATTTCCATACATTCGTTGAAAAAAAAAACCGGAAGTAAATTAATTGTATTTTGCGGCGATGCGACGTCATGTCCTGGATAGGCGTTCGGTGAATAACCAATACTCTGCTGGTTCCCAGCTATCAACTTCCGCGCCAGTCTATGATCCGTGGACACAAAGTCAGGGGCGTGCCTAGGCTTACGCACTTACGCACGTGCGTACAGTTGCTTCCAAAAATTAAAAAAATAAAAACGTCAAAAAGCAAATAAAAATCGTACATAACCTGTGTTTTGCACTTGTTGTTAGCTGTTTCATTTTTTTAAATTGGTGTTCTTTAACCCTTTTCCAAATTCTACAAATACATCTGCAATCCTACCTGACGTATTTCTGTCCCTTCCTGCTCGTTGTGCTGTGAGTGAGTTTCTCCCCAAGAATGCATCTACGGCGTTCTAAGGAAAAAAATCCGGGGGCGGGGGAATGCCCCTGAACACCGCCCCCACTCCACCCCCATCCCCGGAATAGTGCGTATACTCAAAGGTCGCCTAGGCACGCCCCTGAAAGTTAAGGCTTTTTCATCAGGACAGCACAATAGGCCTACTATTATTTGCAAGCAAAGAATAATTAGCGTTTCAAGAAAATTATTTTATTTATATACAGGTTTATGTGTGCTAGAAGAAATTTATTTTCTCTCTCTCTCCCCCACCTCGTCTGTCTGTCTGTCTCTCTTTCATTCTCTCTCTCTCTTTGTCTCTCTGTCTCTCCCTCTATGTTTGTCTCTCTCTCTCTCTTTGCCTGTCTCTGTCTGTGTGTCTCTCTATGTCTATGTCTCTCTCTGTATCTCTGTCTGTCTCTCTCTCTCTCTCAACTTTTGATAGTTTAAAAGGTAACAACCAAAAAAGATACACTGTGCATTTTGATTAAGGATAAGCCAAAAGTTGTATTTATTTCTGTGTATTAATTCTTTGTGCGTTTATCAATTTTAAAAATATTGTATTTTAAAAATAGAGTTGTCTAATGGTGTATAGCTTTTAATTTCTTTGGCAAAAAAAAAAAAAAAAAATGAAGAAATTACAAGAAAATAAAATTTACGATTCTTTACAGATCATCTGAAAATCCCTTAAAGTTGCAATCAAAGACGGCTGCCATCTGATGGGGAAACTTTCTTCAAATCACGCGGAAAAAATAGCTCTATTATTATAAATATTCACTTGTTGAACAAGCTGTCTTTATGCTTTTTATTTGCTTTATTCGCTAATCAAATTGAAATAGAAGGCACCTTTTAGCCTACACGCGTTTACTTTATAAAAAGACTGTGTGGATTTAGGAGAAAATGATTAATAATTGTGAACAAGTCGGAATGGCTTTTATCAATTTTCACATAACCTTGGTTATTTATAATTTAACACGACTAAACAAATTCGATATAAAAAAGGCTATATTTTGTAACGTGCGCAGTTTAGATAGCCAAATTATTAAATAGTTGCAATGGCATCATAGCTCTACTAAAGTGGGACGAACATCTGCTTTCAAGATCTTTAATGTTAATGTATATTTGCAATTAGGAACCAGGATTTACCCTCTACATCTTTCATAAAAATTCATTATTAAAAATAATTAAATAATATTTTCTTTTATATGAAGTGTGACACCAACGCATTTCAGACAGCCTTCCAATATAACTCATGATCGAGTTTATGAATGTCACTGTTGATAGTTATCGAGATATTCCAGAAAACAGTGTTGTTGTTTTTTCTTCCAAATCTTAGCTGTTTTACACTAGTTGTTATTGGCACTTCATTACACTATACTTAAAATTCGTAAAAAAATTAGTCCTAAGTTGGTCCTAACACTGTGCTACTAGTTTTTTACTGCTCAACATAGCTCAGTCACAAAAATAGTAAATATAGATAGTTTCCCTGTGACGTCATAGGCACTGATAGGACAGTTTAAGGCAGCCATCTTTGACGGCAGAAGCTAATGCAGGCCGAAATCTGGAAATATGTGCTGTATTAAACTTATCACTGTGTTTTTATTTTTCAGCCTATTTTACTGAATTTTAGATCACGTTTAGCAGCTTTCATAAAGTATTTTTAATATAAAATCTATATTTTGAAGGTTTAAAAGGTAAAAAATACAACCAAACAAGATACACTGTTCATTTTGTTTGTGGATGAGCCAATATTTTTTTTATTTCTGTGTATTAATCAAATTGTGCATTTATCAAAGTTAGAAAATATTGTATTTTAAAAATATTGTATTTTAAAAATATGAATTTCAAGAGTTTTCCAATTGTGTGTAGCTTTTAAGTTTTGGACCACAACTGAAGAAATTACAAGAAAATAAAATTTACGCTTCTAAACAATTCATTTGAAAATCCCTTTAAGTTGCCATCAAAGATGACTGCCAAGATAAGGGATTTTCACTGATGTGGAAACTATATTTTTGTTTTTGTTTTGCTTGTTTGTTATAAGTTGCTTTGAACTGTCATAAAGTTATATCCTGGATATGTGACGCAATTTAGCTTGAAGAATCAACTTTTTTACAATCATACATAAAACCTTATGATTTATTAACTATAACACGAATTTCCTAGTTTTGGTTGCATATTTGCTTGCTGACTTCACAACTCGTACAGTTCAACATCAACTGCATCTGCATCAAATATCAACCATTCAAAATGTTTAGTTTTCGTTGCAAAGCGGCATAATACGTTAGAGAAGTCAGAAATATTGGAACTCAAAGTGTCATGAGGAAAATAGGTTTTGATGAAACAAAAATATTATCAGCTACACAGGTTCAACGAAATAAGGGTTTTGTTAACGGTAAAAAGTCAAACAAATACTAGACAAAGAAATATCAATTAAAAAGTAACGAGGCCACTATGCAAAAAACGTACGTGGTTTTATTTATTAAATTTATTTCATTATTTAAAAATAAAACTACTAAACAGATTTAAAGCGAAAATGATGAAGACAAACTGAGATAAACAGTAAAAACAGAATGATATGGCATGTCCCTAATCCGATGGAACTAATGTTGTAACAATGCAATTTTATTACGAAAGTATGTACTTCTGTGGTTTATAATTCTAAACAGAACAGACATTAAGAATACAAAGGTTTCTGTCAAGTAAAAGGTAGTATTGTTACGACCGGTGTCGCTAATTAAGTTTGTTCATAAAATGACACGTTTACTAAACGACGAAATGGTGTAAAGGAAAGAACAAGCCAGCAACAAACTAGTACAATAGTGTTTTATTTTAATAAACAATTAAATCTGTGGCGTAATAAAACAATAACAAATAAATGAGACAAAATTTCAGAGATCAAAATAAATATTAGCTCACAGTTTGTCCCTTTAGGAGATGTCCTTTTAACAGTCCAATTAATAATCCAACGTCGAATAATCCTGAAGAGTTTCGGTAGAAAGTCCTCGTAGATAAGCACAGTTTAAATAATCCAAAGGTAGAACAATACACGAATGTAAATGATATAATTCCAAATTCAACACTTCAATATTTATATCACTGTAGAATATAGTAAGTCCACGTAAGTTCCAACACAGAAAGATTTTATATAGAAGCTGCAAGAATTACTGAAAACAAAATGTCCAAACTCTATGTCCATCCAAACTTCTTGTCCAAACGTTTATCCAAACTTCCTTTAAATCGGCAAACACGTCCTTAAATATATCTAAAGAATTTCTAGAACATTTACGAACCCAGAACATTCTCGAAACCCAGTTAAAAATAAACAAATGGACTTTCTAGCATGATTCTTGTCTTTTTAACAGTTACGCGAATGCTACGTCATCAAAACCACAAGGGTAAACAACCCCTTAACCTGACTAGCGTAACCTTAAACACTGGTGTACTACTGTACATAACACCTCCACCCCTAAAAGAAAAAAAAGATTTATGCAATAAATCTTTTTTAATATAATAAATTAACAATAACTCAATAAAGTAAGTTATTACAACAATGATACAAAATACAATATAAGTGTCACAAGTAAAACAGATTTAATATCAAAACATATGAAATTTCAAATTTACACAATTTATTGTTACAAATTATAAATTGCATGCATTACATATTTACCAGACATCATATCAAAACAAACTGTAATCAATATAACAATAACAGTTATAGAAAGTTCAAAATACATGTCATCTTTTGAATAAACATATTGTAATAACATATCGTGCTTCAGTTCACACAATTACATACGAGACAGAGCACCAGGTATAACATTGTCTTTTCCTTTAATGTGTTTGATTTCTAAATCAAACTCGTGTAAGAGCAGGCTCCACCTTAGTAACCTTTGGTTTTTGTTCTTTATCTTGAATAATTTCTCTTGTGTTTGTTAAACTTCTTTGAAAAATAACACACGGTATGATCAATACCCTCACTATCTGATTTTAACAGGACAGCACCAGCACCGACGTTACCAGCATCAACAGCCATTGAAAAACTTTTACCAAAGTCTGGTGCTAAGGGAATTGGTGCACTCTTAAGTACAGCCTTCAATTTGTCGAATGCAGTTAGACATTGAAAACTCCATACAAATGATTTACCTTTTTTGAAAAGGTTTGTCAAAGGTTCTGCAATGTCAGAAAAGTTTTTACAAAATTTTCTGTAATAGCCTGCCATACCAAGAAATCGCATTAATTGCTTTTTACATGTAGGTATTTGACACTCAGAAATAACCATAACTTTTGCATCAATAGGTTTTACAGGACCCTGTCCCACAATATGTCCTATAAAGGTCAACGTAGCATGACAAAATTCACTTTTATTCAGGTTGATGGTTAGCTTTGCCTCACTCAATCTGTTAAAGAAAGATCGGATGATTTCCAGTTGTTCAGCAAACGTCTCAAAGTAGATGATGGCGTCGTCGATGTAGGCATCGCACCCGTCAAGTCCAGAAATGAAAGAGTTAATGAGTCGTTGGAACTTTGCTGGTGAATTCTTCATGCCAAATGGCATAACCTTGTATTGGTACAGTCCTTCTGGTGTCACAAATGCAGACAATTCCTTTACTCGGTCTTTAAGAGGTACTTGCCAGAATCCTTTCAGAAGATCGTACTTAGTAAAAAAGAATGGCTTTCCCAACTTTGTCAATACAATCATCCATCCTTGGTATGGGATATGAATCCGTCTTTGTGATGATATTGATCTTCCGGTAGTCAGTGCAAAGTCTATATGTTTAATCTGGTTCTGGCACAAGAATACACAGTGAACTGTTTTTGCTCTGACAGGGCTCAATAATGTCATTGTCCAGTAAGAACTTTATTTCTTCTTTTTTTTGTTGTTTTGATGGATTGTATGGATGTTGGGATGGGGATTAGCCGGCATTTTTACCGATACTGCGCAGCGACATTTCTATCATTATAGCACAGGGGCACTTATGAGGCGCCCAGGGACTGAACCCGGCCGGTCCATTATACTGACACCGACGAGTCAGGCGTAATGCTGTCCCCTAAGCCCCGAGCGTTAAGAGGGAAGCCACTACTACCAACTTTAAAGTCTTTGGTATGACCCGACCGGAGTTCGAACCCACGACCTCCTGATCCGCAAGCCGACGCTCTACCACATGAGCTATTGCTAACAGCAGCTTCACTTTCAACGGTAACATCGTGTTAAATTTTATCAGTTCGTGTTGGAATGTCAGGAAACAAGTGCTGGAATTCACGAACAAGTTGTTTCATCTGTGCCTTTTGATCCGGTTCCAGATGAATGAATTTCCCATCAATGCTCCTCAGAATATCGGAGTTATTCAGCTTAGTGGGACAAGGATCCACTTTGGTTTCAATTTCACTGCCACTAACTAAATTATTAATGTCTAAATCTGGTGGGACAGCGTGAACAACTGACACAGGTTTACTAACATTTTGGCTATTTCTGTTAATGTACAATTTCAACATGTTAACATGACACATTTGTTTTCGCCTCCAAGGAGTGAGTATTATGTAATTGAGGTCACTGACTTTCTTCTCAACAATGTAAGGCCCAAAGTATCTAGCTTGTAATGGTTTTCCTGGGATTGGCAATAGTGCAAGAACCTGGTTACCTGGTTTGAAAGATCTAGTTTGAGTATAAATGTCATATCTAACTTCCATTTTTCCCTAGACCGCTTTGAGATTTGAATTTGCCAATTCACAAGCTTTTGATAATCTTTCTCGGAAATTAGATACATACTTCAACAAGTTCAAAGATGACTCATCATCAGACAGGAACTTCTCCTTAAGAAGTTTTAACGGTCCACGAACAGAGTGACCAAACAAAAGCTCAAACGGACTAAATCCAAGAGACTCCTGTAATGACTCCCTAACTGCAAACAAGAGCAATGGGATTCCATCATCCCAGCTTTTGCCAGTGTCAAAGAAATAAGTTTCCGGCTAGGACTTCCGGTTCCGATCCTCGACCCCACCCCGCTTTTAATACAAATGCTAGCATAGGGGGATTACACGTCCGCCATTTTGCACTTTTTTTTGTCCCCAGGGACCTGAAACTTGGCACGAACCTTGAGCCGAGGTGTAACATCCTCGCAACGAAACTGTTTCGGCCTAGGACTTCCGGTTCCGAGCCTCGACCCCACCACCCTTTTAATACGAATGCCATCATAGAGGGACTACTCGTCCGCCATTTTTCCCCCTTTTTTCCCCCGGGAGCTAAAACTTAGCACGAACCTGGGGCCGGGGTGGAGGAACCTGGCACCGAAAACCGTTTCGGCCTAGGACTTCCGGTTCCGATCCTCGACCCCATCCCCCTTTTAATACGAATGCCATTATAAGAGGACTACACGTCCGCCATTTTGCCCCTTTTTTGCCCCGCGGGAGCTGAAACTTGGCACGAACCTGTGGCCGGGGTGGAGGAACCTGGCCCCGAAAGCCGTTTCGGCCTAGGATTTCCGGTTCCGATCCTCGACCCCCCCCCCCCCCTTTTAATACGAATGCCATCATAGAGGGACTACACGTCCGCCATTTTGCCCCTCTTTTTGACCCCGGGAGCTGAAACTTGGCATGAACCTGGGGCCGGGGTGGAGGAACCTGGCACCGAAAATCGTTTCCGGCTAGGACTTCCGGTTCCGAGCCTCGATCCCACCACCCTTTAATACGAATGCCATTATAGGCGGACTACACGTCCGCCATTTTGCCCTTTTTGCCCCCTGCGGGACCTGACACTTGACACAAACCTGGGGCCGGGGTGGAGGAACCTGGCACCGAAAAGGGTTTCGGCCTTGGACATTCGGTTCCGATCCACGACCCCATCCCCCTTTTAATACGAATGCCATCATAGGGGGATAACACGTCCGCCATTTTGCCCCCCCCCCCTTTTTTGCCTCCCGGGAGCTGAAACTTGGCACGAACCTGGGGCCGCGGTGGAGGAACCTGGCACCGAAAACCGTCTTGGCCTAGGACTTCCGGTTCCGATCCTGGACCCCACCCCCCTTTTAATACGAATGCCATTATAGGGGGACTACACCTCCGCCATTTTGCCCCTTTTTTGCCCCCCCCCCCCCCCCCCCCCCCCCGGGAGCTGAAACGTAGCACGAGCCGGGGTGGAGAAACCTGGCCCCGTGTCGGCCTAGGACTTGGATCATGTTTTAAGAAACAACTTTAATAAATCATTTGACCTTTGTTTTCAATTAAACGGACATGTGTGTTGAATAATCATTGTCTGCATATTAAAATGTATATGTTGTTGGATTTATTTATCATAAATGCATTTTTCAGGCTACATTAAAACATTTGCTTTATATTTTATAGCAGTGTTCTTGCTTAAAAACCATAACATGAACAAAATGATTTAAATGATTGATAATACATATATTAATTATTCTTGTTTGCTCTGACAACATTAATTAAAGAGTATGCAGAAAGCCAGTCCAAGCAAGAGTGTCATCTCTGGATGAAAGATTAAGTGGGTTTAAACTCTGAAGTTGAAAGGTTTTATACTGCAAAAAGAAAGGTTATACAAAAGCTTTGTATTGGTACCCATCCAATGGCTCTTAATTAATTCAGTTTAGTTGATGAATAACCCTACTACAAATAAAAACGTATTTCATTTTAAATTGGCATGTCTGTTGTTATTTTAGCTAACTGCTTTATGTTTTAACACTAAATATTAAATAATATTAAGTATGTAAAGCAGAGTTTCCCTGATATGAAATAAGTTAAACTGTATGTCAGCAGCAGATAATAAGCTCTGTCTGTCACTATTGTAGGGTATATATGAAAATAAAATGCACAATTTTTTTTAAAAAAGACCACATATATGATCTCTTTCTCAAAATGTTCTGTTATAAAAAAAAAGTTAAATATGTTCAAATCATCTAACAAATTTATGGTAATTTTCAATATTGTCTGGAAGAATGCTGGCTCCAATATGTGTTTAAGGTCCTCCGTACCAGTTCAATGTCTCGGAGCAACAGCTACAGGCCAGGCAGAGACATCTCTGGATCAGGGGCTTTATCGCCTTCCGCTTATTCCTACAATCAGTATAAAAAGAACAAGAGCATATTCTACAGGAAAAAAATATAATATAATTTTACTTTTGTTGAAATATTTATTGTAGATTGTGATTTTTCTTTCCAATTTGAGGTCCAGTATATTCCAAATCCTTCCAACTTCCAGTCTTTGCTCCGTCTTACTCCCATGCCTCTAGGCATTGCCTTACTTATTTTAATTAAATATTGTCTTTCTCCATGCAGTTTAGGCAACGATACATTATAATATATATATATATATATATATATATATATATATATATATATATATATATATATATATATATATATATATATATATATATATATATATATATATATATATATTACCAATTACACAGTATTAGCTACAGAAATATTAATGGGAAAGGGGCATACACAATAAGGTCAAAAACCCAATCCGATCCCAGGTACCTGGGCCCAGGCGTTAGTCTTTCAAACAGGCAAACACGTATACACATTTTTGCATGTAAACATACAGACCTATATATGGCTGGTTCAAGGCGGGGCTCGAACATTGGGCCTGCATTTGCGGGAAACCGGACGCGTTTTGTGCAGATTTTTTTTTTTTTGGGGGGAGGGGGGGGGGCATGGAAGTCAAGGTGGGTGCGTGCCCTTGATGGCCTAGCTAGTCCTAGCAACCTGAGCCCAGGTGCATGCTGACAAACGTGCGTGCATGCATGCATATATAGCCTATACGGGAACCTATTAAATAGGCCATTTGGGCTGGGTTTTGGCCTCTGACACGTCACCAGAACGCATATAGGCAAACTTTTGGTTTGGTGAGGTAGGGTCAAGAATGCGCTCGACATCCAACCCGGTCCCATGACCCTGGGCTAAGGCACAGAATGATGAACGGGCAAATACGCATGCATGTCAAGCTTGTGAAAAGATCCTTTAAATAGGCCATTTTGGAAGGGGTTTGGCCCCTGACACGTCACCGGTAGCCATCCGGGCAGAACTTCCGGTGTGGTCAAGTAGGTTCTGGATTGCCCTTGACACCCAACTCAGTCCTAGGTGCCTGGGCTCAAGCGCAGACAGGCAAACAAGCATGCAAATTTTCGCATGTAAACATACACATCTATTTACTGCTGTATGAGATTGGGGTTCGAAATTTGGGCCTGGTTTTGTCAGTGAACGGACGCGTTTCGTGCAGGTTTTTTGGTATCGGAGGCAAGGGTATGCGTGTCCTTGACAACCTAGTTGGTCCTAGCGAGCTGAGCCCAGGTGCAAGCTGACAAACGGGCGTGCATGGATGCATACAGAGCCTATGTGGAAAACTATTAAACAGACTATTTGGGCTGGGCTTTAGCCTCTGACACGTCACCGGAACGCATATAGGCAGAACTTTCGGTGTGGTCAGTTAGGGTCAGGATTCCCCTCGACATCCAACCCGGTCCCAGGACCCTGGGCTCAGGCGTAGATTTTTAAACGCATTCATATCTAGCATGTGGAAAGATCCTTTTATAAGGCCATTTTGGCTGGGTTTTGGCCCCTGACTCCTCACCGATAGCCATCCAGGAAGAACTTCCGATGTGTGCAGGTAGGTTCTGGACTGCCCTGGACACTCAACCCGGTCCCAGATGGCTAGGCTCAGGCGCAGACTGGCAAACAGACAAAGACCCATGCATATTTTTACTTGTAAACATACACATCTATTTACGGCTGGATAAGAACGGGGCTCGAAATTTTGGCTTGGTTTTACCGAGGACCGGACGCGTTCCGTTCCGTTCAGTTTTTTGCCATGGTAGGCAAACAAACGGGAGTGCATGCATGCGTATATAACCTATGGGGAGACCTGTTAAATAGGCCATTTGGGCTGGGATTTGGCCTCTGACAAGTCACCGGACCGCATATAGACAGAAATTCCGTTGTTGTCAGGTAGAGCCAAATTGCCCTCGACATCCAATCCGGTCCCGGGACCATGGGCTCTAGCACAGACTGATAAACGGGCAAATACGCATGCATGTCAAGCATTTGTAAAGAACCTTTGAATATGCCATTTTGGCTGGGTTTTGGCCACTGACACGTCACCGGTAGCCATCCGGGCAGAACTTCCGGTGTAGTCAGGTAGGTTCTAGACTGCCCTTGACACCCAACACGGTCCTAGGTGTCTGGGCTCTGGCGCAGACTGGCAAACAGGCAAACACGCATGCAAATTTTTGCATCTAAACATACACATCTATTGACGGATGGATTAGGGCGTTGCTCCAAATTTTGACTTGGTTTTGCCGGGGACCGGACACGTTCCGTGCAGGTTTATTGACATGGGAGGCATGGTGCATGCGTGCCCTTGACAGCGTAACTGGTCCTAGCGATCCGAGCCCAGGTGCATGCTGACAAACGGGAGTGCATGCATGCGTGTATGGCCTATGTGGAGACCTGTTAAATAGGCCATAGTGGCTGGGATTTGGCCTCTGACAAGTCACCGGAACGCATATAGGTGGAAGCTCCGTTGTTGTAAGGTAGGGCCAGATTGCCCTCGATATCCAACCCGATCCCAGGAACATGTGCTCTATCGCAGACTGATAAACCGGCAAATACGCATGCATGTCTAGCAAATGTTAATATATTAATCCTTTAAATAGGCCATTTTGGCTAGGCTTTGGCCTTTGACAAGTCACCGGTAGCCATCCAAGCAGAACTTCCAGTGTCGTCAGGTATGTTCTGGACTGCTCTCGACACTCAACACGGTCCCAGGTGCCTGGACTCAGGCACAGACTGGCAAAGGCACGTGCATATTTTCGCATGTAAACATACACACCGTTTTACGGCTGGAAAAGGGCGTTGGTCGAAATTTGGGCCTGGTTTTGCCGGGGACCGGACGCGTTCCGTGCAGGTCTTTTGGCATGGTAGGCTAGGTGCATGCGTGCTCTTGACAGCCTAGCTGGTGCTATCGACCTGAGTCCAAGTCCCTGCTGACAAACGGGCGTGCATGTATGCATTTATAGCCTATGGGGAGACCTATATTATAGGCCATTTAGTCAGCTATTTACATAACTAGGCTTTCTTTCACCTGAACATTTTACTCTTTTCATGATTACCAGCCAGATATTTTCCTCTTGTGTATACAAAATGTAGAATAAGGAGAAATTGTTTATGGACGGTAGAGCCCCGAACACAGGCAATAATTAGGTCATTAAAGCACGGGATCACAATTACATATAATAATATAATATAATAATGTAATATACATACAGAACATGGCCATGAATACGACCTTTCTAAATCATTTTGATTTCGTACTTAGACGTAAGGCATATACATGAGACTCATACCTCTAAATAAAGTAAAATAAAAAGTTTAAGAATGGCAGCTCTAAACTGTAGACTTGTACTTGATCCACTGTGCTATAGAAATAAAGCGAGAATAAAAGTATTCAGTGAACTTATCTAAATAAAATTAACCTAAAATAATTATTAAATTTCTGTTATAAGATTTAAATAGGTATCCGCAATTAAGTACCTATCAGGGACCCATTTTGAACAGTATGATATATTGATTAAAAAAAACGAAAATTGAAAAAGTTTTTTTACGATCATCCGATAAGTACGAAGCGAGTAAGTAAAGATAAAAGACAAGTAAAACAAACGTGACTTGTAAGAATTGTAAAAAGTACATCTACGGAAATAAACAAAGTAAGATATTATTTAGTGAAAAAAGATTCATTAATGAAGTTGTAAATAGAGTGCGCGCGCGAGAGATTTTACATGTATAGAATATTAGTTTCGACCCTGCCGGCTGGGGCTTAGAATACGCCGGCTGTATTCATGCAGAGCGGTAAAACTCCGCCGAAAATGGACCATGTGTTTGCCGTGCATGGCATCCCGTGAAACCGGTGATGGGGATTCTGGCGGTTGAGCACCCACGGGATTGGCGTACGGTATATCCGTAGTCACCCGTGGGATACAACACACCGTCTTCGGTGTAGACGGGTGGTCGTATGGACCCGGTACGATCAATCGGCTGGTCACGCCGAGCCTTAGGTTTTTTTACTTCTACTACTTTTATTATCAATATGTATCATTTCTTCTCATATACGAACCGGTCTTGATTCTTCCTAACTTGCATAACATAACCTAGAAGGCGGTGGCTAACGGGTTAATCGAAAGGTATAATAGTCTCTGTGTACATTAACCTTTCGAGTATAACATTTGTGTAGCCCTGGCGCTTGGAGTCGGAGACACACTCCATATAAGCGTCCCCTCGTTGGGCTCTTGGGTGGGTGGGGGCCACAAGTGTTAAACTTCTTTCTCTTCTCTCTCATGGTTTCCAATATTCTAAAAACGACTGCGTTCCAATAGACTCGATACTGACTCTGATGAAGAACAAGTAATGGACAACTTCCCAAAATTCATTGTTTTAACTGCAGAAAAAGATTTTGAACCATTATCAAAAATGTCTCCATTCGTTATAGAAAATCCATGAAAGGTATAACTGGCGAACCAAAATCTGTCAAAAATTAAGAAACGGATCTTTTCTAGTTGAAATTATTCGCAAAGCACAATCAGATCAACTTCTGAATTCAAAAAGATTATTCACAACCGACATAACTGCGCTACCTTACAAGTCACTCAACTTCTTAAAAGGTGTTATCAAAGACAGAATACTTGCTGGAGTTTCTGAAGAAGAAATTGATGCCAGTCTTGCCAATTAAGGAATTACACAAGCAAAACGCATCAAAATGCGGGATGGAAATTAAATTGAAACTAATACTATTATTTTGACCTCTTATTCTCCCCAACCACCCAAATGCATGAAAGTTCTTAACTGTCAAATAAAAGTTTAAATTTATATCCCAAATCCAATGCAATGTATTAAATGTCAAAGATTCGGCCATCACGAAAGCGACTTCAAAAATGTTAAAGTCTGCGGCAAGTGCGGCACTTCAGAAGACAATCACAGCGAATTCGCATGTACTTCATTTCAATGTGTAAATTGTGGAAAAGAACATCCATCATTTTCAAATAATTGTGAAACTTGGAAAAAGTAAAAAAAAATTATCAGAATCAAAACAGTCAACAGAATTTCTTATCCTGAAGCAAGAAAACTAATCGAAACTCCAGCAAAAGCATATTCATCAGTCATAAAATCCAATGTAAAATCTGTCAACATGAAAGACGCAAGAACACAAACAGAGTCAGTTACTGAAACACAAACTACTAAACCAAAACAAACGGTTCAACAAGAAACAAGTCAATCAACAAAGAACACAAACAGAGTCAGTTACTGAAACACAAACTGCTAAACCAAAACAAACGGTTCAACAAGAAACAAGTCAATCAACATTACAAGCACAAAGGAAAAACTTCAAACCGACAATCAACACCCGTCCTTCATCGGGATGTCAACAAAAGGGGCCAAAAGACCCCATTTAAAAAATAACCAACAAGTTTAACTTGCTCGCTGGCGAAGATGATATGGAGTGCTCACATAGTGTGCAATCCATATCTAACCACAAAAGTCAAAAATCAAAATCGCCAGAGAAAAAGCCAAGGTCTCCCGTAAAAGCCCCAAGACAATATTCTAATGACTAATAAAATCCCATGAATAACAAAATAATTCACTGGAATTGTCGGGCCTTAAAGCAAGTTTAAATGATATTTTACTTTTTTGACCACTTTGAACCCTGCTGTGCTATGCCTTCAAGAGACATTCTTGAAGTAAACTATTTCAAAAGTTATTCTCCTTAGAATCACATTCACACAACGTGTGATCTGGAGGGCGTCTGGAGGATCGACAATACTTGTCAGCCCCAAACTGCCACACTCAAAGATTAACCTTAATCCTGAATTACAGGCTGTTGCCATTCGAGTAATAGTCCATAAAGTCATCACAGTTTGCTCTGTTTATCTTCCACCTAACTCCGATATTTCAAAATCAAAATTAGCTGATTTACTAAATCAAATATCTTTCCCTTATATTCTTGTAGGGGACTTAAATAGACATGGTTCAATGATGAATGCAAAAAAAAAAATCCAATAGAAAACGTAGAGCGACACTTAAAAAATTTAACATTCGTCCTACCATTGCTAATTTAAATAATGTCAAAAATGAAAGGGCAAAGAGTAGGCGAATCATTAAACCGGCCAAAAGAACATCCTGGCAGAAATTTGTTTCTTGTATAACCATTAAAACTTCAGTCAAAAATGTCTGGTTAGCCATAAGGAAAATTAGCGGTAAATCTCATACAGCGACAGTTAATCATCTAAAATCTAATGACTTAATAATAACAAACAAAAAAGAAATTTCAGACACTCTTGCTAAAAGTTTTGCAAAAAATTAGTCTTCCGAAAATTACTCGAAAGAATTTCAAAAGGTAAAAGATCGGGTTGAGAAAAGTAAAATTAACTTTAAGTCGAACAATAATGAAAATTACAACCAACCATTTTTCTTAAAGGGAACTTATGGAAGCACTGAACAAATCCCATGATACCGATGCTGGACTAGATAATATTCCTTTTCAATGTTTGAAACATCTGCCGCAAACATCATTTGATTTACTTTTGTCTATTTATAATGACATTTGGTTTTCCGGACAAGTTCCAAATTCGTGGAAAAATGCATTCGTCATTCCTATACCTAAACAGGGAAAGGATCCAACAGATTCTTCATGTTACAGACCTATTGCTTTGACTAGTTGTATTCGTAAAACTTTAGAACGAATGATAAATAATAGACTCGTTTGGTATCTTGAATCGAATAATTTACTCAGAATTTCAAAATGGGTTCAGAAACCAACGCAGTACACTCGATCAACTCGTTCGATTTGAAACTTTTATAAGAAATGCCTTTATCAAGAAAGAACACCTTGTAGCGGTTTTCTTTGATCTTGAAAAGGCAAACGATACTACATGGAAACATGGGATTTTAAAAAGATTTAGGTGACCTTGGTCTCAAGAGTCGTTTACCCACATTTATTAACAATTTTCTTTCTGACAGAAATTTTCAAGTTAAAATTGGGTCTACTTTGTCTTCTGTTCATAAACAGAAACAAGGTGTCCCTCAGGGAAGTATATTGTCAGTTACTCTCTTCAACATCAAAATAAATAATATTGTAAAACTCTAAATAATGGGGTCGATTGTTCACTGTATGTGGACAATTATCTTATATGCTATTGCTCCAAAATATGAACACGATTGAAAGGCAATTGCAACAATGCCTCAACAAAGTACAATCTTGGAGTACATGTAACAACAATGGTTTTAAATTTTCACCCACCAAAACAAACTGCGTACATTTCTGTCAGAAAAGAACTTTGCACAACGATCCCGAGTTATTTCTTAATAACATTCGTATTCCTGTCGTCAAGGAAACGAAATTTCTTGGTGTCATATTTGACAGTGAATTATCTTTTATACCGCATATTAAACATGTACAATCCAAATGTTCTAAATCTCTTAACTTGTTAATTTTTTTATCCCATACCGACCGGGGAGCTGATAGAAAAGTTTTATTGCAACTTTATAGATCACTAGTAAGATCGAAATAAGATTATGGCAGCATTGTTTACGGCTCTGCCAGGAGATCATATCTCCAGTTGCTTGACGTTGTCCACAATCAGGGACTCCGTCTGGCCCTTGGAGCTTTCAGGACCTCTCCTGAAGCGAGTCTTAACGTTGAAGTTAATGAGCCGTCATTATACCTTAGACGAGAGAAACTTGCGCTTTAGTTCATAACAAAAGTGAAATCTAATCCTAAAAATCCAGCAAATAGTGTTACTTTCAATCCTAAATATGAGCAATTGTACGCGCACAATAAACCGTTTGGTTTACGAATGCTAGAAATTATACACTCATCACAACTGAATTTAAATCAAGTTCTCTAAAATAATGTATTGGAATTTCCACCATGGCAACTGAAAACTCCCGAAGTCGATTTAAGTTTCTGACAGTGTACACATAAAGTCATAAACGGACCCTCTCGTATTTCGCTCAAATTTTAACGAACTGCGTGACAAGAAATACTCAAACTACCTCGAAATACATACTGACGGCTCAAAAGCGGATATAATGTCGGCTGTGCTTCCGTAAGTAAAATTCATTGTTTTAAACAAAAATTACCCATAGAATCGTCCATTTTTACAACCGAAAATCAGGCTGTTAACCTTTCTCTTAACTTTATTTCTGATCATCCTAGCGATAAATTTGTAATATTTACTGGCTCTTTGTCGGTTATAACAGTCTGCTAAAAATCTCAACTTTTCCCACCCTCACATTAGAGAATTAGTTTTAAAACCCAAGGAAGCGTGCCTTAACAAGAAAATTGTTTTCTCTTGGCTAGCTAGTCATGTAGGCAACTGAGAAAACGAGGATGCAGATAAAAGTGCAAAATCTATTTCAGTTCTTACTGAGACAGATCTTTGCATCCCACACTCAGATTTTAAACCAGCTAGCAATCGATATATTTTAACCAAGTGGCTAACAAGTTGGGACAATACTGTTTATAACAAATTACATGTAATTAAACCTAACGTCGGTGCCAATATCTCTACTTGCAGAGAAAGTAGGCGGGAAGACGTAGCTCCCGACCCGCTGTCGCATTGGACATACTAGAAGTTCAACCTGAATGTGTACCTTGCTAGGAACCTCTTACAGTTAATCATATTTTACTTCATTGTATTGACACAGACCATATTCGGTCTAAATATTTTAATGTCAATAACATATACGAACTATTTAAAACAGTGTCCTATTCCAAACTTGTTTGCTTCCTGAGCGAGATTGGTATTCTTAATAAGTTATAAATTTTTAAACGGTTTATTATGCTAACGTTATACATTTAACTGTTTAATATCTAAACTTGTTTTCACTTATAATTCACCTTTTAAACCTGATAGATTTTTATTTCTACTCACGTATTTTAGTTTTAACCTGATTATATTCTATTGTCGTCAAACTTTAATGTATTCGACGCCGTATGACCTATCAAGTGTCGGTGTGCCGTAAAACCAAAAAATCAAAAACAAAACAATATTAGTCTAATTATACATCAAATGTCATGCATTTATAGTTGCAAATTATTCACTCCAATGAAGAAGTTATGTTTATTTTTTTTTAAGGAAAATCAATATCAATACGAAGTCTATAAAAATGTGAATACAATACATTTTTACATATTGTGTTCGTTTCTTTCTCATTGATATGTTTGATCGTTCATGTATAACACACACTCTACATAAACCATACACACAAACAGCAAAATAAATATACACAATACTGCTGGTGGTTTACAAGCAATTAACAAATAATTAATTGATTAAATGGAAAAGTAATTAATAAAGGCATAAGACACTAAAACTCAAAACAATTTTTATAAGCCAAAAATGAGATATGATTCCAACATAACACCACATTCGTAATTACAAATAGTTTTCCCTGTCTGAGCCACGCTGCATAGTAAGCTATTTCTAAAGTAAGAAAACCATGTGACCATTTACATTATCATCCGGGTAATTAACTCTGACGACGATATCTATTTTTAGCTGAAATTCCCATCGTGCTTATTAAAATTTTTTGAAAAAAGGGCATTTAAAATTATATTGTCCGCGATCTCTGCTGTCCAACGGCTGAAGTAATGTTATAAACAACTTATAAACTTTACTTACACTTAAGTTTAAGCACCAATTATTCATAAAATCCCAACATCAAGGATAAGATCATGTTACATGTATTACATATAGACAAACTGTTAGCTACCACCTTTACTTGTTTACTTGATGCGGAACACAAGTGCTTTCAACTTAATACATAATCCCCCCTCACTTGCCCTCTTCTGATGAAGGACTATACTCCATGATTGTCAAAATCACTCCCGGAATATCCATTATGAGTACCGAATCTCTTCTATTTATTTGCAAAAAAATACAACATCCTTCTCGAGTGAGTGGGGTTGGATTGTGACTGCCTTGAAAAGAAATACTGAAGAGATTAAGGAGTCGTGTTTGTCCCTGGATAATATATCTGAGATTTTGTCCATTTTTGCTAAAATTCATTGAAGAGATTCCGCCCGAAGGAGATTTTACTAAAATGTTTACTTTATCTTATTTTAACATGTACCGATGTGTTATATGGTCGCTTCTTGGCTATTTTTCATGTCACTTATAATGTACTGGGCTTTTGTTTCTCTCTCCAGTGTCTAGTGTCTCCAGCAGCTACAACTACGGCTATGACCAACGCGGCCCCATACAGCTCGGCGTACCTCCGCCTTATTCACCTTCTCAAAACACAAGCCAGGTTCCCATGAAATCACACGTGTAATCAAAGTGACGAAAACAGAATATACAGAAAGACAACAACATGCAATGAACGCCATATGTAACGGTGGGTGTTCTAAAAAGAAAGACAACAGTGTTGTTATGTATTTGGTATATTTGGCGCCTTGTCGCGCACAACGACGCAAGTGAACAGTGATTCAACAAAGTATCAACAATCTGGATTTGAAACATAACTTAAAACTTACATTTGGTGTGGTTTTATACTTTCAGTCTCAGGCTTTAAATAATTTATTATGAAAAAGAGTTAAAATTTACCAAAACAATTGGTTAACGCATGATTGATATTCATTCTAAAACATCGAATATACAGGGCTATGTAAACAATCTTTAATGTTGGTGTAGTAAAATTTAGAATCTGGATGAACAAGGAAAATAAATCACAAAAAAGCTGATGTTTCAGATTCTTTTGTGATGGTTAGCTGATAGGCAATCTTGTTGGGAATTTTAAAAAAACAACTTTGTAATAAATCATCTACTGGTAATTTAGTTCTTCAATTTAATTTAATTTACTACGAGTTTAAGTATAAAGAAAAGCATGACTTGCTTTTTATTTTCAAGAATAACGCAAAAAGCAGGCCTTTTCCATTAAATTTCCAACTTTGTCTTAGTACGAGATAATTATTTTGAGACATGCTTTTACTTGTGAGATATAAGCAATAAAGCGAAATTAACATTCACAGTCAGTAAGGGTGAGTTATCAGTGAGGTGAAATTCATTAAAAACATTTAGCGGTTAAGTTGAATAAATACAATGTTTAAATAGAAAACAAAAACAGAAGAAACCAAAACAACAAACAAGGTGTTAAAAGACTCGTAAGTTTTCAAAGGTATATTGCTTAATACTGACACTTTAATTGCTTTCTTGTACATGTATCTATTCATAATCTTTATTTTCATCCCTTTTTTCTGTTTTATTTTTTTTTTTCCTTTTTTTCAACAAAAAGTTCAAATCTTAAATCCATTCGATCTGTTATGACGACACAATAAATGGGCATGCTTTTAACAAAACAAACATTGCAGCAACCAATTGTGATCATTATATAAACGACCTACACTTAATGAAGAATAACCCTGAACAATTATCTGGGTAGAACCACCTACGCACCGCAGGAAGATCATCACATGAAGTCCTTCGTCTCGAACACAGGGAATCGCATCCACGCGGACTTTATGGTATGATAACTATTAAGGAGGGCTCTGTTCTATCTAGAAAAAAGAAGTTCGATTTCATGTGCTTCAGAGTAATTTTCGGAACTTTGTGGAGCAGCAGTACATACCACTGCCAAAAGTCACATTAGAAGAAGGAGTGGCGATATATCTATAAGACCAGGTATGGAGCGGAGATCGTACAACGATGTTCCAAGGTTTAAACACTATACGGCTGAGCCTGAAATCATTCTCAGGCATCTCATTGGTAAGATATTCAAGTTATGACTATTCAGATGTCAATCTCAGACTCGAGCTTAAAATTGTATAACATCGAACCCAGATCACCAAACCTGCGACAGGGTTCAAACAGAGAATGATTGTCCGTCAAGGAAGTATCTTTTTATTTTGCCTCCATAGTCCAACTAGCGGGGAGAAAACATCTAAATACTCAAAATTAACCGAGATTTTAGCCATGTTGATCGTGATTTCTATTGCAGAGGAGTACTATTGAACGCCTTATGGTCAATTTCTAGGGAAAATAAACGCAATGACAACATTCAATTTTTGCCTTCTTTTACTGAGCTCGTTTTGATAGTGTCGGGTAAGAGGAACTTTACGAGCTTTGTGATTGTATAACTTATCTTACCGCCTTCTTGAAGACCATATCACGATCTGCCACAATGATACCAGGATTAGTCACGATTCGGTTCCAATGTTAGAGCGTGGTAGAAGCGGGAGCACCCTGTGTGAACGGGATATAAGCAAACCTCATATTAACCAAAATCGTTTTGTCTGATGACTGAAATGATATAGGAGATACGGAATGCATAGTTAATAAGAAATAGCCATGAAATACTATGTGTGCGTGCTCGCGAGCGCACGCGCGTGTGCGTGCGTGTATGTTTGATAGTGTGTGTGTGTGAGACGCGCGTGCGTTTGTGTTTGTATCTGTGTCTTGGGTGATAGTGATTCAAATGTAATTTTCCCCATGTTAAAATGTGTTTGCATTCAGTATGAAATGTAGTACAATGCCTTTGAATTTGCTTTAGTTTTCTAAAGTGTGTTTTTCTGTGTATTTAAAACGAGCACTTCGCTCATTTCTACAAAAGCCGTGGATTCCGGTCTTGTCCGGATACCGCCGGCCAGACTATTTATGAATGGCTGGGCTATCGAGTTCCTGAAAGGAAGGCGCTTCTTATCCCATAGATGATATTTATAGACAGCTGTTTAAAATGAGAACAACAATAATACAAAGCAATGACAAATAAAATAAATATAAACAACAAACACTTCGACAATGGCGCGTTAAAACGACTTGGTCACATTTGGTCAAATTTGCATTCTTTTCTTCTTTTTTTTTTGTTTAAACAAGAAAAACTTTGTTGAATCACACTGAGTTGTACACAATATTACCTATGGTTACTACATCGAAATCACAATGAAATTGGTTGTACAATAAAAAAAAAAGAAACTGCGCAGAAATACATTTGAAGTGACGCAATAATTAACAACAAATGAAAGATCGTATGATTCTGTGTTTCCTAAACCTACACAAACTGCGAACAAGTCGTTTAAACAGAGAAAGACAAACAACAATTCTTATGTCGATTCAAAGTTTTATCTTAATGCGGTGATTCCAAGAAGTAAAAATAAAATAAAACAGTGTCTGTTAATTCCTCTACATGTAACGAAATACAAAAAAAACCCAAACAAACTATGATGGCATAATTTTGTCACCAGATAATAAACAGTTTTCATGATTTTTTTTCAAAGTTTCACAAAAAGTTTTGTGTTTTTCGTGATATTTATGAGATATCACGAAACCTAATTTATTTATCATAATGACAAATAAATATTATAATTATTATAACTGAAAACATTGCTCGTTGCTGCCATTTTTTCCCACCATTTCCTAGTCCTAGTTAAAGATACCCCTTAGCTCTTTCTACATTTAGATATGCTAATGATTTCCAGTCGCTCTCTTGTGTAACAAGCCGAATGATGAATGGGATAACGAACAAGGGTATCCAAATATAAATGTAATTTCAGATAAGTGGTATCACAAAAACCTAATAACTTCACAACTTTATTGATAATAACTATTTTCAGTAAAATATTTTGAGATATCGTGAATGACAGGCGATATCGTTAAACATGCATCTGGTAACGCTCCTAAAGCACTACCACGCCAAAAATCCTGTTAAAATAATGTTATCAGGCATCTTGAATACTGCATGCACTTTCAAGATACCTAATTACAAAAATGAAAGTCGAATACTGTTTTATTGCGAGGATATGCGAGAATATGCCACCTATATGGTAAATGTAAGCTAAAAAAATGTTAAAATCAAATAATGCATCGGCTTTGTATTTTTGTATTTAGAAGTCACAAAATACATCAATAATATGCAGCTTGCCGGAATACAGGAATATAGATCTTCATCCAGTCGGTTTCTGCACGCAAATGAGAACGGGTTAAACAATCAAAACGCTAGAAGTCTGACAGGACTGCTTTGGCAGTGTAAGTTTAACCCTGTTAGCGGAATAAGGGCGTACAAATAATGATCACCTTAAATTATTATACGGTTAACCAATTGCAAAACTCTATGGAAAGCAAGCAAGTCTCTTGCTGCAACTCATATAGTGAATATTGGGATAATCACGTAAGTCGGCAGCCCTCTAAAATGAATTGATGTGTGGTATAAATTTAGAAACTACAGTAAAGTATGCAATTTTTTGGCAAAGTATACAACAATTTCAATATCCATTTTTACTAAGTATGAATTAAATTTTGACAAATATATGTAGTTCGCAAGTTCTTGTAAAGTTGCTCAATACTCGGATTAACAGAATAGCACACACAGGCCTGTGTAATGAACCGTTAAAAGAGACATAATACTGTAATTTTTGGCTCCAGTTAGGCCATCGGAAGAGTTTCGGATAAAGAGTGTGTTGTATGCGCGTATGTATAGGAATGCCACCAAGAACAAACCCAGCCCTGGGTCCATGCCCATGGCAACAAACATGAAAAACATGCACTTTTTTGCATGTAAAATGACAGATTTATAGCGGGGTAAGAGTGGGGTCGAATTTGGTGGCTTGTTTTACCATGTGACATATGAACTAATTCCATGTGTGTCTTAAACAGCTGCTATGGCCCCATGACCACGGGCGACTGTGCGTGATGCACAGCGTACATGTACCCAGGTATATAAATCCAATAAATGTCCTTTTGGTTAGATTTTTAGTCTCTAGCAAGACATCGGGGACTATCCGGGCAGACCTTACGAAGTGGGCAGGTGGGCGCTACGGTCCAGTCGACAAACATTCCGAACTTAGAGGCCTAGGTGAATGCTGAAAATCGTGTTCTATCAACATCACGCAAATATAACAAGACATATTTCTACGGACTCAAGTGCAAAAATAATTATACAGCTAGCAGATCGGGATCTGCACTGTTTGCCTTGGATAAATTTGATACCTCGACGATGATGAATACGACGACGACGACGATGATGATGACGATGATTATGTTGATGAGTTGTGATGATAATTGAAAAGGCAATGCCTTTTTTTCTATTTCTCTCATTTGTTCCCATTTTAGATAACGATTAAATATTGAATGGTGATACTTTTGGCGATTTTATTGACATACATGTATATTTTTAAATTTAAGATTTTTAGAAAGCGTGTGTTATGTAATATATTGTGTTCAGTTCTGTTCTATTCCGTACCCTATTAAGAGCTGAGTAATATTGTCAAGAAATAGTCCAGCATGTGCCCGTTGCCATGTGTGTAAATAAGCCTACACAGTAACTTGTGCCACTTGCTATCAAAACATCTTATATGGATATGGCCTAAGAGTTAGTTCTCAGGAACAGATCTATGTTTTTTTTCCCGTTGAAGAAGTATGTTTTCAAATGCCAGTCACATGGAATGAGTATTGCTTTTGAGTTCTGGAATTTCATAAATGCATTTTGGCGTTTCTCAAAATAAAATGATACTATTTAACCCTTTTTTTACATTAAATGTATATGTGATATTAACTGTTTATTGCTACGCCTACACTGTATCTTCCCTTTCTTTATCCGCCCCTGGTCAAAATAATTTTGTCACGGCCTGTGAGTAAATGCGTGGTGCACGTGATTTTTCATCCTGTTTACTCGCTTCAAACCACGCCACCAATCGGGCCACAGTATCTTCGTGAATGTTGTGTTATTCACGCCTCTCGACGTTGGCATACTCATTTTGGTTAAATTTTAACAAAGTTAAGTTGAAAATATATTAAAAGAACGGAGCGACTTGTAAACAGGCTTGTAAGTACTATTTACTTTATTTTTACATATTTACATTTAGTAACAATCCATTTTCATTTTAAATTGTATACCATTTTCCCAATAGCGGTTTTTGGGTGGTCTACCCAGACCACGTGGATTTCAGGTGTTTAACTAGACATATGTTTGTTTGTTTATTGGGTTTATCGTCCCACCAACAGTATTTCAGTTGTCTGGAGACGGTCTAGCCATATGTATACAATATTTATAAATATATACGTATTAAACCCCTGTCATTCAGACAAATATCTCGGGTCATTCTAAGTTACGATAAGAGAGGACGCCGCATATTGACCATGTACTTATTGGCCGGGTACTTATAAGAATATTGTTGTTTTTAAATATGTCGTGGGACCAATTGCGATCATTATAGAGACATCCAGCTATTTTTGTGGTGGACCCAAGACAAATGTCTTGGTGGAACCACCGGCACACCGCATGTCAGCGGGAAAGGTCCGCAGGAAGACCTTCCCACATAAAGTCAAGAACGGGATTCGAACCCACGCGGTAGGAGAATAAGCGACCAGAAGAAGTTACTCATCGGTGACTCTACCACTACGCCACCACGGACGCTCCATTGTTATACGAATAATAATGGTGATAAGACATAAATGACACCTTTTGTTGTGTTTAATTTTACTATATAGGCAGTAAAGATATGTTCAAAGTGCACTTTTATCAGCATTTATTGCATTGGACAAAGCATTATAAAGATTTTAAGCTCATAATAAACTGGAAACCCATTTAAATAGTTATCTGACTTGTGTTTTCGGCTTAGTTGTCTAACCTTGCGTTTGACGATACTCGAGAGATGCCGACGCACAGACAATCTGGATGAATATTAAAAGGGTCCGCATTGGTGGAAATTACCTTTTGTATCAGTATACTCATCTCAATAAAAAACAAACAAACACTTAACCAACGACCGATACACGCACTGTGCAGGGATGAATTCAGTTGTGAGGATGAGGGTGGGGTGGGGGTGGGGGTGGGGGTGAGGGGATGCATCCACCAATCAGGTAAAAGAGTAGAGTTGAGAAAACACATACATGGAAGCTTAAAAATTCTAAGCCTTTAAAGTAATTTTTGTCTGTTGACTGTTTCGGTCGAAGTTATGTTCCCCCACTCTCCCACCCCCATCCATCACCTCACCACAAATATTGTGGATCCGTTCTTGACACTATGAGCTGAAGTTTAACTCTACATCTGTTTGAACACGGTACAAATTAGCCATTGCACCAATATCCTCATCTCAATAAGAAACACAGCGCTTGACCAACGACCGTTACGTGAACACTGTGTGTTAGTCTGACACTACTATTGTACTATTGTAGGTTACGATTTTTCGGCACAGAAACAGAAATAGAACTCCTGTCTTACCACTCTAATAATAAAGTGGCGTGTAAAAAGAAAACTAAATCACATAGATCAAGTTCGTCAGGAATTAAAAAAAAATTCATTGGGTTATAGGACGTGTACCGTATTTGTAATAATCTATTAGTGACCTTTTCTCTCCTTCTATTGCGTCAATGGTCTAAGAGAAGCAACTCTGTTAGGATTTAAAATTAAGCTATGTACGAGTTGCCCCCCTTAGCTACCCCGATCGCAATCGGAGCTCCTCGGGTTATTTCATCCACGGACAATCATCATTCGTGAATTATCCGAGGTGTGTCGATTGGACCGTCCCGTTGACGGAATTACCCGAGGAGTTCCGATTGAGTAAAATAGCCGAGGTGATCCAAATAACAAAAAAAAAACAACACCAAAAACAAACAAAACGAGCTGCTAACTATTCTGGAGTGATTTCAAATAATTACTTTTTTTAATTTTATTGAAAATTATTGGGCCTACGATACTCGTTTAAATAATAAAAATACATGTTCATCGTTAAGTTATTATATTGTTTCCATGGGCATGTATGTAAGAGTTAGTTCCAAATTTGGTGTTGTGTAACCTTTTTAAAATCTTTCTTCTGTTTGAACGCGGTAAAAAATTGAAATAAATAGTAATGGTAAACGCTTTTTGTTAATGTACAGTGCCAGATTATTGCGGATCTTAACATACCTCTTTGTGTGTGTGTGTGTCTGTGTGTGTATGTGTTTTTTTGAGGGCTGGGAGGGGTGGGGGGTTGCGCGAAAGAGAGGGAGAGGGGGGCGGGGTTAGGGACCCCACGACTATTCGGCCCCAATATAGTTATGTGACTATGTTTTTTTTATGTACTACTGCTTTATATGATATGTTATTTGACTTTTTATGATAATAAAGAATAGGCGTTTGGTTTTTATATAGTCTTATATCTTTTTGTACATATTTGTTTTATATTCTAAAACATAAGTAAACACATGGTGTATTATCTTCGAAGTTGATTTGCTGTATTTTAACATTCCATGATTTTATCTGCTTCAGGTTGTTGGTCTACTAGACTCCTGTTATCCACATCACCATCCAGGCAACAACTTGACTTCAAGTCTGCCATCAAGAGCTCCATTTGCCAGCACCAGCAGCAAGGTGCTACCGCCTTCCCTAATTCATGAACTTTTCATAAACATTGCTCTGCTTCTATACACAAAGGCACCTGTATTCACAGACAAGACATACACACAAGGTATGAGGGTGCTCTTGGCATAGTGGTAGAGTCGATGATTTGTAACCCCTCTGGCTACTTAGCCTCTTACACCTACCACGTGGGTTTGAGTCCCATTCAGGGCAAAGGACTTAATGTGGAAAGGTCTTCCTGCTAACATATGTTCATATAACATAAGCAAGGGACACACGTCACCCCCCAAAACAGACATTTGTCTGGGTCTTCCTTCACTAACTAGCTGAACCTTGCTATATTGATTAAAACTGGATGCTGCGATGGATAAAGAAAAAGAAAACACAACGTAATGAATTTTGTCTTTGGGTCATTTGTATTTCAGAATTATTTGTACCCTTGAAAATAAAAGCTGGCTTTTAGTTTGCGTTAAAACACCAGGCTTGTTAGTTTACCAGCAGACAATTGTATATTCCTGATTGTAAGCAAGGGAACTATACCACTTCTATTTTTACCATGTAATATGATGCAGCTTGGGTTTGTAACTGGGGCTCCCCCTTACCCATGGGCAACCAACAAGTAAAACAATGATTAAATTTCTATTAATCTTTTTTAATTTTCTTTATTTTTTTGTGGGGTACTCTGTTTATTTTAACTATTATTTTTGTTGCATCACACTGACACAATTATGGTCATATTTGCGATGTCCAGCTAATTATTGATAAAGGAAAACCTAACATATGCCTGGGTAAAACCACCAGTACATCATAAAAGTTATCACTATGATTGAGACTCAAACCCACACTGTGAGGAACTAAGGAGTTATAAGCTGGTCAGTTTGTGATAATAACTTGACATTTATCTTGCTCAAATTTTTATTACCTTATACTAAAGTCTTAGTTATATATCAACAATTTAATACAAATTAAAACAGTTTAGAACATTAAAAAAGTGCAGAAATGTTACTATATTGATACTTTAATCAGGCTTATTATCACATTTATCAAATTATTTTTCACCTGTTTAAAAAATAAAACAATTTTATGACAATATAGCAGACATTTTTGGCTCATACAACTAAGTAGATAGATCCAAATCCTAAATTGTAGAAAACCAGAATTTAATATCAGGTTAAGATATACCAAAGTTGCAATCATGATAGTGACATGTGCCTATTGCTTATGTTCAACTTACAAGGGTAGTTCCATTAACTGATTGAACTTGTGTTAGGATACTGTGGCGATGGTGTGGGTGTGGTATATTTTGTTAGGTGTTCATGACATGCTCAACATAGTGAAGGCAGCACTATCTGCTTCAAGTGGACACCATCTCCAGATAACTGGAATATAGTTAGTGGGACAAAAAACCTAGTAAACAAACATGATTGAACTGGTTGTAGGATACTGTGGTTACTGTGTGGGTGTGATATATAATGTCAGGTGTTCGTGGCATGATATCACAGTGAATGTTAAACTTTATCATCTGCACATGAGCTGCATCTCTGAAAAACTAATTGACTCTAGATGGGACAATTAATACAACAAATAACGAATTGTTAAGGTTTTCTTTTTAACTCATTTATTTATGCATTTATGTTTATATTTCCATTTATTATAGTGTAGTATAATGTATATTAACATTGTTTGCAGTTAGGAGCTACAAATACAGAGGTAGTCACACAACACTGGACAAGTCTGATTCTCATGTCATGAAAAGCTAAATCTCCTGTCCCATATTAAGCCATGATGAGAACCCACACAAGTTCCATAATGAGCCAAGTAGAAAACAACTGGAGTCTGTGGAACTCTGAAATTACAGAATGGTAGGAATGTTATTACATCTATTTTATATTTTATTTTTCTTGGAGCCCCATTCGAGTTGGAGCAAAATCATATTTTATGAAGGGAAGGCATGAGACTTGAACTGTGCCACTGACTTCAGATCCAACTGACATGTCCTCAAAACTGATAACTTGTCTCTGCATTATTTAGAATTTTTACCATTAAATTTCATCTCATTATTAGTAGAAAGAAAATTATTGAATTGGGTTTAATATAATTATAACTGTTTAGCATAATTACAGCTCATATTTTTATCAACAAAAATATTTAACAGCATACTTTTTCAACCACAGACAATTTTAAACTGTTTCTAAAATTAAAAAAATATTTTCACTGGATTTTGTATGCTTTGAGCTCCTATGAGTAGCGTACATGGTTATATGATTGTTTATCTTTGAAGGAGATTCTCTTGCTCCCAATATTTAATTAAACCTGTTCAATTACAGCTCTTAAGGATTCAAGAAAAGCACTTGAAGCAGCAGCCCTGGAACAACTTAGTGTAACCATGTCAAGGCTTTCTTTAAACCTATGAAAAAAAGAAATCCCCATGACTAAGCTGGAACCCATACTCAACCATAGATGGAATAAGTCCTGACCTTAAAAAAACTGAAGCACATCGTAAGTAGGTTTAAATATGTTGCTAATATAGTAGAATGCAGTAGATAGTACGATCAAGTACAGTGCAATCCTAGATGCTAGTACATATCATCATAACTTTTGACCACGCTTTTTACTTTAAGACATTATTATTTTACTAAATCTTATGCACCAAAATATATTTCTATGTACCTGTAAGTTTTCCTAGAACATATCAAGACAAATGTTTAACAAGATCTCATGGCCTCCCAAACATCAGTCTAAGAACATTCAATGAATCAGATATCGAGCAGAATTCCAAGGTCTCCAAACAATTAGTCCAAGAACATCCAGCAAGATGCCAGGGCCTTCAAACCATTAGTTCAAGAACATGCAGCAAAATGCCAGTGCCTTCAAACCATTAGTCCAAGAACGTACAGTGTACCTAAATGAAAACCCAGAAAAATGCCAGGGCCTTCAAAACATTATTCCAAGAACATACAGTGTACTTAAATGAACATCCAGCAAAATGTCAGGGCCTTCAAACCATTATTCCAAGAACATAAAGTGTACCTAAATGAAAATCCAGCCAAATGTCAGGGCCTTCAAACCATTATTCCAAGAACATACAGCGTACCTAAATGAAAATCCATCAAGATGTCAGGCCCTCCAATCATCAATCCTAAACTATACCATGTATACAAAACATATATTCCTGATGTATGAGGTAAGGATGCCATTTTTTGCTATGAAATATTCTTTAGCATTACAGAAAGAAAAAAAAAATACTTTGACTTGGCCTGAAGAAATGTTCTTCATAACATGTGGTCTTGGATTGAAAATCTGAAGTTAATTTAGTAACATCACCTCTGAAATATTGTTTAAACCAAACAGACAATTCAAGTAGTATTGCATCTTTCATTCCATCAATACACTACAGTTTGCATGCAGAACGTGTGGCATCACACAAAATAATTTTTTAGGTCTTATATCTGGTATGCATCATGTCTGTGAGCAGAGCATCATTATTAACACACTCAACCATATTTTCAATTTTATTACTTTGGCTACTGGTAGTATTGTTTGAGAATATTAACCCCGAACTGATGAATACATTACACGGTAGTTGCACACGCTTTGTTTACTTACCGCGTTTTACCGACAGAGGTATGGGTATAAATATAAGTATGAAGCGTCTACTTACTAACGGAGCGCGTGGCGCAGAGGAAGAATAGTTTTCTTTTGACCGAGAGGTCTCTGGTTCGAATCCGAACAAAGCAAAAATTTTTTTTTACATTTTTATATATTATATTGAATTAAAATCTCAATATATTTATTTATTTTATCTAAATAATGCAATAAAATAAAATACAGAGCGGGAAATTGAACCAGCAAAAAAATATTTCTTTGGCAGGGCTCGAACCTGCGACCTCCCGCCCGGGAGTCCAACGTACTTACCACTGTGCTGTAGCGGCTTCATGATAAACGTATTGCTGTACTATCCTATCTGCGATAACGGTTATTTTGTGGATGTATGTATTTGAGTTGAATGGACCGTGTAATGTATTCATCAGTTCGGGGTTAATATTCACAAACAATACCACACAAGACAGTAGTTTAATGGCCTAAAAGCTAGCATCTAAACTTTTGTAGCACCACATACACAATAAATCATGCTTAGTGCCTTGCATCTTGGCTTAACAGCTATGCTTTGAACCATAAACAACACATGTCAGCTTAAACCTCATGCCAATGGAAATTTTTTCAATATATAATTCAACTTATATTTCCATCCTTATTGTGACAACAAATATTTCCATTGTCAAAGAATATAAATAGGAATCATAGCATTGTTTTCTTGTATGACATATTCATGAGGATTTTACTAGGACAGCTTTACAATTCACTCTGTTCAAACAAATATTAGACAATAGATCTTGATTGCCATGTAATTTTCATTAATAAGGATCTTAGGGGGCGCACATGGCGTAGTGGTAGAATCGCCGATTTGCAACTCCTCTCACTGCTTAGAGTCTTACCGCGTGGGTTCAAGTACCGGGTGAAGGACTTAATGTGAGGTCTTCCAGCTGACTTGCGGTGCACCAGTGGTTCTACCCAGACATGTGTCTTGGGTCTTCCTCAACCAAAAAGCTGGATGTTGCTATAATGATAATGATCGCTGCAATGTATTTCAAAAACAAAACAAACAATAAGTATCTTATTAAGCAATGGCATATTTTAAAAATTGTCTGCATTACATTTACGTATTCTGATGTAATTGCAGCTCAGGACTTAACATCCAACCTTAACTGAGTCAAAGTTCTGCTTCTGCACATTGATACTGTTATCAAGGTAAGCTACGACATAAAAAAATCTGAATCTATTTGCCGACTTGT
>CM017566.1:25426547-25812420 GCA_007844125.1 Sinonovacula constricta | reverse complement strand
AAAGAAAAAAAAAGAAGAAAAAAAAAGAAAAAAAGAAAAAAAAAAAAAAAAAAAAAAGAAAAAAAAGTAAAAAAAAAGAAAAAAAAAGAAAAAAAAAAAAAAAAAAAAAGAAAAAAAAAAAAAAAAGTAAAAAAAAAAAAAAGAAAAAAAAGAAAAAAAAAAAAAAAGAAAAAAAAAAGAAAAAAAGGAGAAAAAAAAGAAAAAAAGACAAAAAGAAAAAAAGAAAAAAAAAAGAAAAAAAGAAAAAAAAAGAAAAAAAAGAAAAAAAAAGAAAAAAAAAGAAAAAAAAGAAAGAAAAAAAAAAGAAAAAAAAGAAAAAGAAAAAAAAGAAAAAAAAAAAAAAGAAAAAAAAAAAAAAAAAAGAAAAAAATAAAAAAAAAAGAAAAAAAAAAAAAAAAAAAAAAAAAAAAAAAAAAAAAAAAAAAAAAAAAAAGAACAAACAAAAAAGAAAAAAAAAGGAGAAAAGGAAAAAAAAAAGAAAAAAGAGAATAAAAGACAAAAAAAAAAAAAAAAGTAAGAAAAAAACAAAGAAAAGAATTTGGAAACAAAAAAGAAAAAAAAAGAAAAAGAAGAAAAGAGAAAAAGAAGAAAAGAAAAAAAAGAAAAAAAAAAAAAAAGAAAAAAAGAAAAAGAAAAAAAAAAAAAAAAGAAAAGAAAAAAAACCTCCTTGTGAGTCGTGTGTGTCCTGTTGATCAGTGCCCTAATCACCATCTAAACCGCCTAAACCCCAACGCCAAACCAGCCTAAGACCCTTACCCAGTTCAACCTGCTTCACCAGCATTCCCTGTCCCTCAACAAACCAACGTGCCCTTACCCAGACCTTGTCTAGGTCCTCAGCCCTTCTCCCAAGCACCCCAAGACCAGGCCTCCCTGCAGACCACGGCCTGCAGACCATGGAGTATAACAGACAATCCAATATGTACACAACATTACTTAACCACATTGTGTAACAAACCTGCTGCCATACAAACAAGTTATGTTAGAAAGATACTGCCATCATGCCTTACAGTAATATTCACATAAACATAATAAACTAGTTGTGAAACAAAGAAAATGCTGCAATCATGGCTTTTAATGTACAAACTAAAAAATATCAAGGTTTTAATGCTGTTTAGTTTGCTGCTCACATAAAATATTTATCTTCCAGAAGACATGTACTGCTAAAAGAATTGATTAAAGCTATTTATTTATAGCTGATTTGGAAAGGAGTTATTTCAACTTATATTAATCCCTTTTGCCTGACGACTTCCTGGGTAGAAGCAGTACTCAGGTGCTTAGTACCTAGAGCAATATGCAGTAAATAGTCTTGCTCAAGGACTAAAATCAGGTGGTCAGTTTTGGAGGGTTCAAACCCGGGACCCTCCGATCCGGAGTTAAACCTCTTAACCACTAGATGACGGATGCCCACAAAAATGTACTGCTATAAATTAACATATTCACATGTGCCTATAAAAGTCATACAATGATTTTAGAAAGCTAATACTTCAACAACTAGTAATACTATGTCACTTAAACTTTAGAGAATGACAAAATGAAAAAAGAATGTCACCTAATTTATTGGTCACCTTAATTTTTTGTCACCTCAGGAATTTGTCACCACATGAATATGTCACCTCATGACTACATATTACTCAGTACATATTTGTCTGTTTAGCTTGTAAAGCTAGAAGTATTCAAGAAATAGCATAAAGTCTTCCAGGTCTCATAACATCAGGAACATAATTATTCTGTGGACCCATGAAAACTTAACAAAGTATATTTGATAGTTGGTAAATGTAACTAGACAAAATTCCTGTGCATTGTGCACCATAACCAGGTAATAAAGCAAGACAGTTTGAGACCAAAATAAATGACAAAGAATTGTAATGTCTTACATAAAACAAAATTAAGTAGCAATGCATAATAATACTAAAATGCTATGGTACTATCATGACAGTCCTCATTTTAGTTCTCAGTTTTGTTCTCAGTTTGTCATTTCAATGTAGAAAAAAAATTACAGATTAAAAACATAACTTAAACTCAGACCGACTGAATAAGACCTTGATTCTGACTTTACTTGACCTGAAGGTGGACTTAAACTTGAAAGGCTTTGGTCTTGACAGACTTGTTCTTTACTTGATATGATACCCTGAGATTTGGGTATAACTTGACCTGGGCTTGGACTCCCATTTGATAGTCTTAACTTTGATAGACCAATGCAAACATCAATGTGTAAGACTTCAACAAAACTTGATCTGTAATTCGGACTTAAACTTGACAAGCTGTGGTCTTGACAGACATGGGCCTCAGCTTGACATGAACCCTTGAGATTTGGGCATAACTTGACCTGGACTTTGACTTTATTTGAACGCCTTAAGTTGATAGACTAAGTCTGAACAACCGTGGATAAGACTTGAACAAAACTGTTTGGACATAAAACTTGATAGGCTGGGGTTTTGACAGATTTGGTTTTAAATGACATGTACCATTAATTGAAATTACATCTGATAATATGGTAGCATCAATAACTGCTATTGTCAGCATTGGCATAGTACTACATAACATGGTTCCTTGATTATAAATACATTCACGATGAAGGCTGATTTTGTCATGTGCAAAATTTTAGCTGAATTAACTAAACCTTAATAGCTTAGACAAATATTTTTAGACTACACTTTTGTGTATGGGATTGTGCAACATATACCAGTTCTTCAGTCAGAAGTACATGCTTTCACATTTTGTATTCATGTTGCACAATTTTTTGTGATCATGTTGCTAGACTGCATCATCACACTTGAGGTCCTAACCCTGCTACATGTTTATAACCAAAACTAAATTTTGTATTTGTACTGAACCTTTACGTACACAGCAACAAAAAGTGAAGATCTTGATAAGTCAGTTTCCCCAGCTGAAGTTGGATGAGCTGGATCTACACTATTTGCCTAAGTCTGATCAATATGTGCTTAGCAAGTTAAGAGTAAAAACTTCAAAAGACTGGCAGAGTGGGACAAAGTTGCCATTGTGTTGCCAAAAATTTTAAAGACAAATAAATTTTTGGATTGCAATGCATTGGCAAAAGCCAGTTTGCGTCACTGCATTTCCCATGCTTTGGAATTTAACAATAAACATAGCTACTCTTTTCAGCTTTTCTTTTCTTCAAAAATATAAAGTGACATACCATACAGATGTACTAAGTGCTTATTTGCCAAAGTTTACAAAGACTTGCACAAATTGCCTGTTTTGTTAATTTGCAATTTTTAAGCCTACATAATGTGTTGGAGTGTCTGAACTAGTACTAGCTTACCCAAATAGGCTAAATGCAGTCTACTGGTGACTTGCACCACTAATCCGCTGAAGCCGTGATAAAAAAAATATTTTTTTTTAAAAATGCTCAATGACACACACACATTTAGGTAGGCCCTATGCTAAGATTACTTGTAATCACAACCTCAGAAGAGTAAATTTAAACAAAAACAATGTTTGTGAGTCTCAATTTAAGAGTGGCCCATTATATAAGCAACGCTCTTAACAATTTTTTTTTTATCAGTCTTTTACATTAAGCAAAATTCTGTTCAGTTCCATAGAAAGTGTTGACTTGCCAAATGTCGAGACACACAAACCTTCCTACATAACATCTAGATTTAAGTGTCTGAGGTATCTTTGTAATGTTAGTTGTAATTTGTTTGAGACACACTATGTCACATCAACTGAATTACTTTATTTAAACCCAACTTAACTTTCACATGGGGAGGAAGTCTCTCCCAATGATTGGGTTAAAAGTTGATGAAATAATTTGTTAACTCATAACCTGCTAAGCAAAGATTGATAAATCTTAGGCAAATAGTGTATAACAGCAAGTTTCTGATGTTTGCCAACTGGTCAGGGTCTGCACTTTTTGTTTCTGATTCTCTAGATAATATGAGAACATGCTTGTAAAAATGTATAGCATGGTACTGGTGAAGAGGATGCTAAGCATGTGGTGGTGGGTAAGGCTTACAATGCAAGATTATATAAGATCCAGACAATAATAGTTGTTGATGTAATTATTACATGTACTGTTGTATGTAGCTTTTGTTTACCAAGCCAAGCTGACAAAATTGTTTAACTAGTATGACATCACTTAAAATCCTCGTTATTTCAAGAAAATAAAAAGTGACATAATTGTGTCACTTCAGGATTACATTTCATTCAAAACAAAATGAGGAATAAATGAGGAAACCACAGTAAAGGCAGATCTTTCCATTTGAAATGGATTTATTGGATCTTTAAAACCGGCAATAGTCATAACCACTTATTTAGCACAACACAAATTTAACCTCAGTTGTGCTAGAATTAATTTCCAAGTTTTGTGTAAGGGGAAAAAAACAAGTCATAAACTGGATGAGCAAGAGTTATTCCTTTTGTGCTCTGCTCCAAGTTGCACAGAAACCTTTTTAAAAGCAAATCTTTTTCTTGTTAGCCAAAGTTTGCCTTAGGGGGAAGAACCAATTCATAAACTGGATGGGCAAGAGTTATTTCCCTTGTGCTATGTTCCTAGTTGAATTGAATGCTACCTTAGTTCATATCATATCAGCTTTACGTTAGCTAAGTTATTCCTTCCCATTCTGCACCTAGTTGCTACAAAAAGTACCTAAGTTCATATCATAGAAACCTTGATGTGCTTGAGGGGGTACCAATTTTGAAACCTGGATAGGCAAGAGTTCTGCTGTTGTTTGTTTTGCACATTATCTTGCCCCAAAACTATCCATATATCAAGTCTGAATTGATTCCTTGCAAAGTGACCAAGTAATGCAGTTAAACAAAAAATTATTGGCAGATCTTGCAAAAAGCTGGGTAGGCCAAAATTATGTTTCCTGTGCTATGCACTTCATCTTATCACAAGCTGTCAAGTTTGATCCGACTTCCTTTCATAGTGAACAACATGAGACAGAACATTTTACTGAGAACTATATAAGCATAATGTCAAACACAGAGTCCAGTAATGAATATATCTGTTTGCATTTGCCTAACTGATTAAAATTTAAAACTGTTAACATACTTTTCTTCAATGTATGTGCCGTTGACAAAAAGTGGAGCTACAAGACAGCAACCACAGGATTTGCACTAATTTTTAACAAACAAAACTTTTTTGTTTACAGTCTTAACTTAACCCTAACATTGCTTCTTTTTAGGGGTCCACAAAATCTTTGCATCTTTTTTTTGTGTGGCAATTATTACATACAATTCTCTTTCATTAAACTTTATGCTATTTCTTTATACAAATACATTGTAAAATACTAAGGTTACAACAATATGTTTAACTGTAATCAGTTTCAACATGCTTAATAACTGGAATTTAATTAAACAGTTACCAAAATATTTATAAACATTGACATATAAAACCAATAATTTTCAGGGTGTGTTTTTTTTTTAAATACATCACAGCGACCAATTATGACTTTATAGCAATGGCCTGCAATTTGGTGGTGGAAGACACCCGACAAATGTAAGGGTAGAACCACTGGCACACCATAAGTCAGCTGAAGGACCTTCCCACATTAAGTCCTTTGCCCCAACCAGAACTCAAAGCTATCAGTCTGATGAATTTTTAACTTTTTCTACTTGATGTAATAGTGTTTTTAAATAATGATATAGTAAGGCCCATCATTTTAATATTTTTGTATTAGATACAAAGCATTTTTTTTTTTAAATGACCAAGACCAACTATTGGCAGCATTTTTTCTACTTGATACAAAAATGATTTTAAATAATGACAGTAAGACCATTTATTTTCAGTTAATTTCTACCTAAACAAAGCTGTTCAACAAAAAAACAGAGGAAAATACATAAATTTCAGGGTCTTTCCAATTTTATACAGAAATGTTTTACATAACGTCATTAGGTCTATAATTTTCAGCCATTTTCTAGTGAAAACAGAACTATTAAAAAAGAAATGACATTTTTTAAGTTTATTTTGTCACCCATTTTCTAAAAAAAAGTTTTAAATAATTACATATTGTAAACCAATAATTTTCAGCCTTTTTCTTCTTGATAAAAATAAATGATAATTGAAATATAAATAATAATAAGTTCATTTAATAATCTTGGCCTTTCAGTAAAGTTATTCATCTACTGACTACAAAGATGTTTTTAAATCAAGACATATTATACAAAGCTTTTTCAAATCTTTATCTTTTTTTTTTAAAGAACTATTGACTGAAGTTTCACTTAATTATAATTATATCAGCCTTATTTTCATTAGCATGACAAACTTTTCTGTCTTGTCTTACAAAACATAGCATTATCATCCTTAAACAGTTATTAGCCTGATGAACAATGCGTGATCATTGCTATTCATTCTTAGTAAGTTATGTGCATGACCGACATTGCTGTATTGTCTAACATTACAATTAGTTTCATTCTAAGTAAGTTATGTGCATGACCAACTTTGCTGCATTGTCTAACAATATATTGCATTACATTCTGTGTGTAACTTACGTGCATGACTGACTTTGTTGCATTGTCTAACAATATATTGCGTTTCATTCTTAGAAACGTGCATGACCAACTTTGCTGCTTTGTCTTACAATATATTGCAATTCATTCTAAGTAGGTTACGTGCATGACCAACTTTGCCGCATTGTCAAACAATATATTGTGTTTCATTCTAAGTAAGTTACATGCATGACCAACTTTGCTGTATTATCTAACAATACATCGCATTTCATTCTTAGTTATGTGCGTGACCAACTTTGCTGTATTGTACATGCGTACCCAACTTTGATGCATTGTCTAACAATACATTGCATTCCTTCTTAGTAAGTTACATGTATGACCAATTTTACTGTATTGTCTAACAATATATTGTGTTTCATTCTTAGTAAGTTACGTGCATGACCAACTTTGCTGCATTGTCTAACAATACATCGCATTTCATTATTTGTGTAATTTGCGTGCGTGACCAACTTTGCTGCATTGTCTAACAATACATAGCATTTCATTCTTTGTGTAATTTGCGTGCGTGACCAACTTTGCTGCATTGTCTAACAATACATAGCATTTCATTCTAAATAAGTTATGTGTATAACCAACTTTGATGCATTGTCTTACAATACATTGCATTTCATTCTTTGTGTAATTTACGTGCGTGACCAACTTTGCTGCATTGTCTTACAATACATTGCATTTCATTCGTTGTGTAATTTACGTGCATGACCAACTTTGCTGCATTGTCTAACAATACATAGCATTTCATTCTAAATAAGTTATGTGTATAACCAACTTTGATGCATTGTCTTACAATACATTGCATTTCATTCTTTGTGTAATTTATGTGTGTGACCAACTTTGCTGCATCGTCTAACAATACATCGCATTTCATTCTTAGTGAGTTACGTGCGTGACCAACTTTGCTGTATTGTCTTAGAATTTATTGCATTACATTTTTAGTAACTTACGTGCCTGACCAACATTGCTGTATTGTCTTACAATGTATTGCATTTCCTTCTTAGTAAGTTATGTGCGTGACCAACTTTGCTGCATTGTCTAACAATACATTGTATTTCATTCTTAATATGTGCGTGACCAACTTTGCTGCATTGTCTCACAATACACTGCATTTCATTCTTTGTGTAACTTACATGCGTGACCAACTTTGCTGCATTGTCTCACAATACATTGCATTTCATTCTTTGTGTAATTTATGTGCGTGACCAACTTTGATGCATTGTCTCACAATACATTGCATTTCATTCTTTGTGTAATTTACGTGCGTGACCAACTTTGCTGCATTGTCTTACAATACATTGCATTTCATTCTTTGTGTAATTTACGTGCATGACCAACTTTGTAGCATTGTCTCACAATACATAGCATTTCATTCTTTGTGTAATTTACGTGCGTGACCAACTTTGATGCATTGTCTCACAATACATTGCATTTCATTCTTTGTGTAATTTACTTGCGTGACCAACTTTGATGCATTGTCTCACAATACATTGCATTTCATACTTTGTGTAATTTACGTGCTTGACCAACTTTGATGCATTGTCTCACAATACATTGCATTTCATTCTTTGTGTAATTTATGTGCGTGACCAACTTTGCTGCATTGTCTCACAATACATTGCATTTCATTCTTTGTGTAATTTACGTGCGTGACCAACTTTGTTGCATTGTCTAACAATACATTGCATTTCATTCTAAATAAGTTATGTGTATAACCAACTTTGATGCATTGTCTTACAATACATTGCATTTCATTCTTTGTGTAATTTATGTGCGTGACCAACCTTGATGCATTGTCTTACAATACATTGCATTTCATTCTTTGTGTAATTTACGTGCGTGACCATCCTTGATGCATTGTCTTACAATACATTGCATTTCATTCTTTGTGTAATTTACGTGTGTGACCAACCTTGATGCATTGTCTTACAATACATTGCATTTCATTCTTTGTGTAATTTACGTGCGTGACCAACCTTGATGCATTGTCTTACAATACATTGCATTTCATTCTTTGTGTAATTTACGTGCGTGACCAACCTTGATGCATTGTCTTACAATACATCGCATTTCATTCTTAGTAAGTTACGTGCGTGATCAACTTTGCTGTATTGTCTTAGAATTTATTGCATTACATTCCTAGTAACTTACGTGCCTGACTAACATTGCTGTATTGTCTTACAATGTATTGCATTTCCTTCTTAGTAAGTTATGTGCATGACCATCTTTGATGCATTGTCTAACGATACATTGCATTTCATTCTTTGCAATTTATGTGCGTGACCAACTTTGCTGTATTGTCTAACAATATATTGCATTTCATTCTTAGTAAGTTACATGCATGAACAACTTAGCTGTATTGTCTAATAATACATTGCATTTCATTCTTATTAACTTACGTGCATGACCAACGTTGCTGTATTGTCTAACAATATATTGCGTTCAAATCTTAGTAAGTTATGTGACCAACTTTGCTGTGTTGTCTCAAAATACATTGCTTATTATTATTGTCAAACATTAATTAGCAAATTATTTTTAGGAGGTTATATATCTATGAATAAAAATTCTTTTGTTTTCTTTATAATTATTGAAGTTTATAAGAATCACTTAGTTTAAAATCTCACAAAATACATATTTAGTTTATCATCAGTTTAAAATTTTGAACAAATTTTCCCTTAAAAATAATCAATAAAGGATAGGAGTATGACAAACTAAGCTTGAACAACACAAAGTGTACTTTTTCTCAGCAATTATTAATTAAATGCAAAACTAAGCTCAAATAATTTCTAACAACACAAAGTGTATTTTTTACAATAATTATAATAGTATGACTAACTACGCTTGAAAATCTAACAGTACAGAACATATCGACCCTGTTTAATACAATTTGTTCTTGACAAACAAGCTTATATTTTCATTCCAAATCATGAGGTGACATGTGGTACATCTTAAAAGCATCATAAATGTATAGTAAAACTTTCAGGAGAAATTAACACCTAACATTCTTGTTCTAACAACATGTAGCTAATCGTGAGCAGTGATGATATATGTTCAAACTTTAGGTGTTTCCATAAAATAAATACAATTCTACATGAGGCCATGTTCAGAGTGATAAATACATAATGTTTTCTGTAGTAGTTATACACTATCTCCAGTTCCGCTTTTACATTTCCATATTTTGTACACTTTATTTTTGACTACTATTAAGCAAACTCCTAAACAGAGTGACAACAATATTAAATGCAGCTGACAGAGTAACCTACAAAGAAATGTTGCTTGAAATGCTATTTATGACAATGTCTTATACATTATGAAAGAAACACTTTAACCTGTCCTAAAAGTGTTTTACATGAATACATTTGACAACATATTGAGTGTCCATTGTATGACTTTCAGAAGCTACACATACAGAGGCAATTTTCAAGGATGCAGAGAATGATCATTGATTCGGCAGGAAAGGCCCAGTGGCATTGCCTGTGCCAATTGCCAAAGCAAGAGGCCCGTCAAGAACATGCTTCCATACCCCATCCATCCATCACTCAACCCATCACCCCATCCACCACTCCATCCATCACCCCCATCCATCACTCCCCACCACTCCATCCATCACCCCCACTCCACTCCATCCATCACCCCACCCACCTCTCCATCCATCACCCCACCCACCTCTCCATCCATCACCCCATCCTTTTCCATCAATCACTCCTTCCTTTCATTCACCAAAATAAAAGAGGAGAAACAGAAAACTGAAAGTAGAAGTATGACTGTGGAAGAAAGAAATGGTGGATATAAGTGAGTATTACAAGCGGAGATGATTGAACTAAGTAAAGGTGGCATCAGACACTTTGTATCAAAGATTAAAAATATTTACAAAAATGTCTGCCTGTCTGTCGGATCATGAATTTAGTTTTCTGCTGCAGTTGTTGAAACTTACTGTCCAAACTTTGCTTCTGTACCTGCATTACAATTATTCTGGTCGGTTTAACTTTGCTTTTATTCCTAGCTAGTTTTGTCTTAATGTCTATGGTACTAAAATGAGTGATATAATGGCCCTCTTGTCTGTTGCTGTTGTTCCAGTTTCTGGGGTTGGTAGCAGGCAACTAGTGTGTCTTACAACCACTATCCTTGCAGCTCTGTTTAGCGCATCAGTTCTGGACAGATTGCACACTTTCAGGTCACTTTTGACATGTTCTGACCATTTCCTTCCTGGTCTATCATGACCTCAGTAACCTGGAAATAGCCCAGCTAGTGAGTGTGTTGATATTCATAGTGGCACATTCAACATGCCACTATCAGCTCAGTCATGGTAAGGGTAGGATGGATGTGAATCCCTAGTTTACCATGCAGTTTCACAGAGGCAACTCGATCTTGAGGTTTGACACCACAGATCGAACATATCATAGATCTTTCATTCCAGTGAAGCCTCTGTAAGTCTGGAGTGTACCATGCAACTGAGCAGAGTGGATGCAAACAGTGAACACTTTTACTCAGTCATAAGATAGCCAAAGCCTAATTCACAGCCTCCACTGGTACCATATTACCAGGAGAACAAGAAACTTGGTTTGACATTGAGCAAAGTTTCATTCACATCCTCCTCAGTGACTGTCCTCCCATCTATTGGATGTGCCGGGTCATGACATCTTTGACTACAAAGTCTGGGTTGGCAATAAGCATGCCCTTGATGCCATGACATTTCTGGGCACCAATAGTTTGCACTGATATTACTCAGTTGAGTATACACCAATCACACTCTAGCACCCAGAACATGGGAAAGTGCCAAGTGTCAAAGAAGGTCAAGATCAAGGCCTCCAGAGACCATGAACTTTGTCCTTGGAACTTCTTTGTATTGACTCTTAGACCATTATCTTCAAAGTCATTCTATGCCTTCCACTTTGTGGTACAGTGAGTCAGCTATACTACAAGGTTATTGGCATATATAAGCTCCAATGGCAAGCCAGTGGGAACATGAGGGACTGCGCTTTCATCACAAGGATGAAAAGCAGCAGGCTGAGGACAGTTTCTGATGCCTACACCTGGCCCAAACTCCTCAATGCAATTTAGTTTCAACTTCATGTTTAAAGTTGATTCTGGCTGTCAGCTACACTAATTCACTGAACAGAGTTGCATTAAGAGTGGGGGTAAGACCTCCTAGCAACCAGCTGACTACCCCAAAAAACTGGAACAACAGCAACAGACAAGAGGGCCACTATATCACTCATCTGAGTACCATAGACATTAAGACAAAACTAGCTAGGAACATAAGCACAGCTTAAAAAGACCAGAATAATTGTAATGCATGTACAGAAGTAACATTTGGACAATCATGTTTAATTTTTTTTAATTTTTAACTATATAGGAATAAGCCACACCCCTGGCAGCCTTGTTTTGACACATCTAGAATCTTGTAGTTTCTGACAATCAGATTTTCTAAGTTTATCTGTAATGCAATGTATGGAAACTGGCCACACCCCTAGCAGTCATGTTTTTTGATGTATCATTTCGTAACTTTTCATTCCTCCTGCCTGCTGAATTTTTTGAGAAAGTCTGGTTAAATTTGGCCAGTTGGTTTCAGAGAAGATGGTCGTTTTAAAATGATGACAGACATGTGATGCTGGACCCTGGGCAATCAAAATAGCTTATCCTGAGCATAAGTTCAGGTGGGCTTAAAAGCTACAATCAGGATCAGACAGACAGATTATAAGAAAACTGTTTCAAATAGTGATGAAAAGGTCCCAGAAATTTCAAAGAGATTTCATTTTTCATTGTTTTTGATGATTTTGAGATACAGCGCAGTGACCAATTATAATCATTATACAGCGCAGTGACCAATTATAATCATTATACAGCGCAGTGACCAATTATAATCATTATAGTGATGTCCAGCTGTTCTGGTGGAGGAAAACCCCAGACAAATGTCTGGGTAGAACCACTGGTGCACTGCAGGTCAGCTGGAAGACCTTCCCATATTTAGTCATTCCCCCCGAAAGGGACTCAAACCCACGTGGTGGGAGGCTAAGCAGTCAGAGGAGTAACAAATCGGCAACTCTACCACTATGCCACTGGCGCCCCCATTTCAATTATGCTAAAAAGCAGAATCCCTCATGTAAGCAAATGGAGGAGAACTGTACAATAAACATATCAACTATTAACACTGTTTTATCACGGACATAGTCAAAAGCTTGTATTAACTATAAGAATATTTTTTCTTAATGCCAGAAATAATTCAGATAACATACAAACACAGTAATGTTATCAAGATTGTGTATTTAATATAGGCAAACTGTCAAATATCACCTAAAATAAAAAAAATATAAGAAAGAAAAGACTAATAAAAGAGTATGTGAGGGTTTGAGTCTATCAGGACAAAAACCTTTTTCATTTGTTATCTTCATAAACTACCCACAACATCAAGCTAATCACACACATCAAAACACACACACATCCACACACACCACCATCAACCACACAGAAACTCCCCACCAACCACACATACCCACACATATACACCCCATGCACATACCCCCCATACATACCCCTGACACACATACCCCCACCCCACACACATACCCCCACCCCACACACATACCCCCACCCCACACACATACCCCCACAACACCACACACACTATACCCCCACCACCCACACACATACCCCAACACCACACACATACCCCCACCCCCACACACATACCCCCACCACACACAAATACCCCACACCACACACATACCCCCACACCACACACATACCCCCACACCACACACATACCCCCACCCCACACACATACCCCCACACCACACACATACCCCCACACCACACACATACCCCTACACCACACACATACCCCCGACACACACTCCACCCACCCCTCTTACATACCTCCGCAACATGTATACCCCCTCCCCACATACCCCCCACACCACACATACTCCCACACACATACCCCCAACACACACACCACACACATACCCCCCGACACACACTCCACACACATACCCCCACCGCACACACATACCCCACCCCAACAACATACCCCCACCCCACACACATACCTCCACCCCACACACATACTCCTACCCCACACACATACCCCCCACCCCACACACTTACACCCACCCCACACACATACCCCCACCCCACACACATACCCCCACACCACAGACATTCCCCCACCCCACACACATACCCCACACCACATACATTCCCCCACCCCACACACATACCCCCACACCACATACATTCCCCCACCCCACACACATACCCCCACCCCACACATACCCTCACACCACACATACCCCCGACACACACTCCACACACATACCCATCCCTCCAATACACTCCCACACACCTACTCATCCCGAGCACACTCCCGACAGATCACTCCCACCATGGCTGGCACTGGGCATGACACTGGCCCAACCTACCCACAATGACCACCCACTACATCCCAGAGCTCTGCATGTATAACTTCTGAAAGTCATCAAATGGACAGTCAAGATGTTGTTAAATATAAATTCATGTTACCAACACCACTCCTATAATTTAAAGAAGCAAAAACAATCTGCCTCATAGCTAGAAAAAAGCTGGCATCCTTAAATATAAGCAATCTACACATTAAATATAGTGATCTTCAAATGTGCTAAAAACTAGAGTTATGCCTCCAGTCTGTTGATAATATCATTAAACTTGTTGCATTAACTTGAAGTACGTTTTCTTTCCAACAGTTCAAAAACATAATTATGGATGGTATATGCTCACTTTTCTTATTATATAATGAAAGAATGACAAATACCTCAGAAATATCAGCACCTTTAAAGAGATGATAAAGTATCAGCAGAAGGACAAGGGATCATAAGTGCAGGTTACATCGCATGTAATAAGTCTTTCCAAAGAAAAGATATACTGTTATGTTTGTTATGTACTAAGATTTCTCTAAAGGATAAATGGTGTTCCTTGTCACAAGGTCTGAAAGACGACTTTCAAATGTATGCATTTTTTTTTAATTGTAACATATGTTTGGTATTTACATATATACTTAGATACTTAATGTATTAGTATTATAGCATATGTTCTAAATGATATTTCTTCATATTCATATTATTATATTATTTATCAATAGTTAAAATGCACTTTTATTTATATTTATGTTTATATATATATTTATTAATTTATTAACCAACTATGTACATATTTATTATTTGTTTATGTTTAAATGGAAACAGCAACTTTCAAATTTGTAAAATCTTCAGCAAAAAGGTAAAATTTAATAAACTTACAATTCATATCTTTTGTTAACCCTTTTTTAGGATAGAATTTGATTTACATAAAATCTTCAGTCAGACATAACCCTTTTTAAGGATAGAATTTGATTTACATAAAATCTTCAGTCAAACATACAACTTAAAAACAACAAATGTGTCAGATCTTGGTCCTACAAATAGAAGAGAAGGGTCTGGAGCCACATATACAGCCTCCCAGGGGTACTTGAAGATATGAGGACAAAAGATTTTTGAAACAAAAGAAACTGGAAATGTAGATTAGGAAGTGGTGGCTTTTTGTAACTAAAGAGTCTAGGACTAAAGATTCTGGAACTAGATTTTGTAATAGTCTGTTTTGGAATAAAGATTAAAGAAGTTAAATCTTCATTTATTGTTATGTATGTTTACATATTTATTGTTATGTATGTTTGTATATATATATATATATATATATATATATATATATATAATTATTTGTAAGTTTATTTATTTATTTATTCTACACTAAAAAGATAATGTGTTTTTTATTTCAATCCATTAGACTAGATATGGAGATATTTATTTGTGACCAAAAAAAATTAAAAATTAGACCTATTATTTAAATCTGTAGGTACGATCACCAGGTATACGCATTTGTAGTTTCATTTTAAAGAACGCAACGGTTATTGAGATGTAAGCAAACTAGTTTTTGCTCAGAAAACTTCACCCTAAGTCAAACCAGGGCCTATTTTTTTACCATTTCACCATTTCAAATTTTGTAACTTTACACTTGTTAAATTTAGGCATGATTACAGTAAAACATGTGTATAGTTTAATTCCAATCTATGCAGTGATTGATAGTACTTTGTTACAATACTTCACCTTGCATTGTATATTGTAAAGGTATTTACACCCAAACTTTCTAAGTCAAATCAGGGCCATATTTCTCACAAAATCCTACAATTGAAGTATCAATTATCTATACCAGAAGGCATGATCCATAGAAAGTCCTCTGTGCAGTTTCATGCCAATATATGCAGTGGATATTGAGATATAAGTTTGATGGTACATGCACCCAAGACTAATCTTTTTATTATGAAATATTTTTTTAAGGCCTTATTTCTTACATAGTTCAATCCAGAATCATCAAATTTGTTTGTTTTGTTTTTGACATACATTGCAGCAACCATTTATGATCATTATAACCAACATCCAGCTTTTTGGTGGAGGAAGACTACAGACACATGTCCAAGTAGAACCACCAGCACATCTCAAGTCACCTAGAAGACCTCACATTAAGTCCTTTGCCCCGAATGAGCATCAAATTTGATTACATCAGAAGGTATTATCAATAGGAAGAAAGTATACACAGTTCATTTTATTATTTGAACTGGCTATTGACATTACAATTTGATAGTACTGGCACACAAGACTATTTAACCTGCATGTGCATCTAATGTACACTTAACTTTTCTAAGTAAATTCAAGGCCATATTTCTAAAAAAATTCAATTTGGAGATATCACTGTTTATACTGGCAGGCATGGTTACAAGGAAGACCAGCAAGAAAGCGTGAAATTATATTGTAATTAATGCAATGGTTATTGAGATATATTTGACATATTGCAGCGACCATTTCTGATCATTATTGTGGCATCAAGCAAAGGTCTGGTTAGAACCAATGGTGCACCATAGGCCAGCTTTAAGACCATCACACATTAACTTCTTCGCCCTGAACAGGACTTGAACCCATGCAGTAGAAGACTAAGCAGTCATGAGTTACAAGTCAGCAACTTTACCACCACCCCACAGGTGCACCACTGTATATGCAGCCATGTTTTCCAAGTCCAAGTGGGGCCATAGTTCTAACTTATTCTACTGAGAACTATCAAATTCGATTATGTGTGATGTTTCATTTTAATGTATCCACTTGTCATTCAGATAAAAGCTTGATTGCAATGAAATCCTTTAACTTGCATACAGAGGTTTGCACCAAACGATGTCTAAGTCAAACCAAGGCCATATTTCTCACAAAATCTAATTAGGAACTATTTTGTCTGTAGGTAAGAGCAATAAAAAAAGATTAAAATGATTTTTCATTTCAATCCTTTTACTGCTTTTTGAGGTAGAAGCTTGATTGCACAAGACCACAAAAGACAAAACCTCAGCATTAAAGCTATGCTGATGCAAGTGAGGATAAAGATGCTTATATTCAGATAAACCAAGAATTTTCTTCTTGTTATAAAGAACAGTACAGCTAAAGAGCAAATTCCAAGTACTGTTTAATATATATATTTTTTGTTTGTGTAAATCTGAAACCTTCATGCTTTCGTTCAGTGCATAGGCTCTTACTTTCTTTGAAAAGTTTTTTTTTCCATTAATAACAAAAGTGTCACACAAGAGAGAACACATTTTTAGTGTTTTAACCTGCATCCACAATCCAACAAGAACCATATTTCTAAAAAAAATCCAACATGGAACCTAAACTTTCTTAAATAAGCTAGTATCAGTGTAAGGTTTTACATCGTTTCAACATTGTTTTTCTGAAAATGGTTTCTGCATAAAGCAGATACAGTAATGCCTTCACTGTGAAAGCATGCTGTTAAAACTTGAATTGAAAGTAACACCCATTCATGTTATCCAGACAATGAGCCAATCAGTAATGAGTAGATCTAAGCCAAAGTCTTCTGTACCCACAGCTAATGCTCAACAATTTGTGCTTTTATTATTGAAAGGTATAGATGCACTACTGTAATAAGTTTAAGGATATCTAGGCATGTATTAGTACTGATTGGTTAATATTGACTTTGCAGTCATATGGAAAGGTCATTGGAAAACTATTCTAACTTATACCAGAGGTAATACTTCTCTTTCTATAATAGATTTTAATAGTAATACATCTATTTAGGGAAGAAAAAACACTTACTCTATATAACGAATGCATGAATTCAGTGTTTTATTAAAATACAAGGTCAAAAATACAATTGTTCATTTCACTTATAATTTTTTTTTACTGTCTATTGTAAAATATGGAAAACTTAGATAGAACAGTCTTCCATTAACCCATTGATATGGTGAACAAATGTAAGGATTTATTAAAGAAGAAAGAGATGTTGTTGTTATTGTTTGTTAGAAGGAAGGGATATGATGCCTGATATCCTTTAGATGTCTCAATCAGAAACAGTGCATTTAAATGTTATCAGCATGAATTGATAACCATTAAATTAACATTTATTTATTTCAATAATGGATATTTTCTGACATGCACTTGGATGATATCAAAAGTGTATATACCCATATATGGGCATAGTAATACTCATTACAGAAAAGTCACATAATGGTCAGGATAATGTGACTGGGTGTGATCTTGTGCAGATTGTTCAAGACTAATCTTAGTGATTGCATTACCTTATCTGCTTTAAAATTTAAACTAATGAAGCTTACAGCAAACAGCATGTTGCTCAAATGATCTTGATTACTTTTGTTCTTTAGACTGTATTACTAGCTGATACTAGCTAAGGTCTGTTTTGATAAAACTAAAAGTGGGTGAAAAGTGGGCAGTGCTAACTCTTGGGTTTCCTTAATAGACCTAGAGAAAAATCCTGTGTTGGATGAAGTTATGCCACCTAACATAGCTATATTGAACACACTCTCTATTTCTATGTTAATACTAGGTTTTGTTATTTCGAGGGTTCAAAAGTCACCAGGTTTAGGCAAATAGTGATCAGCCAGTTCCTACTAGGATCTGTCTAATCAAAATCTGCACTATTTGCTGTTTAGTTAATAGCAAGACCGACATCTTAGAATGCAAGATCTATAGTGACTTAAAACTTTTATGAACTTATTGATCAAGCTCCTAGCAATCTTCATGTTTGATGGTGCAGATTAAATGTGTTCTTCAATCAACATTACTAGCTGATACTAGCTAAAGTCCTCTTGGTATAACAAAATAACACATGACTGTCATGATGATAGTAGATATTGCTAGCCGTAGAACTGGAATATTAACTCAGGTGATATTAAAGTTGTTGGCTTGACAATATGAACTATCACTCTAACAGTCATGTGTTTTTATTTAAAGAAAAATGAACTTGATCTGTGCTTTCTGGTTTATTGGATTATTTGCTTTATCGTCCTACCAACTATATTTCAGTTACTTCACAGAAATTTGTTTAGGAACAAATAATTTCTATCGGTACATTATCAAGATTTGGAGAAAGGATCTAGAGGCCTCAATTAACCTCTTTGATTTAACAGCTTTTCCCATTCTGAACCTATTTTAAATAGTTCCCATTTTGACATAATAAGATTATGACGAGGTTCATCTTACAATAATGCAAATGGCAGCTTTTTAGATCTTAGCTTCATCAGCATAATCTGACAAGGCTGAGGCAAATAATGAAGATTCAGATTAACTGCCTTCCACTGGAAATTTTTTTTAAATTTTGCAGTACTGTCCTTAGCAATTGTCTTGTAACCTTTGCATGGTGTTTAAATCGAGGAATAAAGAATTTAGTATGAACCTCTAACTATGTCTGTGACTGTTACTTTTTGTATACATTTATTTGTACTTTTAGGAGTTCAAAAGCAAATTTACTGGTAGCCTGATAAGCAGGTATTGATCAGGTTTAGGCAAATAGTGTATACCCAGATCAGCCAGCTCCTACTAGGATCTGTCTAATCAAGATCTGCACTATTTGATGCTCAAATAATAGCAAGACCGACATCTAAGAATGCAAGATGTATCGTGACTTAGAATTATGAATTTATTGTTCAAGCTCCTAGCAATCTTCATGTTTGATAATTGCAGATTAAATGTGTTCTTCAATCAACATTACTAGCTGATACTAGCTTAAGTCCTCTTGATATAACAAAATAACTGTCATAGTGATAGTGGATATTGCTAGCTGTAGAACTGGAATATTACCTCAGGTGATATTAAAGTTGTGGCTTGACAATATGAACTATCACTCTAACAGCCATGTGTTTTTATTTAAAGAAAAATGAACTTAATCTGTGCTTTCTGGTTTATTGGATTGTTGGGTTTATCGTCCAACGAAATGTATTTTAGTTACTTCACAGAAATTTGTTTGGGAACAAATAATTTCTGTAGGTCCATATCAGGATTTGGAGAAAGGATCCAGAGGCCTCAATTAACCTCTTTGATTTAACAGCTTTTTCCATTCTGAACCTATTTTAAATAGTTCCCATTTTGACATAATAAGATTATGACGAGGTTCAACTTGCAATAATGCAAATGGCAGCTTTTTAGATCTTAGCTTCATCAGCATAATCTGACAAGGCTGAGGCAAATAATGAAGATTCAGATTAACTGGCTTCCACTGGAATTTTTTTTTAAATTTTGCAGTACTGTCCTTAGCAATTGTCTTGTAACCTTTGCATGGTGTTTAAATCCAGGAATAAAGAATTTAGTATGAACCTCTAACTATGTCTGTGACTGTTACTTTTTGTATACATTTATTTGTTCTTTTAGGAGTTCAAAAGCAAATTTACTGGTAGCCTGATAAGCAAGTATTGATCAGGTTTAGGCAAATAGTGTATACCTAGATCAGCCAGCTCCTACTAGGATCTGTCTAATCAAGATCTGCACTATTTGATGCTCAGTTAATAGCAAGACCGACACCTTAGAATGCAAGATCTATAGTGACTTAAAACTATTATGAATTTATTGATCAAGCTCCTAGCAATCTTCATGTTTGATGGTGCAGATTAAATGTGTTCTTCTACATTATTAGCTGATACTAGCTAAAGTCCTCTTGGTATAACAAAATAACACATGACTGTCATGATGATAGTGGATATTGCTAGCTGTAGAACTGGAATATTACCTCAGGTGATATTAAAGTTGTTGGCTTGACAGTATGAACTATCACTCTTAACAGCCATGTGTTTTTATTTGAAGAAAAATGAACTTGATCTGTGCTTTCTGGTTTATTGGATTATTGGGTTTATCGTCCTACCAACTATATTTCAGTTACTTCACAGAAATTTGTTTAGGAACAAATAATTTCTATCGGTACATTATCAAGATTTGGAGAAAGGATCCAGAGGCCTCAATTAACCTCTTTGATTTAACAGCTTTTCCCATTCTGAACCTATTTTAAATAGTTCCCATTTGGAAATAATGAGATTATGACGAGGTTCAACTTACAATAATGCAAATGGCAGCTTTTTAGATCTTAGCTTCATCAGCATAATCTGACAAGGCTGAGGCAAATAATGAAGATTCAGATTAACTGGCTTCCACTGGAATTTTTTTTTAAAATTTTGCAGTACTGTCCTTAGCAATTGTCTTGTAACCTTTGCATGGTGTTTAAATCCAGGAATAAAGAATTTAGTATGAACCTCTAACTATGTCTGACTGTTAGTTTTTTATACATTTATTTGTACTTTTGGGAGTTCAAATGCAAATTTACTGGTAGCCTGATAAGCAGGTATTGATCAGGTTTAGGCAAATAGTGTATACCTAGATCAGCCAGCTCCTACTAGGATCTGTCTTATCAAGATCTGCACTATTTGATGCTCAAATAATAGCAAGACCGACATCTTAGAATGCAAGATGTATAGTGACTTAGAATTATGAATTTATTGATCAAGCTCCTAGCAATCTTCATGTTTGATAATTGCAGATTAAATGTGTTCTTCAATCAACATTTCTAGCTGATACTAGCTTAAGTCCTCTTGATATAATAAAATAACTGTCATAGTGATAGTGGATATTGCTAGCTGTAGAACTGGAATATTACCTCAGGTGATATTAAAGTAGGGCTTGACAATATGAACTATCACTCTAACAGCCATGTGTTTTCATTCAAAGAAAAATGAACTTAATCTGTGCTTTCTGGTTTATTGGATTGTTAGGTTTATCGTCCAACCAAATGTATTTCAGTTACTTCACAGAAATTTGTTTGGGAACAAATAATTTCTGTAGGTCCATATCAGGATTTGGAGAAAGGATCCAGAGGTCTCAATTAACCTCTTTGATTTAACAGCTTTTCCCATTCTGAACCTATTTTAAATAGTTCCCATTTGGATTTAACTTACAATAATGCAAATGGCAAATTTTTAGATCTTAGTTTCCACAGCATAATCTTTTTAGATCTTTGCTTCCTCAGCATAATTTGATAAGGCTGAGGCAAATAACGAAGATTTAGATTAACTGGCTTCCGATGGAAAAAAAAAGTGCAGCACTGTCCTTAGCAATTGTCTTGTAACCTTTGCATGATGTTTAAATCGAGGAATAAAGAATTTAGTATGAACCTCTATGTCTATTATGACTTATTTTTTTTTATAGATTTATTTGTACTTTTGTTCAAATGCAAATTTACTGGCAGCCTGATAAGCAGGTATTGATCAGGTTTAGGCAAATAGTGTATATCCAAATCAGCCATCTCCTACTAGGATCTGTCTAATCAAGATCTGCACTATTTTCTGCTCAGTAAGGAGTTTGAATGCAAGACATATGGTGACTTAGAATTAACATGAATTTATAGATCAAGCTCACAGCGATCTTCATGTTTTTTGGTGATGTGGATTTTGTTCTTTAATCTGTGTTACTGGCTGATTCTAGATACGGTTCTCTTGGTATAATTAAGTCAATTACACGTGGCTGTCAAGGTGATGGTGGATATTACTAGCCCTATAACTGGAATAATACCTCAGGTGATATTAAAGTTATTGGCTTGACAATATGCACTATCACCGTGACAGTCATGTGTTATTATTTAACGAAAAATGAACCTGATCTGTGTTCTGGGGTTAGCTGCCTAGAGACAACTTCACAGAAATCTGGTTGTTTCTTTGGGAACAAAGACTTTCTGGACAGATCAATTTGGAAAAAGGACCCAGTTGGTCTCAAGTAACCTATTTGATTTAACTGTTTTTGGAGTCTTTCCCATTCTGAACCTGTTAAATAATTCCCACTCTGTTTATTGATTCCCATTTGTATATGAGATTATGGCCAGATTTTGACTTGTGATGATGCCAATCAGCTTTTTAAGAGAATGATCAGGTAGGGAGGCCTGACATTTTAGCTTCCTAAGGATAATCTGATTTGGTTGATGCAAACAGTGTGGATTCTGATCAACCAGCTTCCACTGGCAGCATTCTGATCACAAACTTCAGTATTTGCTTCAGAGTCCTTAGCAACTTTTGCAACCTGTTTATGACTGTTAGGTGTTTATAGATTTTGTTTTGTACTGACAGGGGTTTAACTACAAATTTATTGGAAGCCTGTTAAGCCGGTACTGGTATTGATCAAGCTAAAGCAAATAGTGTATATCCAGATCAACAAGCTCCTACTAGGATCTGTCTAATCAAAATCTGCACTATTTGCTGCTCAATTAATAGCAAGACCGACATCTTAGAATGCAAGATGTATAGTGACTTAGAATTACTATGAATTTATTGATCGAGCTCCTAGCAATCTTTATGTTTGATGGTGCAGATTAAATGTGTTCTTCAATCTACATTACTAGCTGATACTAGCACTATCACCCTGACAGTCACGTGTTATTATTTAAAGAAAAATGAACCCATTCTGTGTTCTGGGGTCAGCTGCCTAGAGACAACTTCACAGAAATCGGTTTCTTTGGGAACAAAGACTTTCTGGACAGATCAATTTGGAGAAAGGACCCAGTTGGTCTCAAGTAACCTATTTGATTTAACTGTTTTTGGAGTCTTTCCCATTCTGAACCTGTTTAATAATTCCCATTCCGTTTAATGATTCCCATTTGTATGAGGTAATGGCCAGATTTTGACTTGTGATGATGCCAATCAGCTTTTTAAGAGAATGATCAGGTAGGGAGGCCTGAAATTTTAGCTTCCTAAGGATAATCTGATTTGTTTGATGCAAACAGTGTAGATTCTGATCAACCAGCTTCCACTGGCAGCATTCTGATCACAAACTTCAGTATTTGCTTCAGAGTCCTTAGCAACTTTTGCAACCTGTCTATGACTGTTAGGTGTTTATAGATTTTGTTTTGTACTTACAGGGGTTTAACTACAAATTTATTGGAAGCCTGTTAAGCAGGTACTGGTATTGATCAAGCTGAAGCAAATAGTGTATATCCAGATCAACCAGCTCCCACTGGTATCTGTGTAACTGAGGTCTGAACTATTAGTGTATGATCTCTCAGTTGAAAAATAAGTGAAGATTTATTAACCTGGAACCAATGACCCAAATTTGGAGTATTAGATTTGGGTGCCTTAGATTGGAAAAATGATTCTAGGGTTGCAGTTCTGTCACCTATTATTCCATTGTTAACCAAAATTAAAGAAAATGAATGTCTAGAAGATACAACTCTTACGAGGAAAGAAGGATTCAATGACTGCACATTTGTAGGGCATGTTATTTTTATTATCCCTTTTTATTGTCACTTTCCCCAAAGAACTTAAGTACTAGTATATCATAATAGAAAAGGGCTTAGCAACTGCATAATTATTTGCATGGGATATGATATATTACCCCAAAAAATAAACGAGTTGACCATTGTACATAATTCAAGGAGATCATTCTCATTTATGAAGAGTAGAGGAGTTGGCTTTAGCACATACCTGGAATTTTTTAAAACTTTCTTCAAAGAAGTAAATGGGGTGGGATTTGCCAGCATTTTTGCCGATACTGTGCAGCAACATTTCTATCATTATAGCACAGGGGCACTTATGAGGTGCCCAGGGACTGAACACCAACAGGTCAGGCAGTTTGCTGTCTCCTTACCCTTAACTTTTAAAGTCTTTGGTTTGACCAGGCAGGGGTTTGAACATGAGACCTCCCGATCCGCAAGCAGACGCTCTACCACCTGAGCTTTTTGTGGCCGGTAGAAGTAAATGACTTAACGATTGCACAATATGTTATAGGGATATAAGACTCTTCCCAGAGTAAAGAAATGACTTCTGCACATGTCAGGACATTTTTGTATAATAATTGCCCTGCATGTTATTGGAATATGTGACTCTTCCAAGAAGCATAAAGGATGACTTCTGCATATGTCAGGCCATTTTATAGTGTCAGGGATACCAGACCTTTTCAGGAAAAGTGAAGGACTAAACTCCGGCACATGCTATGTGTTTTTACACAAAGAAAGAACTTCATAATAACAATAACTGCATTATATATGTTACAGGGGTTTAGTACTCTTAAGAACAGTCAAGGACTTTCTATTTAAGAATAAAAAAGACTTTACTACTGCACTTTATCTTATAGGGGTATAATTTTCCCCAAAGAAGAGTAAGGGACTTGACTTCTGCACATTTAAGGAGATTTTGATAATTTTCCCCAAGAAGTAAAGAACTTAACTATTGCACTTTATGTTCTAGGGATATAAAACACTTTTAGGAAAAGTAAAGGACTATGCTACTGCACATTTAAGATCTTTGTACATTTTCCAGCAGAGAAAGAGACTGGAATATTGCTGATATGTCAAAAGAAAATTGTATAGGAAATTATGTTTCCATCAATATTAAAAGACCTCACTACTGCACATGTCAGGAGACATAATACCTGACACAAGGATTAAAGGACTTAACAAATGGACATAGTTCCATAAAGATCATACTCTTTTCCCAAGAGAAGAAAAGACTGTACTGCATGTATGGCAGATATTTATGTTGGCTTTTAATAGACATACAATAATCTTATTTATAAGTTAATAAGACTTAAATCCAATAAGCACTATTGCTTAAAATGCACACATGTTTAGCTGTTCATTATACATACTTATATTAATGTTATGATATTTATTTATATGTTGAAGTATTTATTATATTTGACTTGTTGTGTATATAGTATGTTGTTTGTATATAGTATGAATGGCTTAGTTATCATTTTTGTATGAAGATCAGTATTTATTTGTATCCATATCAACAACTGGATGTTAGGAAAAGATCAAATATGAAATGGAAAAAAAGGCAATGCACTGAAGATCCCTATGTCAGAAAAATATGTGTTCTTTTGTGTTATCAGGAAATATTGCAACTACCAAACTGTTACAATAGTTATGTAACTCTCCTTCGATGTTTTTGCAACTTATATCACTCTGTTTTACTGCTTTTAAAATAATGAAACAAATGTTATCACTCTGTTTTTCTGTTTCTGAAACTTATTATTGACTGTTTCAATGTTGTTGAAACTATATCACTCTGTTTTAATGTTTTTTAAACTTTATCACTCCGTTTCAATGTTTTTGAAACTAATTATATCTCTCTGTTTCAGTGTTTTTGAAACAATATCACCCTGTTTTAATGTATTTGAAACTTTATCACCCTGATTCAATGTTTAAGAAATTAATTATATTAATGTTTCAATGTTTTGAGACTATTAAACAAGACAGGCTAATAAAATTTTCTGAACATACTTTACAAGGCCTCATGTAGAATGTATAAATTTGTACATGAAAGTTAATCATAACAGCTGGTGTACAAGTTGTGAAGAGCATTTTGTACTGTTAAGAGTATTTTGTACTGTTAAGAGCATTTTGTAATGTTAAGAGCATTTTGTACTGAAAAACAGTCAACTCTCGTTTATTCAAACTGTCAAATAACGTGGGTTAAAGAATGCCAAGGCTAAAGTAAGCCAAACAACTCTGACTCATCTAAGTGGAAAATTTCCTCATATGAAGTGCTCATTAGAATATAAACACTCCAGGTACTTTATTAGTAAATCTATATTAAATTAATACAATAAAGATGCATAATATATATGCATGTATTAATCAGTATTTGATCCATGTGTGGCCTAACATGAGCCTAACTTAGTTACAATGCCCCCGAGGTTTATTAAACCTATCATCAAGCACCCAATAATCCAATGAGCATCAAAACTTTATTATGAAAAGCACGAAAAGTAATTCTGGCCAAAACACATACTTGTAGTTTTAAAACAAGCTGGCCATGATGGCCCTATAGCGCTCATCTGAGTGCTGTAGATATTTAGACAAAATTAGTAAGTAATACCAGCAATGTTAAAACAGACCAGAATAACTGTAATATGTAGACAAAAGCAACATTTGTACAGTTTCATTTTTTACTACAATGCTATATTATGGAAAATAACCAAGTCCTATTTTTTGACAGATCACAATTCTTTGACCAATCTTGCTACAATGCCATCTAAGGAACATGTATACTGAAAGTCAAAGCTCAAGCTATTGTGATTTCTGACAAGACTTAAGCCAAAAAGGGAAAATGGTCACACCCCTGGCAACCATGTTTTCTGATGAATCAAAACTCTATAAACAATCTTGATACAAAGCCACTAAATGAATATGTACACCTAAAATCAAGGCTCTAGCATCTTGTTGTTTCAGACAAGATGTATACATTTTTCCTATACAGCCATGTAGGCAAAATGGTCACTCCCCTGGCAGCCATGTGATTTGTCAGATTAAAATTCTTTGCACATCCATGATGCAGGGCCACTCAAGGAACATGTATACAAATATCAAGGCTCTTATAGTTTCTGTAAAAAATATTAAATATAACTATTTACCAAAAATAACTGCACCCCTGGCAGCCATGTTTTTTGATGATCCGAAATTCTTTGAACAATCTTGATGCAAGGGAGACCAAGAAACATGTAAACCGAATATCAAGGCTCTAGCTTATTTTCTAAATAGTCCTATATACTTTTCCAATATATATTTGACATATAATGCCACACCTCTGGCAGCCATGTTTTTGACAGAACAAAATTCTTTGAACAATCTGGATACAGGCCAATCTAAGAAACATGTCTACAAAATTTCAATCCTCTAGCTCTTGTAGTATTCGACAGGAAGATTGTCTTTAGCCTTCCTATAAAAAACATAAGGACATTGGCCACACTCCTGGCGGTCATGTTTTTGATGGAAAAAAAATTCTCTGAACAATCTTGACAAAGAGCCACATGTATACCAAGTCTCAAAGCTCTATCTTTTGTAGATTCTGACAAGAAGATTTCCTGAGTTTTCTTATTAAGCCATATAATGAAAATGGCCACACCCCTGGCAGCCTTGTTTTTTGACTTTTAACAATCCTGATGCAGGGTCACACATGGAACATGTATACCAAATCTCAAGGCTCTAGCTCTGGTAGTATTTAACAAGAAGAATTTTAAGTTTTTGTATAAAGCCATAAGAGGAAAATGGTCATGCCTCACAGCATCCCTGTTTTACAACAGATCAAAAGTCTTAGAACAATCTTAATAAGTGCCACCCAAGAAACATGTATACTAAATATCAAAGCTTAAACTTTCATGATTTCTATAAATTTTTGTTGCTATATCCTTGGCTGCCACGTTTTTTTATGAACTAAAATTACTGGAACAATCTTGATACACTCTTAGAACATGGATACCCAATATCAAGGTTCTAGCTCTTGTAGTTTCTGGCAAGAAGTTTTCAAAATATTTTAATGTAACCATTTACAGAAAATAGCCACACCCCTGGCAGCCATGTTTAATGACAGATCAAAATTCTTTGATTAAAATTCTTTGAACAATCTTAATACAGACTCACCGAAGGAACATGTATACCAAATATCAAGGCTCTAGCTCTTATGGTATTTTACAGGAAATTTTCCTATTAAGCCATTTTAGGAAAATGGCCACACCCCTGGCAGCCATTTCTTTTGACAGATCAAAAATCTCCAAACAATCTTGATGAAGAGCCCCCAAAGGAATATATATACCAAATATCAAGGCTCTAACTCTTGTTATATTTGGCAAGAAGATTTTCTAAGTTTTCCTATAAAGCCATATGAGGAGAATGACCACGCCCCTGGCAGCCATTGTTTACATATCAAAGTTCTCTGAACAATATTGATAATGAGTCGCCTAAGGAATATGAATACCAAATGTCAAGGCTCTACATCTAACAGATTTTTTACATGAAGATTTTCTAATGTTTCCTATATATCCATGAAGAAAAATGGCCACACTTCATGTTTTATGATAACAGATCAAAGTTCTTTTACCAATCTTGATACAGGGCCACCTAAGGAACAGGTTTACCAAATATCAAGGCTCTATTTTTTGCAATGTCACACAAAAAGTTTTACTATAGGAAAATGGCCACTCCTCTGGCTGCCATGATTTTTAAGGATCAACATGATTTACCATACATATCAACAAACACAGCAATTGGAAGAATATTACAAAACTGTTCCAATTAATTTGAGTAACTATTTTATAAGGACAATGTTTGAATAAACGAGAGTTGACTGTGGCATGATTGGCAGCAGCATTTCATTTAATTTAATTTATATTTATTTTGGCAGCTTACCGCCTCCGCCTGTAAACCCTCCCCTCCCGGTAGTTGACAGGCTGGCGCCGTGGTCGTAGGTCATACCTGAAAAATGCACAAGATTTTGAAACATATACATCTTTTTACCAATATTCTAAGTTAACCGTTATTTAAATTAACTTTAATACACTTTTTGTAGAATTGTTGACAAATAATACTTATTCTAAGTTGTTTACTAACAACTACATTCAAACTTAACATTTCCAATTTCTTGACGCTTTGCAGCAAATAGTACAGATCCTGATCAGATACCATCTGTCTGCTAAACCTTATATTGTGTGGGTTCAAGTCCCATTCAAGGCTAAGGGCATGTGGGAAGATCTACAAGCAGATATGCGGTGCGCCAGTGGTTCTTCACAAATAAAACTCTGGGGTCTTCCTCTATCAAAGAAGCAGGATGTCATAAACAGGAACCACCCATAGCAGAGTGGTTAGAGTTTTGGAAAAAACTAGAGCAACCCATGGTGGAGTGGTTAGAATCTTGTAGCTCCACAGCCCCGTATAGTGTGGGTTCAAGCCCAGGTCAGGAAAGAACATCCGTGTGACGAGGTTTTCCAGCTTACCTGCAGTCGACCAGTGGTTCTATTTGGATATAAGTTTGGGGTCTTAGCTGGACATCGCCCATTATAACATAATTGTGTCAGTGCAGTATAACAAAACAAATCTATGATAATAACCATATCTGGTCATTGTGAAAAATTTAATAAACATTTCAAGTAAATGTACACCAAAACACATGTAATGAAATAAAAAAGTTCTAAAAAAGCATGTCTTAGAAGTATACCTAATACTTAGCCTGTTGGTGACATGGTTGCAAAAATATCAACAAGTCATCACAGCAGTACAGACACATTGTTAGTGATGTATAGCTTTCGTTAATTGTACAGTGAATAGTTTAACTGCAACATTGGAAATGCTATTTAAAAGTGAGGCTATTATATCACTGTGCAGAAAATTGTGATTTTCAAACTTTCACAATACTAAGAGCTATTTTACAAGACTTTCAGACTTTTTTCCAAGCGAGCATTGCTTATGTGTTGGACAACCAGTCAAAACATTTGATCAAAGTAGAATCATTGTATACCAGCGGTTATTTTTGTATTGTGTTATACTCATCACCCATCAATACACTGCATCGCAAACAAAACTACACATCATCATAGATGGGGGTGCTGTATTACTGATATACTGGTATATGGTGATTCTGACCACACTGACAATTGGTCATATGGTGCCAAATATGATGTGTAACAAATAACAAAAATAAATTAAAAGTAGATTAAATTACTTTAATTAAAATGTAATGAACATTGAATATAAATCGAATCTTAAATGGACTGATACAAATTCATTAGAAGATTGAATCCAACTTAACCTACGACATGTTCTTCCTGCATAGATTTCCATATGATCAACCATTACTTGTTGCAATCGCACAGTTTAGCAGTTTAAAGAAATATGCTAATTGAGGTCCATTTTAACTATGAGTTTAGATACTATACTTAAGATTTAAACTGGCTCCAACAATTGGTCAATGCACATGTTGTAAGTCATAAACAAATAACTGTCATAGATGTGTAATTATTGAAATATGGTGATAATGCTTCAGTCATATTTTTGTAGTCCTCACTTTTAAGGCTTTAATATTAAGTATGCTGAAATTGAAACACTTTTTTACAATACATGTATATACAATTTTATATGTATATGCATAATTTCAATTGTAACACAAGCACAATACAAAGTATTATTTGGCAACAGTCAACATGCACTCCATTAGTATTGATTTACAACTTAGTTTGTATGCATCCATCAAGTTTTGCTGCTTCAAATGAGTGACACTGTATAATATGATTGGTAAACTTATGATGGCGTTATATCAAATGGTTTGTAGAGCAATTAACATACTGACTGGTGAATCCAAATATATTAACTAGTATTCCTCATAGTATGTTCCTGAAAATACTTAAGATACTTTCACAATTAAAAAACTGTTCTTTAGAGTAAAGTTTCTTCAAACTCCTAGTCTGTGACATGGTTATAGACTGAATGACTTGCATAATTGAAAATGCTAACTACAGTTGGCGGCATGTAATATTTGTAAAATCATTGAGGAATTCATGCAAGTTTTGTACACAATTATCTGTAAAGCATGCACCGATTGTGTTTGCAGCATGCCTAATGCTTTCTTCACACTCTTATCTAAAGCCTGATCATGTCACAGGTCAGCCAGCCATTATGTTTTGTCTTGTTTTTGTGTTTGACATACATCGCATCGATCAATTATGATCATTATAGCGACATCAGACCCCAGACAAATGTCTGGTTGGAAGCACCAACGCACCAAAGGTCAGCTGGAAGATTTGCAAGCATTAAGTCCTTCGCCCGACCTGGACTCAAACTTACACTGTCTGCGATTCATCTTAATTCATTTGAGAAATGGCAAGCATAGCAAGTGAAATTTTAGATGAGCAATCTGGCGAAGTACCCAACTAGTGCTGCAATATCCAGATCAGCTACAACAATACTATAAGATTTAATACTATGTGCTTGTAACCATTACATCCTGTAAGTTGCACTCTGTAGATGATATGTTTACATCTATTCAACAATTCTTTATACATATGCGATAAGAGTTAGACTTGAGTTGTTTTTTTTAAAGAATAAAATATACAACATGAAGTTTGTTCTATTATTAATTTCTTTTCCAACAATTAACTTTTCATATGTTTCACTGTGAAAAATAGTATGGTATATTCAATTCTTCTTGCACTTTAAAGTAATCATCAAATTAAAGTAGTTCCAATGACTTCAAATAGCCAAAGTTCGACTGCAAAACATTAAAACATATAGTTGAACGATTACTTACTTAATGACCCACGACCTTCGCGCCGCCCGTCTTCCGCGGGGGGGAGGTCCCTCAGGCGGAGGCTCCTCAATGGCAGCAGCGAGGGGCACGGGGGCCTCCTCGGCAGCGAGGGGAAAAGGCATGGGTGCCTCCTCCTCCTCCACAACAGGCTCATCAATGTCCATTAGGTCTATGGAAGGCTCCCAGTCCATGGCTTCTTCCATGGGTTGGGCTGAAGATTGACATTATTTTACTACTATAGTAGAGTATACTTGAGGAAGGTGTTCTGAAGATGTTCATGTGATGTAGATTATGGTGTAATCTTCGCTGAGGTACCAGATCAAGTCACATTTATGAATAATCTTAAAAACTAAATGAGCTTAAGTATTAAAACTAGACCACAATATATTTTCAACATTTATCTATCAATACAAGGTCCTGCCATATTTTAAAAATAAGTTTTTCATTTACAAAACATAAACCTGGAGGAAAATCAATAATGAAAAGATAATGAACAAACATTGACATTTCTGGGATAAAAGGTACAAGATTTTACAACCAGTAAAATCAGGTTTAATTTTTTTTTAATTAGCTTCAAAAACAGTTATATTGATATTTCAAATGAAAGAAAGGTGTGAAAGTGGTCATTGTTGGAAAGCAATAGTGATGTATAGCTTACATAAAGTTTGCTCACATTTTGCCAGTTATTTGCCCTAGGGCATACATCAGTCACCTTCATTTTACAGGAGTTTAATGGAAGTTCACTTAAGAAATGAAATGTGATCTATAAAATGGTAAGTTGGGTTTATCCTCTTTCCTACAATAACAATTATCATGAAGACACAACATGGTACTACCCTTATATTTGCTTAGGAGTAATTCCAGTACCATTTATATGCTCCTAGACCTCCCTTACATTTAAATTGTATTCATAAACACTGCAATATTGCTTAAAATTTCCATAAATACATCCATACTTCAATAGTTTAGCATTACGATATCACCAACAATATGATAATTTGGACACTTACTGGCTCAATTTGGGTGTAAAAAATATAAACCAGTGACAGAAACCGTCTTTGAATATTATTATCCAGCTGATTGTTTTACATCAGTCAAAACAAATCTCTTCTATTGTTATTGAGGCCCGACATTATCATACTTTGTCAACTGCATTGTGCTATCTCAATTTTGAAAGGTCTTCATATGTAACTGTACAGTCGAACCTCGGTTTTTCAAACTCGGGTTGTTGGAATTCGAGGCGTTATTCCAAGTCATTGATCAGTCCCAATCTTTTTTTTAATTTGATGTAAAAAACCCACTGTTTATTCATTTACATGTCCATACATAAAGTTTCAGCATTATTCATCGTCCCCTTTAATGCTATCTCCTCACATCTTATCCAAGGCCAAAACATGTCATCAGTCGACCATTTTGTATTGTATTGGTAGATAGATAATTCTCCTTGCACATTATCGCATATACTTGCATAATTCAAAATGGCAGACTCCTAGTCAGAAAATTCGTAATTTGGATTTTTTTCCAACCCATGGATTGTTCAAAGTAAATCAGCGGTCCCGAAGACTTTAAATAACCAAAGTTCGACTGTACTTTGCCTATGTGAACTGCTTACTTTTTTATAATTAAAAACACCTTAAACTGCAACAGAAATATATGGGGTAGTGTTGTTTTGTATACTTTGATGAAAACAAAACAATCAAGTAAATGAGACAAGTTGCTTTCATAGTAGGCAAGTATCAATCTACTAAGGGAGATAACTAATATTTTTATTCAGTTTGAAAATTGGGAATTGCTTAGTCAAGAACTGAAAAAATAAATCGGATATAGCTTACCCTCAGTGCGTGGCCGTTTTGGAGAGGGAAGTTCCTCCTCCTCCGACTCCAGATCTTCCAGCTGTAAGGAAAGTGTTAAAAAGAAACAATAAGTACAAGAGCTTTAGCAGAGGGACAGATTAGATCTAATATTCTACTGTTTTTAATAAGCTTTTCTTTTGGAAGTCATTTTCTTGAATCCACATGCAGATGTTACACTTTGCTGGAGACTGGCAAAGAATTATATAGATCCTGGACAGCTTCCAAAAGGTGCTGGCTAATCTGGATCGTCTTGATTTGCCCGAACTTGATAATTATTGTTACTGGCAACAACCAGGTGTCATTTATGGAGAAAAAACCCTTAGACAAATGGCTGAGAAGAACCAATGATCTACTGCAGATCAGATAAATCCGAAAGTATATGAAATTATATCCTTCATATATTAAATGCAAATTTATTTTTTCTTATTGTAAATTTCGTATAATAAAAGAAACTTGAGGTCTTTATACCAGCTATACTTTATCATTTTTATTTACAGGTGAAGTTTTTTTTTGATATATTGCACTAACACAATTATTGCCATATTGGCGACATCCTGCTAGTTATTGGTGAAGTTAGATCCACCCTTATGTCTGAGTAGAACCCCAGGCTCCCCGCAGGTTAACTGACCTCCCACATCAATGTCTGAGTAGAATTACAGGCACCCCACAGGTTAACTGACCTCCCATGAATGTCTGAATAGAATCCCAGGCAACCCACAGGTTAACTGACCTCCCACATCAATGTCTGAGTAGAATCCCAGGCACCCCACAGGTTAACTGACCTCCCACATGAATGCCTGAATAGAATCCCAGGCAACCCACAGGTTATCTGACCTCCCACATGAATGTCTAAAAAGAATCCCAGGCACCCCACAGGTTAACTGACCTCCCACATGAATGCCTGAATAGAATCCCAGGCAACCCACAGGTTATCTGACCTCCCACATGAATGTCTAAAAAGAATCCCAGGCACCCCACAGGTTAACTGACCTCCCACATGAATGTCTGAATAGAATCCCAGGCCCCCCACAGGTTAACTGACCTCCCACATGAATGTCTGAATAGAATCCCAGGCACCCCACAGGTTAACTGACCTCCCACATTAATGTCTGAATAGAATCACAGGCACCCCACAGGTTAACTAACCTCCCACATGAATGTCTGAATAGAATCACAGGCACCCCACAGGTTAACTAACCTCCCACATGAATGTCTGAGTAGAATCCCAGGCACCCAGCGTTAACTGACTTCCCACATGAATGTCTGAGTAGAATCACAGGCACCCCACAGGTTAACTGACCTCCCACATGAATGTCTGAATAGAATCCCAGGCACCCCACAGGTTAACTGACCTCCCACATGAATGTCTGAGTAGAATCACAGGCACCCCACAGGTTAACTGACCTCCCACATAAATGTCTGAATAAAATCACAGGCACCCCACAGGTTAACTGACATCCCACATGAAAGTTCTCACTCCGACGAGGACTCGAACACATCAGGTGAGGGGCAGATGAGTTACATGTATGTATAATACATATGTACATAAAGACAACAGTGCATTTTTGTAAGAAAATATTTGTAAAAGTCATATTCAACAGTGTGCAAATATTTTATATACCAAATTTACAGATAAATTGTTATTAGGTCATTGGTATTGAAATTTTACCAAAATCTTAGTCGTGCTTTTAGTTTTAATCACAACAGTATGATAAGGTAGTTAAAGTCATGACACCATATGACAATCTTTTATCTTACATACTTTCGCTACAATGGAGATTTCCAATTAATATGGACTTTAAAACTTATGGATAGCACTTTTTCAATGCTTTGTCTTCAGATACAATTATTATTATTATATTATGCGACTAAAATAATTCTATTACAAAATAAAAATAAATTATAAATTTTACAGGTTAACTAAATAAACTTAATAACATCAGAATGTTAAAAATCACTAAGACATAAATGGTATGTGCCATTTTCCCAATCTATGCAGTGATATGGTGATACAAGCTAGACATCACTTGCTTGCAAAACTTCAAGCTGTACAACAACGAAACTTTCTGAGATGACCAAGACTATTTCTCATGAAATCCAACTGAACCAATAGGTTAAATAAATAAGCAGATACATTCAGTTTCATATCAATCTTTAAACTAGTTTTTGAGATATAACCTTGAGAATACCAGTACATAAACCTTTAACCTGCATATATATGCATATATATTTACAAATATAAGTCAAAAAAGGGCAATATTTCAAACAAAAAATCCAACCAGCAACCCACAAATTTCATTCAGTAGTTATATTTTAAGGGATGCATGCTTTTGCAGTTAAATTTCAATTTACGCAATTATTATGATATAAGCTATATAGATATGGACCTAGTAGAGCAAGCTGTTGAGCATCAGCTTAAGTAGGGGTGGAGGGCGGGGGTGGGACCTTCATCAAACCTAAGCTTCCTTTCTAAGGCTCTAGCAATTAAGGGTAATTTCATAGTCAGAAGACCAGGTGTTGGGATAGTGTGTCTGGGTGTGGTACTCCAGCTATTAATGGCATATTATTCACAATGAAGGCAGCACTATATCTGCTTTAAGGGTACAAAATCTCTAAATATATATAAAAAAAAATCTGAAGGAAAGTTATTGGTGGATGAAGACCAGCAACACATAGCAGGTTAACTGGAAGACAAGTCCTCAAAGCCACATGCCCTAAAAGGATTTTTAGTTTTTGTTTTTGAAATACATTGCAGCGACCATTTACGGTTATTATAGCAACGTCCAGGTTTTTGGTGGAGAAAGACCCCAGACATGTCTGGGTAGAACCGCAACTCAGCTGGAAGATCTCACATTAAGTCCTCTGCCCCGAATGGGACTCAAACCCACGCAGTGATAGGCTAAGCAGTCAGAGGAGTTACAGATTGGCAACTCTACCACTATGCCATGGGCACCCCCAAAAGGATTTTTAAATACATTGCTGGAACAGCTAATTTGGTGGAGGAAGACACAGAACAAATGTCTGGAAAGAACAACCTGCACACTGCAGATCAGCTGGAAGACCTCAAATAATGGTTTTGTTGATGCCTTTCCCAGACAGAGATCTACATCATCCAGATCTGGAAAAGGGACTCACACTTACAGAAGAGTTGAAACTAACAGAAAATCATCTACATGTGGCACATAGTTATGTACAAATATATCATTAAAAATTAGCATGTTAAAAACTACAATTAACCAATAAATCACTCAGTAACAATTAAGTTGAATTTTGATGTGGAAAATGCTTAAAACAATATAGATTTGGAGGTAAATCAGCATTATGTTGTAAGAGACACTACATCCTGTATATGCATACAGTAAAATATTGAAGCGATTGCAACATAACTGCAATAAATTAATGTTAACAAGATTTTATTATGTATTTATAAATAAGAAACTAGTATGCTTATGTGCTACATTTCTATTTAAGTTTCAATGAGATCTATGAATGAGCAGCTCAAGATCATTAATATTCTTATGTTTTGTGGGAGGTTTTTACCTCTCATAATTTAAATGGTTTATCTTTCTTTACCAAATATTTTATTCCTGTTTAAAAATAGCACCATGATTAGTTGGTCAAATATTAAGAGCCTTGAGCACAAATTTATTCCATATCTTCCAACAACATTCAACATAATTATAAAAGTCCAAAAATTTATTACAATTTATTTTGTTGTTATTTTTGTTTTGCTGACATTTTCATGTTAACTCCTTCACATGGGCCATAACTCTAACCCTCGTGATGAAAGGCCAAGCAGTCAAAGGAGTTACAGTACAAGTTGGCAGCTCTACCTCCAAGCCATGGGTGCCCACTAAATTCATTTTCAATATGGTTATATTTTTAATATTTAAATGTACATTTTGCACATTATTTACTGACAAGCGTATCAAGGCAGCGACCTTAAAAAATGATGTACAGTGACAACGTACATTTGTTTCTTTGTGAAATTTATCAGATGAGAAACAACTTGGCACATGGACATAGTGTTCCTCACTCCTCTTTTGCACACTTTTTGTATATTATTCTTTATACAGGACACTAAGGTAACCTTACAAACACATAGAATTATTCAACAAATTCATAAAGGATTAAATAGAATAAGAAAAACTCAGAAAATAAAAGTCTTACCGGTCGCTTGGAAGTCTGGACCCCGCTTGGGCCCGCAACAGGGCTATCCCTGTGGTGCGGGGCCAAAGCCGGAGGAGGGGTCGCCTCCCTCTCCATCATTGGCACTTCAACCTCTTGGTCTCGCTGTAACTCGGCCAAGAGGTTAAGGACAGGCGGCTCAGGTCGCCTAACAGACTCCTGAAAGTAAAAACAAAGTCCATTATGTAAAGTCAATTAGAACTCATCAGTCGGAGCAATGCTAAGAAACATTCTTTTGAATAATGCTCTTTGTGCAACAACACAATAACTTTAAATAAAATTAACCATTTCAACGTGTTGTTAGTTTTGCATTTATCTTTTGTGCTGACTGTGTACGACAAATGTTGCCACACCTGGTCATAGTATCCTGATAGCATGCTAACCAGTCAATAAACAACAATAGCAATCAAAAAGCACTGGATAATTACAAATCATTTTTTGAATGTATGATTAGGAAAACCCAGCAAAAAAACCAACATGTTGGTGCATATGAGATCATCAAAATGACAATAAATGTTCTCATTATCTCTGAAAATAGCAATAACAGTTGTAAATCTAATGAAACAAATTGATCAATGAAATAGATAACCGTATAGTGTAAATGGTTGAAAAAATATTTTTTATTGTGTATTCTTCCAGACAACAAAAAAGTCACAACTTAGTGCATATCATTGCACCATTTTACATTTCTGCGAGTGACCCCAGCTCTAGCATTCAAGCTCCCATTCTCTCGATTGACATGTTGATCAATTTCGCGACAGTCACGCATTTTGTCAACACTTTCGGTTGATATCGAGTAAATTAATAACCAAACTTGTATCTTGTTACACAATGTTTTATGCTATTACTGTATAAACATGTATTTAATAATAAACATCTACAAAAAGATTGATTCACAATACAACGATGGTTGATACGTGTAAATAAGCTTACTTCCTTATTTCTTTAACTAAATGATGGGGCAAGAACTTTGGGAGAGGACTCCAGCTTACTTGAAATAAAAGCTGTCGTCTAATGTGTTATGTTTATCGTCCCATAAAGAGTATTTCAGTTAACTAGAGATGGTGTCGAAGCAGATATAGTGATGCCTATACTGTGTATAGCAAGCTGTGAACACCTGGCATGAAAACACACCCAGTCATATTATCCTGACATCCTGACATCGGGCCAACCAGTCATGGAACTATCCTTATATATGCTTGGGCGTTAGGAAGGGAGCTATATCACTACCATTTTTAATGACTTTGGTATGTCGCAGACAAGGATCGAACCTGGGGCCTCCCATACCTGGAGCCGATGCTCTACCAATTGCACTTCCAGTTACAGTGCAAAAGTAAATGACTTCCATATTAATTAGCCTTGAAAAAAATAATTGGAAGTGTACTCACCAGCCAAAGACTGTATGTCTGCAGTGGCGGCCTGGCCAGAGGGTGCCTAGGAGGGGAGGGCCTTAGACCTAAACGCGGTCCAGGGCGTCGGGCACGCCAGTCTGCCTCGGGACGAGGGGCAGCTGGATGCGGCAGGTGAACCGGGCGTCGGATCACGGCTGGCTGACGAGGGGGAGAAGGCGGCGTCGACGGAGAAAAGAAACACCTCACAACAAGGACAACACACAAGCTCACAAGGAGACCCACCACTACACCAATCACACAAGCTAGAGAGAGCTGAAATACAAATAAAAAATAACAATTTTCTAAGACTTGAACCAAGGGCCAGTGCCAGAGATTAAGCAGATTTGAAAAACATTGGCTAACTCAAAATAAGATTGACAGATTTCTCCCAAAATTGAGGGTCAATGATAATTTATACCCAAAAAAAATTGAGGTGTAGTAAAAATGATGCAAAATGACACTCTTGAAAAAAAATGGCAATAAACTTGCCTTACTTAAGTTTTTATTTTGTAATAGAATGATTTTAGTCGCATAATCTATATCAGTTTATGAAAATAAACTTATAAACATGAAATGTTTGTTTTGTTTTTTAAATACATCACAGTGACCATTTATGATCATTAAAGTGACGTCCAGCTCAGTTTGAGGAAGACCCCAAACAAATGTCTGGGTAGAACAATTGGCACACCGCAGGCTAGCTGGAAGACCTTCCCACATTTAGTCCTTTGTGTTTTATTGTTTCTCCATGGAACAAATTGGTGTACCATATAATTTGAATTAGTCTTTTGACAAGATTTGCAAAACTGTCCTTACTCTGCCAACAATAAGAAAAAACCTTCCATGATTTAAACAGAAATCAGCATACAATGAACTGATTGAGAAACTGACTTTATCCATGCCCAGAATATTAAAGGATGTAACTTAGAGAAACATTAACAAGCAGATGATTGTCTCCACAAACTGGTGCAGTTTCATCTATGATAATTATGATGTGTATTCATAAAAGCATGTACAAATTATTTAAATTTAATTAAATGAAGAGGTTTAAATGCTTCTGCAATTTATGTTTTGGTCTATTGTTCATCAGCCAAATCCTGAATATGTGTTGTTGCATTATGAAATCAGCCATTTTTTTATATACATTAATTTGATATGGTTAGCAGGTGTTTTCTTCTGTACTTGTTTGAAGGTGTCAAAGATCATACAAACTAGCAAATGTGCAGAAAATGGGTTCTGTTAGAAAATCAACTTCTCAGATATGACTTAATAATCCTGTTTAAATGAATAGTGTGGATCAAGATCAGCCAACTCCCATTGGTATGTGAACTTTGTTATCTGGTTGTAAGCAAATAACAGGTTTTTTTTATATTGGTAGTTTGTTTTTGGTTACATAAGACCCCAGACAAATCCCTGGGTAGAACCACCAGTTCACTGTATTAGTAGTTTTGAGGCTACCAGAATGGTGGAACGTGGACTACAATATTCAGGGCAAGGCTAAAATCAATCTGTCAATGGGTCTATAAGGGATCAAGTCTTGTATATGTCAAAACTGCTGTTTGAAAAGTATATAAAATGATGTCAAACTGACACATTACTTTTTCATTTAAGAAATATGCTTAGTTTACTGATAAGCTAGTTAGTTATGCAAAAATTTAAAGGTGTCAAATTCTAAGATAGTTTGACATGTCCAAAGATAACAGATTATTAATAATGAATAAAATATGTCATTTAACAAAGGCAGCAAAGTATCAGTGATCCTTATATAAAGTCATAAAAATGACCATAAAGCAGTTAATTTATGCAATTAATTTCTGAGATTTTTGTTGAATCAAATTTGTTTATTGGGTTTATCATCCCACCAACAGTATTTCAGTTATCTGGAGATGGTCTCCACTTGAACCATATACAGTACTGCCTTCACCTGGCATGATACCATACCCAATCACATTATCCTGACACCGGCCAACCAGTCATGGAACTATCCTTATATTTGCTTAAGCATTAGCAAGGGAGCAACTAATTGCATTACCTGAGCTCAAAATCTTTGTTTTCAATACAAAAAGATGTGCATTTGATGAGTTTGTTATTTTTTTTATTTATTCAAGAATGACCAGTTATCATTAATTTAGTCTTAGGCCTTTATTCACCAACCATTCTTTAGTAAGAACTGCTTTATCACTGATTTCAATTTACACTATTTACAATTGATTAAATGCTTAATTTCTGACATTTTGCACTGAGAGTAAGTTACAGAACATGTTTGCTGTTACATTGCAAGCTCCTGTTCAAGTTATAAAGAAGCTAATAAACAGTTGGTGAATAAGAGCTCTAGTTTGGTGTGTTTGGATCACCCCTTTACAAGCTGTCAACCAATTTAGAGAATTGGAAATTTTTCATCAATGATTCCCTTAAAATACAAAGCAAACTACAAAAACTTACCTTTTTGAAAGATTAATTAAGGTAGAGCAAGCCTAAAGGACACTTTGAAGAAATGAAAGTGAACTGTGGATATTGTTGTAAACTAAGTATTTCTGTGTCTGCCTGAAGAGAAATATGCTTGCAAAATTAAAAAAGAAACAAAATTCAGAATTTGATTTCTAGGCATTTTTCTTACCTAAAAGTCAAACATCTCTTGTCAGAAATAAGGAAATAGAAAACTATTCACCATATATTATTATTATTAACCAATTAAATCCCATCTGATCTGACCATTTGTCATGGTATGTACCTGATTAAATAAATCAGTGAAATCTAAGTAATTGATACGTTTCAAATTATGTTGGCTGACTTTGCCAAATATCAGACTTTGGTTATGTATCAAGACACTTCTTAAATTGGCATTTTTGATATGTAGAAACTCAAATTTGTAGTTTTAGTGCACTAACAATACTTTCAGCCTGTTTATGAATACTCTTCAGTTGAAGGTGTTGTATTGGACTTGCTCTACCTTAATGACATCCATCCTTCTCATCTTAAACAAGCTGAAGTATGCCTTTCTCGACTTTCTGAGCACCCTATGGGACATCATCTGAAATGTTTGATTTATATTTTAATTAAACAGAAAAAAAACAGTGAAAGAAACAGTTTATCATTAATTACATTAAAACAGTTTAATTTTATTTAATTAACATGATTTCACCAAAACTAAATATAAATTTATCTGAATAAAAATGACACTAACACACAAGAAAATATATGTTAGAGGGTAAACACATGATTTATTAAACATGTGTAAAATTTCATCATGGATACTCAGCAGACCACAGTAAAAAGTGACTAATAATATGAAAAACAAAAAAATGTTTAAAAATAAAAATGTATACATACAAAATTATACAAACTAGAGCTACTTAAAACTAGACTTCTGTTGAGGTCAGTTTGTAATATCAACAATTCAAATGAAAAGGGAATTTTGACAAAAGAAAACTTGCATGTTTATGTGGCCTAGGAACTCGAAATAGATCTCTTGTAGATTTAACATCACATTAAATTAGTTAAGTATGGTATGAAAATGAGAATTCAACAAACTCGACTATGTATCATAATGGGATGGGATTAGCAGCCATTTTTGCAGATACTGTGCAGTGACATTTCTATCATTATAGCACAGGGGCACTTATGAGGTACCAAGGGACTGAACCCTGTCAGTCTATTATACTGACACCGACGAGTCAGGCATAATGCTGTCCCCTTAGCCCTATGCGTTAGGAGGGAAGCCACTACTACCAACTTTAAAGTCTTTGGTTTGACCCTGCCAGGTTTGAACCCCCGACCTGAGCTATTACGGCCGGCCATAACAATGACTACTTGCATAATGAGATATAAAGAACAAAAGGACATGTGTCTTGCAGAGCATGAACGGATCTGGCAAAGGCAAGTAGTGAAGATCCAGAAAAGCCAGTTTCCAATTGAAGCTTTCTTAAAAGGACCTTCACTGTCAGGACCTAGGATTTCAAAAACATTGAAAGAATCTAAACTGACAGGATCTACACTGACAGGAACAACACTGTCAGCTGCAGTCTCTAACTGTAGTTTTTTGTGTTTCCTTTGCATGCATCTGTTACTAGCACTTCAGAATTTAATTGAAATTTTGATGTAGGCCTATGAAGCATTTATAATTCAGGTAATTATCATTGTGGAAGAAAAAGATAAAGTAATTTTTTTACCTTATTACACTTCAGGTCACATTTGAGATGTCCCAACATTGGTATGCTGTGGAAGTGGCAGTTGATCAGCTTGTTTATGATGATCTGGATGGTGTCCAACAACACTGAACTGAAACTTAGCTAACTCAAGGAAAGTATTATTGTAGGGTTTGAGTTCCCTTCGGGAGAGAAATTTGGGGAGTTCTTCCTTTTGACCCGACATTCTACCCGGTCTACAGGAATTTAGGAAGACTTTGAACAATGGCACTTTAATGTACAGGAAAATGTAGGGATATAGAAGTAAGTTGACAGCCTGTATCAGTAATCATATTCAAGTTAGCGCTGGGGCTCAAAATGGCAAATGGGCCAATTTGTTTGCATAACTGTAAACCTATACAAGGGGCATTCCATAAGTTCGTAAAATGGCATTTCTTTTAACCGATACTCCATTGATTTATATAATTAGGCTGTTTTGTCTTAGTAGAAATCCTTTCAAATATTAATAAACCTTTTGCTTCACTGTATTCTCTTACAGAATTCGAAATACTCAGGTGCTGGCATTACTGCCTCTATGCTTTCTGGAGTAAAAATTTTTTTTGTTGCATTTTTGTTAATTTTGGAAAATTATGAAATCCATTCCTTATTTTAATTAAATTAATGACCCATTAAGTTTCAGCCTCATTATGTTGGCATTCTATTTTGTATAAATTTCATGAATTTCAGATGAATTAAAGTAGGAAAATAAACAAGCATAAACCTTTTTTTTTTTTCAGTATGCCCTCTTTTCGTAAAATTTGTCCACAGTTTTTGAACTACTCATTGAGGCAATGTACTGGCACATGCTTACTTCAAGCAAGAAAAAACGGGCACCAAAAAAGCATGTGGCTAAACCACTTAATCATCCCCTTAGTACAGGGATGTGTCAACAGAATAACGAATTTAATTGATTTCTAATTGAAAACATTTAATTCTGTGAAATTACGAATTTATTAAATTGTATAACAAGCTTTATAAAATGGCATAAATTAATTCATACCATATAGAATACATAAAATTTAGTGTTCCATGATTTTGTTGGCACCTTACCTGCATTCTAAGAAAAGCACTATTAGAATGAGGTGATTTAGAGGTTTGTTGCAATGACGATTGAAATACAAAACTGAATTAAATGAATTGTGGTTGTAAATAAAACCTTTAAAAGTGACATCATTTAGTCTGGTATTTTTTTTATATAAACATACAGATGGTTAATCCCATCAACAAACTTATTTGTCTGAAGACAATGTTCACTTGAAACAAAATTCTGCATTCACTGCAATTTCAAGCCATCAAACTTCTATATATATTACACCTACATTACATTACAGTCTACAACAACCAGTCACATTATCCTGTCTCTGGGTTAATGACTTATGGAACTAAATGATAGAGTCTTGATGAATGTAGCTACTATTATTTGTTATGGTTGTTTAAAAATATATCCCAGATACAAAATATCACCATCATAGCTATTTAGAAACCTACAGACAAATGCCCGGACAGAACCACCAGTGCACAGCATGTCAGATAGAAAACACTACACTCTAATCCAAAGTTTCAAGTCAGCACACATACATAATTTATTTTCACAAAATGTTTGTTTATTGGGTTAATCGTTCCACCAAGAACATTTCAGTTATCTGGAGACGGTGCTCACTTGAAGCAGATATAGTGCTGCCTTCACTGTGTATTGCAAGCCGTGAACAGTTGGCATACCACACCCAGTCACATTATCCTGACACTGGGCCAACCAGTCATGGAACTACCCTTATATTTGCTTCAGCATTAGCAAGGGAGATACCACTACCATTTTTAATGATTTTGTTATGTTTCAGCCCATGATCGAACCCGGGGCCTCCCATACCTAGAGCCGACGCTCTACCGATTGCGCTACCAGATCCCGTTTATCACAATATAGAAATGCTTTCATATTAATATTTTTATATTTTATTATATTGCAAAAGATCACAATAGTAAAACTTTTTACAAACTGAAAAAATGTACATTACATCATGCTCTTTTTGTAAATTCTGTTTTAAAGCTCAAGCTAATATATATAAGACAACAGGTAAAGCTAGGTAAGGAATTAAGAAACGTATCAATGACACAATTTTGGTCTTGTTTCTGAAGTCCAGTAACAAATGTCTGTGTAGAACCACTGGTGCACAGCAGATCAGCTGGAAAATCTCCCCTCATGAAAGTCAAAAAGTAAATGTTGTTCATTTAGATGTAATGATTTCTTGTTGACTATTTATAAAAGTTTTCACAAAAAGGTATTGTTTAAAAAAGACAATCCTTCACATTAAACCATTAAACTGATCAGCACAATGTTTTGTTTTTGAGATACATTGCAGTGACCAATTATGATCATTATAGCAATGTCTATCTAAATAGGTGGAGGAAGACCCCAGATAAATGTCTAGGTAGAACCATCGGTGCACTGCAGGTCAGATGGAAGACCTTCCCACATTAAGTCCTCTGCCCCGAACGGGACTCGAACCCACATGGTGAGAGGCTAAGAAGTCAGAGGAGTTACAAATTGGCGACTCTACCACTATGCCACAGGCGCTCCTTGATCATCACAATTGACAAGACCTAGGCAAATAGTGTAGATCAAGATCAGCCAGCTCCTGTTGAAGGCTTTCTGATCAGGGTCTGCACCATTTGCTGCTGAGTCTCTAGCAAAATGTCAAGGCACTTTTGTATATAGATGTTAAAAAACAAATAAGCATGGTAATTGTACAGACATCCAGATATTATTGGTGGAGGAAGACCCCTCAATGTCCTTGTAATATCACAATACACAACAATTCAGCTAGAATTTTGTAGATTTCTCCTATTTAGGTGGCATTATGGCATATTAAGCCTGTCAAGACCTTTTTTTTTATTTAAACTTAATTTTTATTAATACATTGCAGTGACCAATTATGATGTTTGTTGGGTTTATCATCCCACCAACTGCATTTCAGTTATCTGCTTGTTTTGTTTTTGAAGTACATTGTAGCGACCAATTATGATCATTATAGCAAATTCCAGCTTTTTGGTGTAGGAAGACCAAAGACAAATGTCTAGGTAGAACCAATTGTGCACCGTTAGTCAGCAGGAAGACCCTCCCACATTAAGTCCTTTGCCCCAAACGGTAAGAAGGTAAGCAGTCAGAGGGCATGGGCACACCTTCAGTTATCTGGTTAACTGGAAGCAGATATAGTGCTGCCTTCACTCTGTATAGTATGCTGTAAACACTTGGCAAAATGCAACACCCAGTCACATTATACTGACACCAGGCTGACCAATCGTATAGCTAAATTTGAGCATTAGCAAAGAAGCTACCAGGAGCTTAGGATCTACCAACTGCACTATCAGGTCCGGTACAAAAATTGCAGTATAACTGTACATTATATAGTTATATAGCCAGGTGATAGGGAGAGAACGAGAACAGTCCAGTTAGCTCAGTTGCTAGAGCACTGGCCTAGTTAGCGAAGGGTCCCTGGTTCGAAACATGGTCCGGCTGCACATTTTTAATCAAATGTTACAACGGCACCAACATGAATGACTTGTTTCTGTTATGGTATAAGTACTTGTAGAGCAAATGGTCTATTTGATGAATACATTTTAAGTTGCCTGGGGTGTATATAGCCATGTGAAAGGGAGAGAACATGTAAGCGGTCCGGTTAGCTCAGTCGAAAGAGCAATCACCCTGTTAGCAAACAATCTTGGGTTTGAGTACAGGAATAGTTGCATATTTTTCTCCCTATGTTACAGTTACTACCAACTTATACATATACCTTATATGAAGGTCTATGAGTGCAGAATTTACCATCTCAGAATTCCCTTTAGATTGAAAATGTATGGAAGGGGCTTATTTTACCGAAGAAATACTATCATGGTCATTATAACATCGCAGTTTTGGTAAAAAGCCCAAGCCAAATGTCTTGGAACCACCAGGGCACTGCAGAACAGCTGAAATACACCTAATATTGAGACTTTTCCACTACCAAAGACTTGAACCCTTGCTTGTGAGGCTGAGGAGTCAAAAGAATTACAATTCCATGATCCTACCTCTTGACCATGGGTCTCTATTTTTTACTGTACGCAACATTAGGTGTTTTGTATTACTAATATGACATGAAAAACACACTAAAATGTTTATTATGATGTCCAAACTCACCCAAGATCAAAATGTAATTAACAGTTTTCTTTATTTGAGCATCTTAAACTTTTCTTTAAATAGAGTCAAAATTTCAATTGACATTGTTTAAAAAAAATTCATTTAAGGGTCAAATGTTCAATCCTTTATTACTGTAATCTGGGTTTTAACAAATTTTAAATGTTGTACACAATTTTAACATTAAATATGTCTCAACTTCATATTATAAAAGGAAGAACTTTTGAACTTCACACTTTTATCACTGCAAATAAGCAACATTGTGTTTAGAACAGGCTTACACTTATAGGTTTTATATTTGTGGGCAAAATATAACTTACCTCTTTTGGCCTTTTTTTTTAAAAAAATCATAATTAAACAATAATACTTTAATAAACATTGTTCATTTTTTGGCTTAAACAGTTCTGTACTTGTTGTATGCCAGAGACTAGGGACATACCAATAAAATATATCAAATAACCCTGCTGTACACTTTCTCACTCAACCCAACAGAACAAAATGTAGACATAATACGTGTCCAATTTCCCTTACAACGTTGCATAACCAATGTCAGAACAGACGAATGTTACCAAATATATCAACCACGTTACTGACTAAGCAGTTCACAGTTTCCGCACATTTCGTGCAGCACGAACAAAATGGCGGAGTGCTGCTGAGTTTCTAGAAGAAGTTTCAAAGATTCGTCAATTGTACACATCATAAACTAATCACATTATAAACTAGTCAAAGTATATAAGTACAGAAAGGTGCCAACACTTTCATGGGAACAAATAGTCATAGGGCTTGAGTGGGTGGATGTAGTTTGGTGGGGTATCGCAGACACACACGTGACGGGTATAATATACAAACTAATTTTTGCAAAATTCAAACAAATAAATGCTAAAATGTGAATGCATATGTGCCTAATAGTACTATAACATGTAAATAACACATTAATAAATATACCATAGCTAACCAACATCAGTAAAAATGAGCATGAAGTTAAAAATGCGAGCGCAAAAGAAAACACAACTTACTTCGGCAATCATTTTCGTCTAAATGCGAAAGCGACACTATACTCACGGATCTCACGTGACATGACGTACATACAATACACTCCTAATTAAAAATTCAATTTCATTAATGGAATTATGCATATGTCAAAAAAGGTGCAATAGGAAAATATTATAAATAAAAACAATGATGTATAAAGTTTTAGTACTATTTTTTTTTTTTGCACTGAGCACGTGATCACTTACTTGAGTACAGGTGAGTTATGTTCAGGTAACACATTATCAAAGACCGCGTGGCGCAGTCGGTAAGGATGTCAGTACATACTACCACTGGCTATGTGGAAATTTTGGTGTCTCAACCAACGTTTCTTTTTTTAGTTTGAGCTACTAATTGATAATTCTTTAAAGTGAATCAATTTGAACAGTCGTAACTTTAACAACATAAATAAAACCATATCCATATAGAAAAGTTCGCCTAGTCAGTAGTTTTCTCTTAATTAAAAATATAAACTCCTCAGGCCTCCACGACGTGGGTTCGAGTCCCGGTCAGGGCGAGAACTTTCATGTGGAGAGGTTTTCTAGCCGGTGCGCCGGTGGCTTTAGCCGGACATAAGTGTGGGCTCTTCTTCCTCTAATAACTAGTTAGACGTCGCTAATATGATCCTGATTGTCTCGGTGCTATGTAACAAAAAACCCCAAAAGAAAAATACATTTTAATTTGAATTAAATATTCATTTAGCTCAAAATTAACAAAGCAAATGCAAACAAACCTATTGTGTCCAGGCTTCATTAAATCAAACCAAACATTGGATATAACACTTCTTAATAGTCTTAAAGTAAGAGCATATTAAAAAATTTGTAGTGACATTACACAAACTGATTTTGCTTTTAAATGCGAAGCTCTACTGTATACTGCCTTACATGTTTGCATCATGTGATCAGATATGTGAATGTTTTTACAACTATATATATTATTTTGGTCAATCGATGCCTTACTTGGGGTTGGGGTGGTGGTGGTGGTGGTCAGGGGCGTGCCTGGGCTTACGCACTTACGCACGTGCGTACAGTTGCTTCCAAAAATTGAAAAAATAAAAACGTCAAAAAGCAAATAAAAATCGTACATGACCTGTGTTTGGCACTTGCTGTTAGCTGTTTCATTTTTTTTTAAATTAGAGTTCTTTAACCCTTTTCGAATTTCTACAAATACTTCTGCAATCCTACCTGACGTATTTCTGTCCCTTCCTGCACGGCGTTCTAAGGAAAAAAATCCGAGAGCGGGGAAATGGAATAGTGCGTATACTCAAAGGTCGCCGAGGCACGCCCCTGGTGGTGGTGGGGTCGATCTAGGAATGATTTCTACATAAACTCATACTGTAATCTAAGCTATCTAAGCGAAGACCTAAATCGTTAGACAAAACACATCATGAACAATTGTTCTTTTAGAAATAACCATTCCATTAAATATTTCTACTTTTTAACATCAACATCTCATTCTGCTAACATAGATATCAACGACACAGCAATTTACTAGCAGGTCACGTGGTTTTCTTAGTTTGTGAAAAAGCTAACTGTGCAGTGAGGCTGGGATAGAAAATATTTGTCTAGTGGAGCGTCATGTTTCACATTTTCCTTTGACGTAGGACATCATCACAGGTGGTATTCAACAGTTTGCCTATATCATATATATGTAACAATATCTGACCTTTGTTTGGGGTATTTGTACATAATTTGTGCAGAAAGAACAACCAACATTAGTCTAAGCAGTATCTCAATTCTAGGGCAGTAAAACTCGTTAATTAACAATTAAATGTTCATTCTTTCAAATCTTTAAATAAGAAAGATGGGAATTCCTGCTAAAAATAGACATCGACGTCACCACGGATGACATGGATGTGCTAAAACGTAAGTGGTCACGTGGTTTTGTTATTTTAAAAATAGCTAACTGTGCAGCGTGGCTCAAATAGGAAATACCTGTTTGAAATGGCGATTGTGACGTTATGGTTCACTTTTCAGACAGGTAAAGGGCAACAGCATAAAGAGAATTTTGCGAGATCTGTTCAGGTAACAATGGTTTATTAAGATCTTTAATGAAAGTATTGTTGGTCCAAACTGTCGGATACCACCTTTCAAGCACCATTCGAAAGATCTTTTCAGTTAAGAATAATTTATTTGAATGTTTGTAAGAAAAATGGGGTCTCACTTGCCACAGCACGAGCCCTAAACAGTTCAATACAATATTTAGATTTTGTTGCCATAAACATTCATTGATTGCACGGGCAGACCCAGAAATAAAGTTGTATTTGCCCGTTTATCAGTCTGCGCATGAGTCAAGGGTCTTGTGACAGCGTTGGATGCCGAGGGCAATCCTGATCCTACCTGACCACACCAGACGTTATGCCAATGTGCGTTCCCGAGACGTATCAGAGGCCAAAACCCAGTCCAAATGACCTTTTTGATAGGTCTTCACATTGGGAATATATGCATGCATGCACGCCTGTTTGTCAGCATGCACGTGGGCTCAGCTCGCTAGGAAAAGATAGGCTGTCAAGAGCACGCATGCACCTTGCCTCCCATGCCCCAAAACGTGCACGGAACGTGTCAGGTCTCCGGCAAAACCAGACCCAAGGTTCGAGCCCCGCCCTTATCCAGCCGTAAATAGATGTGTATGTTTACAGGCGAACATTTGAATGGGTATTTGCCTGTTTGCCAGTCGGCACCTGAGCCAAGACACCTGGTATTTGGTTGGCTGTCGAGGGCAGTCCAGAACCTAACTGACCACACCGGAAGTTCTGCACAGATGGCTACAGGTGACGAGTCAGGCGCCAAAGCCCAGCCAAAATGGCTTATTTTAAGCATCTTGCCACATGCTAGACATGCATGCGCATTTGCCCGTTTATCAATCGGCGCCTGATTGCAGGGTCCTGGGACAGGGTTGGATGTCGAGGGCAACCCTGGCCCTACCTAACCACACCGGAAGTTCTGCCAATGTGCGTTCCAGTGACGTGTCAGAGGCCAAAACCCAGCCCAAATGACCTTTTTGATAGGTCTCCACATAAGCCATACATATGCTGCACGCACGCCAGTTTGTCAGCATGGACGAGGGCTCAGCTCGCTAGGAAAAGATAGGCTGTCAAGGGCTCGCATGCACCTTGCCTCCCATGCCCAAAAACGTGCACGGAACGTGGCCGGTCTCCGGTAAAACCAGACCCAAATTTCGAGCCCAGCCCTTATCCAGCCGTAAATGGATGTGTATGTTTACAGGCGAACATTTGCATGGGTATTTGCCTGTTTGCCAGTCTGCGTCTGAGCTCAGACACCTGGTATCTGGTTGGCTGTCGAGGGCAGTCCAGAACCTAACTCACCACACCGGAAGTTCTGAACAGATGGCTACCGTTGAAGTCTGAGGGGCCTAAACCCAGCAAAAATGGCTTATTTTAAGGATCTTGCCACATGCTACACATGCATGCGTATTTGCCCGTTTATCAGTCTGCGCCTGATTCCAGGCTCATGGGAGACGGTTGAATGTCGAGGGCAACCCTGGCCCTACCTGACCACATCCGAAGTTCTGCCAATGTGCGTTCCAGTGACGTGTCAGAGGTCAAAACCCAGCCCAAATGACCTTTTTGATAGGTCTCAACATAGGCCATATATATTGCATGCATGCACGCCTGTTTGTCAGCATGCATTAGGGCTCAGCTCGCTAGGAAAAGATAGGCTGTCAAGAGCACGCATGCACCTTGCCTCCAATGCCCCAAAACGTGCACGGAACGTGTCCGGTGTCCGGCAAAACCAGACCCAAATTTCGAGCCCAGCCCTTATCGAGCCTTAAATAAATGTGTATGTTTACAGGCGAACATTTGAATGAGTATTTGCCTGTTTGCCAGTCTGCGCCTGAGCCCAGACACCTGGTATGTGGTTGGCTGTCGAGGGCAGTCCAGAACCTAACTCAATACACCGGAAGTTCTGCACAGATGGCTACCGGTGACGTGTCAGGGGCCAAAACCCAGCCAAAATGGCTTATTTTAAGCATCTTGCCACATGCTAGGCATGCATGCGTATTTGCCCGTTTATCAGTCTGCGCATGAGTCTAGGGTCTTGTGACCGCATTGGATGTCGAGGGCAATCCTGGTCCTACCTGACCACACCGGAAGTTCTGCCAATGTGCGTTCCGGTGACGTGTCAGAGGCCAAAACCTAGCCCAAATGACCTTTTTGATAGGTCTCCACATAGGCCGTATATTCATGCATGCACGCCTGTTTGTCAGCATACACGTGAGCTCAGCTCGCTAGGAAAAGATAGGCTGTCAAGGGTACGCATGCACCTTGCTTCCCATGCCCCAAAACGTGCACGGAACGTGGCCGGTCTCCGGCAAAACCAGACATAAATTTCGAGCCCCGCCTTTATCCAGCCGTAAAAAGATGTGTATGTTTAGTTGTTTACAGGCGAACATTTACATGGGTAATTGCCTGTTTGCCAGTCTGCGTCTGAGCCCAGACACCTGCTATCTGGTTGGCTGTCGAGGGCAGTCCAGAACCTAACTCAATACACCGGAAGTTCTGCACAGATGGCTATCGGTGACTTGTCAGGGGCCAAAACCCAGCCAAAATGGCTTATTTTAAGCATCTTGCCACGTGCTAGACATGCATGCGTATTTGCCCGTTTCTCAGTCTGCGCCTGATTGCAGGGTCCTGGGTCAGGGTTGGATGTCGAGGGCAATCCTGGCCCTACCTGACCACATCCGAAGTTCTGCCTTTATGCGTTCCGGTGACGTGCCAGAGACGAAAACCCAGCCCAAATGACCTTTTTGATAGGTCTCCACATAGACCATATATGCATTCATGCACGCCTGTTTGTCAGCATACACGTGGGCTCAGGTCGCTAGGAAAAGATAGGCTGTCAAAAGCACGAATGCACCTTGCCTCCCATGCCCAAAAACGTGCACGGAACGTGTCCGGTCTCCGGCAAAACCAGACCCAAATTTCGAGCCCCGCCCTTATCCAGCCGTAAAAAGATGTGTATGTTTACAGGCGAACATTTGAATGGGTATTTGCCTGTTTGCCAGTCTGCACCTGAGGCCAGACACCTGGTATCTGGTTGGCTGTCGAGGGCAGTCCAGAACCTAACTCATTACACCGGAAGTTCTGCACAGATGGCTACCGGTGACGTATCAGGGGCCAAAACCTAGCCAAAATGGCTTATTTTAGGCATCTTTCCACATGCTAGACATGTATGCGTATTTGCCAGTTTCTCAGTCTGCGCCTGATTCCAGGGTCCAGGGACAGGGTTGGATGTCGAGGGCAACCCTGGCTCTACCTGACCACATCCGAAGTTCTGCCTTTTTGCGTTCCGGTGACGTGTCAGAGACGAAAACCCAGCCCAAATGAACTGTTTGATAGGTCTCCACATAGGCTATATATGCATGCATGCAGGCCAGTTTGTTAGCATGCACCAGGGCTAAGGTCGCTAGGACCAGCTAGGTTGTCATGGGCACGCATGCACCTTCCCTCCCACGGCAAAGTACGTGCACGGAACATGCCCAGTCCCCGGCAAAACCAGGCCCAATGTTCAAGCCCGCCCTTATCCAGCCTTAAATACATGTGTTTGTTTACATGCGAAAATGTGCATGCGTATTTGCCTGTTTGCCAATCTGATCCTGAGCACAGGCACCTGTGACCGGTTTGGGTGTTGAGGGCAATCCAGAATCTACCTGACCACTCCGGAATTTCTGCCCGGAAGGCTACCCGTGACGTGTCAGGGGCCAAAACCCAGCCAGCAAGACATAATTAAAGGAATTTTCCACATGCTCGACATGCATGCGTATTTGCCCGTTTATCAGTCTGCGCATGAGTCAAGGGTCTTGTGACCGCTTTGAAAGTCGAGGGCAATCCTGGTCCTACCTGACCACACCGGAAGTTCTGCCAATGTGCGTTCCGGTGACGTGTCAGAGGCCAAAACCAAGCCCAAAAGACCTTTTTGATAGGTCTCCACATAGGCCATATATGCATGCATGCACGCCTGTTTGTCAGCATACACGCGGGCTCAGCTCGCTAGGAAAAGATAGGCTGTCAAGGGTACGCATGCACCTTGCCTCCCATGCCCCAAACAAAACGTTCACGGAACGTGGCCGGTCTCCGGCAAAACAAGACCCAAATTTCGAGCCCCGCCCTTATCCAGCCGTAAATAGATGTGTATGTTTACAGGCGAACATTTGCATGGGTACTTGCCTGTTTGCCAGTCTGCGCCTCAGCTCAGACACCTGGTATGTGGTTGGCTGTCGAGGGCAGTCCAGAACCTAACTCAATACACCGGAATTTCTGCACAGATGGCTACCGGTGACGTATCAGGGGCCAGAATCCAGCCAAAATGGCTTACTTCAAGCATCTTGCCACATGCTAGACATGCATGCGTATTTGCCCGTTTCTCAGTCTGCGCCTGATTGCAGGGTCCTGTGTCAGGGTTGGATGTCGAGGGCAATCCTGGCCCTACCTGACCACATCCGAAGTTCTGCCTTTTTGCGTTTCGGATGACGTGACAGAGACGAAAACCCAGCCCAAATGACCTTTTTGATAGGTCTCCACATAGGCCATATATGCATGCATGCACGCCTGTTTGTCAGCATACACGCGGGCTCAGCTCGCTTGGAAAAGATAGGCTGTCAGGGGCACGCATGGACCTTGCCTCCCAAGCCCAAAAACGTGCACGGAACTTGTCCCGTCTTCGTCAAAACCAGACCCAAATTTCGAGCCCCACCCTTATCCAGCCTTAAATAGATGTGTGTGTTAACAGGCGAACATTTGAATGGGTATTTGCCTGTTTGCCAGTCTGCGCCTGAACCCAGACACCTGGCTGGCTGTCGAGGGCAGTCCAGAACCTAACTCACCACACCGGAAGTTCTGCACAGAACGCTACCGGTGACGTATCAGGGGCAAAAAAAAATGGCTGATTTTAAGCATCTTTCCACATGCTAGAAATGCATGCGTATTTGCCAGTTTCTCAGTCTGCGCCTGATTCCAGGGTACTGGGACAGGGTTGGATGTCGAGGGCAATCCTGGCCCTACCTGACCACATCCGAAGTTCTGCCTTTATGCGTTTCGGATGACGTGCCAGAGACGAAAACCAAGCCCAAATGACCTTTTTGATAGGTCTCCACATAGGCCATATATACATGCATGCACCCCTGTTTGTCAGCATACACGTGGGCTCAGCTCGCTAGAAAAAGATAGGCTGTCAAGAGCACGCATTCACCTTGCCTCCCATGCCCAAAAACGTGCACGGAACGTGTCCTGTCTCCGGCAAAACCAGATTCAAATTTCGAGACCCGCACTTATTCAGCCTTAAATAGATGTGTATGTTTACAGGCGAACATTTGAATGGGTATTTGGCCGTTTCTCAGTCTGCGCCTGATTGCATGGTCCTAGGACAGGATTGGATGTCGAGGGCAATCATGGTCCTCCCTGACCACACCGGAAGTTCTGCCAATGTGCGTTCCGGGGATGTGTCATACGACAAAACCCAGCCCAGATGACCTTTTTGATAGGTCTCCACATTGGCCATTTATGCATGCATGCACGCCTGTTTGTTAGCATGCACGTTGGCTCAGCTTGCTAGGAAAAAATAGGCTCTCAAGGGCACGAATGCATCTTGCCTCCCATGCCCAAAAACGTGCAGGAACGTGTCCGGTCTTCGGCAAAACCAGACTCAAATTTCGAGACCCGCCCTTATTCAGCCTTAAATAGATGTGTATGTTTACAGGCGAACATTTGCATGGGTATTTGCCTGTTTGCCAGTCTGCGCCTGAGCCCAGACACCTGGTATGTGGTTGGCTGTCGAGGGCAGTCCAGAACCTAACTCACCACACCGGAAGTTCTGCACAGATGCCGACCGGTGACGTATCAGGGGCCAAAACCCAGCCAAAATGGCTTATTTTAAGCATCTTGCCACATGCTAGACATGCATGCGTATTTGCCAGTTTCTCAGTCTGCGCCTGATTCCATTGTCCTAGGACAGGGATGGATGTCGAGGGCAACCCTTGCCCTACCTGACCACATCCGAAGTTCTGCCTTTATGCGTTCCGGTGACGTGCCAGAGACGAAAACCCAGCCCAAATGACCTGTTTGATAGGTCTCCACATAGGCTATATATGCATGCATGCACGCCTGTTTCTTAGCATGCACCAGGGTTAAGGTCGCTAGGACCAGCTAGGTTGTCATGGGAACGCATTCACCTTGCGTCCCACGGCAAAATACGTGCACGGAACGTGCCCGGTCTTCGGCAAAACCAGGCCCAATGTTCAAGCTCCGACCTTATCCAACCTTAAATACATGTGTTTGTTTACATGCGAAAATGCACATGCGTATTTGCCTGTTTGCCAATCTGATCCTGAGCACAGGCACCTGTGACCGGTTTGGGTGTCGAATGCAATCCAGAACCTTCCTAACCACTCCGGAATTTCTGTCCGGAAGGTTACCCGTGACGTGTCAGGGGCTAAAACCCAGCCAACAAGACATATTTAAAGGAATTTTCCACATGCTCGACATGCATGCGTATTTGCCCGTTTATCAGTCTGCGCATGAGTCAAGGGTCTTGTGACCGCGTTGGATGTCGAGGGCAATCCTGGTCCTATCTGACCACACCGGAAGTTCTGCCAATGTGCGTTCCGGTGACGTGTCAGAGGCCAAAACCCAGCCCAAATGACCTGTTTGATAGGTCTCCACATGGGCCATATATGCATGCATGCACGCCTGTTTGTCAGCATGCACGTGGGCTCAGGCCGCTTGGGAAAGATAGGCTGTCAAGGGCACGCATGCACCTTGCCTCCCATGCCCAAAAACGTTCACGGAACGTGTTCGGTCTCCGGCAAAACCAGACTCAAAGTTCGAGCCCCGCCCTTATCCAGCCTTAAATAGATGTGTATGTTTACAGGCGAACATTTGCATGGGTATTTTCCTGTTTGCCAGTCTGCGCCTGAGCCCAGACACCTAGTATGTGGTTGGCTGTGGAGGGCAGTCCAGAACCTAACCTACCACACCGGAAGTTCTGCACAGATGGCTACCGGTGACGTATCAGAGGCCAAAACCCAACCAAAAGGGATTATTTTAAGCATCTTTCCACATGCTAGACATGCATGCGTATTTGCCAGTTTCTCAGTCTGCGCTTGATTCCAGGGTCCTGGGACAGGATTGGATGTCAAGGGCAACCCTGGCCCCACCTGACCACATCCGAAGTTCTGCCTTTATGCGTTCCGGTGACGTGCCAGAGACGAAAACCCAGCCCAAATGAACTGTTTGATAGGTCTCCACATAGGCTATATATGCATGCATGCACGCCAGTGTGTTAGCATGCACCAGAGCTAAGGTCGCTAGGACCAGCTAGGTTGTCATGGACACGCATGCACCTTGCCTCCCACGGCAAAATACGTGCACGGGACGTGCCCGTTCCCCGGCAAAACCAGGCCCAATGTTCAAGGCCGCCCTTATCTAGCCTTAAATACATGTGTTTGTTTACATGCGAAAATGTGCATGCGTATTTGCCTGTTTGCCAATCTGATCCTGAGCACAGGCACATGTGACCGGTTTGGGTGTCGAGGGCAATCCAGAACCTACCTAACCACTCCGGAATTTCTGCCCGGAAGGTTACCCGTGACGTGTCAGGGGCTAAAACCCAGCCAACAAGACATATTTAAAGGAATTTTCCACATGCTCGAAATGCATGCGTATTTGCCCGTTTATCAGTCTGCGCATGAGTCAAGGGTCTTGTGACCACGTTGGATGTCGTGGGCAATCCTGGTCCTACCTAAACACGCCGGAAGTTCTGCCAATTTGCGTTCCGGTGACGTGTCAGAGGCCAAAACCCAGCCCAAATGACCTTTTTGATAGGTCTCCACATAGGCTATTTATACATGCATGCACGCCAGTTTGTTAGCATGCACTAGGGCTAAGGTCGCTAGGACCAGCTAGGTTGTCATGGGCACTCAAGCACCTTGCCTCCCACGGCATAATACATGCACGGAACGTGCCCGGTCCCCGGCAAATCAAGGCCCAATGTTCAAGGCCGCCCTTATCCAGCCTTAATAACAAACCCTGGCCCTACCTGACCACATCCAAAGTTCTGCCTTTATGCCTTCCGATGACGTGCCAGAGACGAAGAACCAGCACAAATGACCTTTTTGATAGGTCTCCACATAGGCCATATAGGCATGCATGCACGCCTGTTTGTCAGCATGCACCAGTGCTAAGGTCGCTAGGACCAGCTAGGTTGTCATGGGCACTCAAGCACCTTGCCTCCCACGGCAAAATACATGCACGGAACGTGCCCGGTCCCCGGCAAATCCAGGCCCAATGTTCAAGCCCGCCCTTATCCAGCCTTAAATACAAACCCTGCCCCTACCTGACCACATCCAAAGTTCTGCCTTTATGCGTTCCGATGACGTGCCAGAGACGAAAACCTAGCCCAAATGACCTTTTTGATAGGTCTCCACATAGGCCATATAGGCATGCATGCACGCCTGTTTGTCAACATGCACGTGGGCTCAGCTCGCTTGGAAAAGATAGGCTGTCATGGACACGCATGCACCTTGCCTCCCCTGCCCAAAAACGTGCACGGAAAGTGTTCGGTCTCCGGCAAAACCAGACTCAAATTTCGAGCCCCGCCCTTATCCAGCAGTAAATAGATATGTATGTTTACAGGCGAACATTTGCATGGGTATTTGCCTGTTTGCCAGTCTGCGCCTGAGCCCAGACACCTGGTGTCTGGTTGGCTGTCGAGGGCAGTCCAGAACCTAACTCAATACACCGGAAGTTCTGCACAGATGGCTACCGGTGACGCATCAGAGGCCAAAACCCAGCCAAAGTGGCTTATCTTAAGTATCTTGAAACATGCTAGACATGCATGCGTATTTGCTCGTTTCTCAGTCTGCGCTTTATTCCAGGGTCCTAGGACAGGTTTGGATGTCGAGGGCAACCCTGGCCCTACCTGTCCACATCCGAAGTTCTGCCTTTATGCGTTCCGGTGACGTGCCAGAGACGAAAACCGAGCCCAAATGACCTGTTTGATAGGTCTCCACATAGGCTATATATGCATGCATGCACGCCAGTTTGTTACCATGCATCAGGGCTAAGGTCGCTAGGACCAGCTAGGTTGTCATGGGCACGCATGCACCTTGCCTCCCACGTCAAAATACGTGCACGAAACGTGCCCGGTCCCCGGCAAAACCAGGCCCAATTTTCAAGCCCGCCCTTATCCAGCCTTAAATACATGTGTTTGTTTACATGCAAAAATGTGCATGCGTATTTGCCTGTTTGTCAATCTAATCCTGAGCACAAGCACTTGTGATCGGTTTGGGTGTCGAGGGCAATCCAGAGCCTACCTAACCACTCCGGAATTTCTGCCCGGAAGGCTACCCGTGACGTGTCAGGGGCCAAAACCCAGCCAACAAGACATATATAAAGGAATTTTCCACATGCTCGACATGCATGCGTATTTGCCCTTTTATCAGTCTGCGCATGAGTCAAGGGTCTTGTGACCGCGTTGGATGTCGAGGGCAATCATGGTCCTACCTGACAACCCCGGACGTTCTGCCATTATGCTTTCCGGTGACGTGTCAGAGGCCAAAACCCAGCCCAAATGACCTTTTTGATAGGTCTCCACATAGGCCATATATGCATGCATGCACGCCAGTTTGTTAGCATGCACCAGGGCTAAGGTCGCTAGGAGGAGCTAGGTTGTCATGGGCACGCATGCACCTTGCCTCCCACGGCAAAATACGTGCACGGAACGTGCCCGGTCCCTGGCAAAACCAGACTCAAATTTCGATCCCCGCCCTTATCCAGCCTTAAATAGATGTGTATGTTTACAAGCGAACATTTGCATGGGTATTTGCCTGTTTGCCAGTCTGCGCCTGAGCCCAGACACCTGGTATCTGGTTGGCTGTCGAGGGCAGTCCAGAACCTAACTCAATACACCGAAAGTTCTGCACAGATGGCCTCCGGTGACGTATCAGGGGCAAAAACCAAGCCAAAATGGCTTATTTTAAGCATCTTGCCACATGCTCGACATGCATGCGAATTTGCCCGTTTATCAGTCTGCGCATGAGTCAAGGGTCTTGTCACCGCGTTGGATGTCGAGGGCAATCTTGGTCCTACCTGACAACACCGGAAGTTCTGCCAATGTGCGTTCCGGTGACGTGTCAGAGGCCAAAACCCAGCCCAAATGACCTTTTTGATAGGTCACCTCATAGGCCATTTATGCATGCATGCACACCTGTTTGTCAGCATGCACGTGGGCTCAGCTCGATTGGAAAAGATAGGCTGTCAAGGGCACGCATGCACCTTGCCTCCCATGCCCAAAAAAGTGCACGGAACGTGTTCGGTCTCCGGCATAACCAGACCCAAAGTTTGAGCCCCGCCCTTATCCAGCAGTAAATAGATGTGTATGTATACAGGCGAACATTTGCATGGGTATTTGCCTGTTTGCCAGTCTGCGCCTGAGCCCAGACACCTGGTATGTGGTTGGCTGTCGAGTGCAGTACAGAACCTAACTCAATACACCGGAAGTTCTGCACAGATGGCTACCGGTGACGTATCAGGGGACAAAATCCAGCCAAAATGGCTTATTTTAAGCATCTTGCCACATGCTAGATATGCATGCGTATTTGCCATTTTCTTAGTCTGCGCCTGATTCCAGGGTCCTGGGACAGGGTTTGATGTCGAGGGCAACCATGGCCCTACCTGACCACATCCGAAGTTCTGCCTTTATGCGTTCCGGCGATGTGCCAGAGACGAAAACCAGCTAAAATGACCTGTTTGATAGGTCTCCACATAGGCTATATATGCATGCATGCACGCCAGTTTGTTAGCATGCACCAGGGCTAAGGTCGCTAGGACCAGCTAGGTTGTCCTGGGCACTCAAGCACCTTGCCTCCCACGGCAAAATACGTGCACGTAACGTGCCCGGTCGCCGGCAAAACCAGGCCCAATGTTAAAGCACGCCCTTATCCAGCCTTAAATACATGTGTTTGTTTACATGCGAAAATGTGCATGGTTATTTGCCTGTTTGCCAATCTGATCCTGAGCACAAGCACCTGTGACCGGTTTGGGTCTCGAGGGCAATCCAGAACCTACCTAACCACTCCGCAATTTCTGCCCAGAAGGCTACCCGTGACGTGTCAGGGACCAAAACCCAGCCAACAAGACATATTTAAAGGAATTTTCCACATGCTCGACATGCATGCTTATTTTCCCGTTTATCAGTCTGCGCATGAGTCAAGGGTCTTGTGACTGCGTTGGATGTCGAGGGCAATCTTGGTCCTACCTGACAACACCGGAAGTTCTGCCAATATGCGTTCTGGTAACGTGTCAGAAGCCAAAACCCAGCCCAAATGACCTTTTTGATAGGTCTCCACATAGGCCATATATCCATGCATGCACGCCTGTTTCTCAGCATGCACGTGGGCTCAGCTCGCTTGGAAAAGATAGGCTGTCAAGGGCACGCATGCACCTTGCCTCCCATGCCAAAAAAAGTGCACGGAACGTGTTCGGACTCCGGCAAAACCAGACTCAAATTTCGAGTCCCGCCCTTATCCAGCCCTAAATAGATGTGTATATTTACAGGCGAACATGTGCATGGGTATTTGCCTGTTTGCCAGTCTGCGCCTGAGCCCAGACACCTGGTATGTGGTTGGCTGTCGAGTGCAGTACAGAACCTAACTCAATACACCGGAAGTTCTGCACAGATGGCTACCGGTGACGTATCAGGGGACAAAATCCAGCCAAAATGGCTTATTTTAAGCATCTTGCCACATGCTAGATATGCATGCATATTTGCCCGTTTCTCAGTCTGCGCCTGATTCCAGGGTCCTGGGACAGGGTTGGATGTCAAGGGCAACCCTGGCCCTACCTGACCACATCCGAAGTTCTGCCTTTATGCGTTCCGGTGACGTGCCAGAGACGAAAACCCAGCCCAAATGACCTTTTTGATAGGTCTCCACATAGACCATATATGCATTCATGCACGCCTGTTTGTCAGCATGCACGTGGGCTCAGCTCGCTTGGAAAAGATAGGCTGTCAAGGGCACGCATGCACCTTGCCTCCCATACCCAAAAATGTGCACGAACGTGTTCGGTCTCCGGCAAAACCAGACTCAAAGTTCGAGCCCCACCCTTATCCAGCCTTAAATAGATGCGTTCGTTTACAGGCGAACTTTTGCATGGGTATTTGCCTGTTTGCCAGTCTGAGCCTGAGCCCAGACACCTGGTATGTGGTTGGCTGCCGAGGGCAGTCCGGAACCTAACTCACCACACCGGAACTTCTGCACAGATAGCTACCGGTGACGTATCAGGGGCCAAAATCCAGCCAAAATGGCTTATTTTAAGCATCTTGCCACATGCTAGATATGCATGCATATTTGCCCGTTTCTCAGTCTGCGCCTGATTCCAGGGTCCTGGGACAGGGTTGGATGTCGAGGGCAACCCTGGCCCTACCTGACCACATCCGAAGTTCTGCCTTTATGCGTTCCGGTGACGTGCCAGAGACGAAAACCCAGCCCAAATGACCTTTTTGATAGGTCTCCACATAGACCATATATGCATTCATGCACGCCTGTTTGTCAGCATGCACGTGGGCTCAGCTCGCTTGGAAAAGATAGGCTGTCAAGGGCACGCATGCACCTTGCCTCCCATGCCCAAAAATGTGCACGGAACGTGTTCGGTCTCCGGCAAAACCAGACTCAAATTTCGAGCCCCGCCCTTATCCAGCCTTAAATAGATGTGTACGTTTACAGGCGAAATTTTGCATGGGTATTTGCCTGTTTGCCAGTCTGTGCCTGAGCTCAGACACCTGGTATGTGGTTGGCTGTCGAGGGCAGTCCAGAACCTAACTCACCACACCGGAAGTTCTGCACAGATGGCTACCGGTAACGTATCAGGGGCCAAAACCCAGCCAAAATGGCTTATTTTAAGCATCTTGCAACATGCTAGATATTCATGCATATTTGCCCGTTTCTCAGTCTGCACCTGATTCCAGGGTCCTGGGACAGGGTTGGATGTCAAGGGCAACCCTGGCCCTACCTGACCACATCCGAAGTTCTGCCTTTATGCGTTCCGGTGACGTGCCAGAGACGAAAACCCAGCCAAAATGGCCTATTTGAAAGGTCTCCACATAGGCTATATATGCATGCATGCACGCCAGTTTGTTACCATGCACCAGGGCTAAGGTTGCTAGGACCAGCTAGGTTGTCATGGGCACGCATGCACCTTGCCTCCCACGGCAAAATATGTGCACGGAACGTGCCCGGTTCTCGGCAAAACCAGGCCCAATGTTCAAGCCCCCCCCCCTTATCCAGCCTTAAATACATGTGTTTGTTTACATGCGAAAATGTGCATGCGTATTCGCCTGTTTGCCAATGTGATCCTGAGCACAGGCACATGTGACCGCGTTGGATGCCGAGGGCAATCCTGGTTCTACCTGACCACACCGGAAGTTCTGCCAATGTGCGTTCCGGTGACGTGTCAGGGGCCAAAACCCAGCCCAAATGACCTTTTTGATAGGTCTCCACATAGGCCATATAGGCATGCATGCACGCCTGTTTGTCAGCATGCACGTGGGCTCAGCTCGCTTGGAAAAGATAGGCTGTCAAGGGCACGCATGCACCTTGCCTCCCATGCTCCAAAACGTGCACGAAACGTGTTCAGTCTCCGGCAAAACACACTCAATGTTCGAGCTCCACCCTTATCCAGCCTTAAATAGATGTGTATGTTTACAGGCGAACATTTGCATGGGTATTTGCCTGTTTGCCAGTCTGCGCCTTAGCCCAGACACCTGGTATGTGGTTGGCTGTCGAGGGCAGTCAAGAACCTAACTCACCACAACGGAAGTTCTGCACAGATGGCTACCGGTGACGTATCAGGGGCCAAAACCCAGCCAAAATGGCTTATTTTAAGCATCTTGCCACATGCTAGACATGCATGCATATTTGCCTGTTTCTCAGTCTGCGCCTGATTCCAGAGTCCTGGGACAGGGTTGGATGTCGAGTGCAACCCTGGCCCTACCTGACCACATCCGAAGTTCTGCCTTTATGCGTTCCGGTGACGTGCCAGAGACGAAAACCCAGCCCAAATGACCTGTTGGATAGGTCTCCACATAGGCTATATATGCATGAATGCACGCAAGTTTGTTAGCATGCACCAGGGCTAAGGTCGCTACGACCAGCTAGGTTGTCCTGGGCACGCATGCACCTTGCCTCCCAAGGCAAAATACGTGCACGGAACGTGCCCGGTCCCCGGCAAAACCAGGCCCAATGTTCAAGCCCGCCCTTATCCAGCCTTAAATACATGTGTTTGTTTACATGCGAAAATGTGCATGCGTTTTTGCCTTCTTGCCAATCTGATCCTGAGCACAGGCACATGTGACCGGTTTGGGTGTCGAGGGCAATCCAGAGCCTACGTAACCACTCCGGAATTTATGCCCGGAAGGCTACCTGTGACGTGTCAGGGGCCAAACCAAGCCAACAAGACATATTTAAGGAATTTTCCGCATGCTCGACATGCATGCGTATTTGCCCGTTTATCGGTCTGCGCATGAGTCAAGGGTCTTGTGACTGCGTTGGATGCCGAGGGCAATTCTGGTTCTACCTGACCACACCGGAAGTTCTGCCAATGTGGGTTCCGGTGACGTGTCAGAGGGCAAAACCCAGCCCAAATGACCTGTTTGATAGGTCTCAACATAAGCCATATATGCATGCATGCACGCCTGTTTGTCACCTTGCACGTGGGCTCAGCTTTCCTTTGGAAAAGATAGGCTGTCAAGGGCACGCATGCACCTTGCCTCCGATGCCCAAAAACGTGCACGGAACGTGTTCGGTCTCCGGCAAAACCAGACTCAATGTTCGAGCCCCACCCTTATCCAGACTTTAATAGATGTGTTCGTTTACAGGCGAACTTTTGCATGGGTATTTGCCTATTTGCCAGTCTGAGCCTGAGCCCAGACACCTGGTATGTGGTTGGCTGTCGAGGGCATTCCAGAACCTAACTCACCACACCGGAAGTTCTGCACAGATGGCTACCGGTGACGTATCAGGGGCCAAAACCCAGCCAAAATGGCTTATTTTAAGCATCTTGCAACATGCTAGATATTCATGCATATTTGCCCGTTTCTCAGTCTGCACCTGATTCCAGGGTCCTGGGACAGGGTTGGATGTCAAGGGCAACCCTGGCCCTACCTGACCACATCCGAAGTTCTGCCTTTATGCGTTCCGGTGACGTGCCAGAGACGAAAACCCAGCCAAAATGACCTGTTTGATAGGTCCCCACATAGGCTATATATGCATGCATGCACGCCAGTTTGTTACCATGAACCAGGGCTAAGGTTGCTAGGACCAGCTAGGTTGTCATGGGCACGCATGCACCTTGCCTCCCACGGCAACATATGTGCACGGAACGTGCCCGGTTCTCGGCAAAACCAGGCCCAATGTTCAAGCCCGCCCTTATCCAGACTTAAATAAATGTGTTTATTTACATGCGAAAATGTGCATGCGTATTCGCCTGTTTGCCAATGTGATCCTGAGCACAGGCACATGTGACCGCGTTGGATGCCGAGGGCAATCCTGGTTCTACCTGACCACACCGGAAGTTCTGCCAATGTGCGTTCCGGTGACGTGTCAGCGGCCAAAACCCAGCCCAAATGACCTTTTTGATAGGTCTCCACATAGGCCATATAGGCATGCATGCACGCCTGTTTGTCAGCATGCACGTGGGCTCAGCTCGCTTGGAAAAGATAGGCTGTCAAGGGCACGCATGCACCTTGCCTCCCATGCCCAAAAATGTGCACGGAACGTGTTCGGTCTCCGGCAAAACCAGACTCAAAGTTCGAGCCCCACCCTTATCCAGCCTTTAATAGATGTGTTAGTTTACAGAAGAACTTTTGCATGGGTATTTGCTTGTTTGCCAGTCTGAGCCTGAGCCCAGACACCTGGTATGTGGTTGGCTGTCGAGGGCAGTCCAGAACCTAACTCACCACACCGGAAGTTCTGCACAGATGGCTACCGGCGACGTATCAGGGGCCAAAATCCAGCCAAAATGGCTTATTTTAAGCATCTTGCCAAATGCTAGACATGCATGCATATTTGCCTGTTTCTCAGTCTGCGCCTGATTCCAGGGTCCTGGGACAGGGTTGGATGTCGAGGGCAACCCTGGCCCTACCTGACCACATCCGAAGTTGTGCCTTTATGCGTTCCGGTGACGTGCCAGAGACGAAAACCCAGCCCAAATGACCTTTTTGATAGGTCTCCACATAGGCCATATATGCATGCATGCACGCTTGTTTGTCTGCATGCACATGGGCTCAGCTCGCTTGGAAAAGATAGGCTGTCAAGGGCACGCATGCACCTTGCCTCCCATGCCCAAAAATGTGCACGGAACGTGTTCGGTCTCCGGCAAAACCAGACTCAATGTTCGAGCCCCACCCTTATCCAGACTTTAATAGATGTGTTCGTTTACAGGCGAACTTTTGCATGGGTATTTGCCTATTTGCCAGTCTGAGCCTGAGCCCAGACACCTGGTATGTGGTTGGCTGTCGAGGGCATTCCAGAACCTAACTCACCACACCGGAAGTTCTGCACAGATGGCTACCGGTGACGTATCAGGGGCCAAAATCCAGCCAAAATGGCTTATTTTAAGCATCTTGCCACATGCTAGATATGCATGCATATTTGCCCGTTTCTCAGTCTGCGCCTGATTCCAGGGTCCTGGGACAGGGTTGGATGTCGAGGGCAACCCTGGCCCTACCTGACCACATCCAAAGTTCTGCCTTTATGCGTTCCGGTGACGTGCCAGAGACGAAAACCCAGCCAAAATGACCTGTTTGATAGGTCCCCACATAGGCTATATATGCATGCATGCACGCCAGTTTGTTACCATGAACCAGGGCTAAGGTTGCTAGGACCAGCTAGGTTGTCATGGGCACGCATGCACCTTGCCTCCCACGGCAACATATGTGCACGGAACGTGCCCGGTTCTCGGCAAAACCAGGCCCAATGTTCAAGCCCGCCCTTATCCAGACTTAAATAAATGTGTTTATTTACATGCGAAAATGTGCATGCGTATTCGCCTGTTTGCCAATGTGATCCTGAGCACAGGCACATGTGACCGCGTTGGATGCCGAGGGCAATCCTGGTTCTACCTGACCACACCGGAAGTTCTGCCAATGTGCGTTCCGGTGACGTGTCAGCGGCCAAAACCCAGCCCAAATGACCTTTTTGATAGGTCTCCACATAGGCCATATAGGCATGCATGCACGCCTGTTTGTCAGCATGCACGTGGGCTCAGCTCGCTTGGAAAAGATAGGCTGTCAAGGGCACGCATGCACCTTGCCTCCCATGCCCCAAAACGTGCACGAAACGTGTTCAGTCTCCGGCAAAACAGACTCAATGTTCGAGCTCCACCCTTATCCAGCCTTAAATAGATGTGTATGTTTACAGGCGAACATTTGCATGGGTATTTGCCTGTTTGCCAGTCTGCGCCTTAGCCCAGACACCTGGTATGTGGTTGACTGTCGAAGGCAGTCCAGAACCTAACTCACCACAACGGAAGTTCTGCACAGATGGCTACCGGTGACGTATCAGGGGCCAAAACCCAGCCAAAATGGCTTATTTTAAGCATCTTGCCACATGCTAGACATGCATGCATATTTGCCTGTTTCTCAGTCTGCACCTGATTCCAGGGTCCTGGGACAGGGTTGGATGTCGAGGGCAACCCTGGCCATACCTGACCACATCCGAAGTTCTGCCTTTATGCGTTCCGGTGACGTGCCAGAGACGAAAACCCAGCCCAAATGACCTGTTGGATAGGTCTCCACATAGGCTATATATGCATGAATGCAAGAAAGTTTGTTAGCATGCACCAGGGCTAAGGTCGCTACGACCAGCTAGGTTGTCCTGGGCACGCATGCACCTTGCCTCCCCAGGCAAAATACGTGCACGGAACGTGCCCGGTCCCCGGCAAAACCAGGCCCAATGTTCAAGCCCCCCCCCCCCCCCCCCCCCCCCTTATCCAGCCTTAAATACATGTGTTTGTTTACATGCGAAAATGTGCATGCGTTTTTGCCTTCTTGCCAATCTGATCCTGAGCACAGGCACATGTGACCGGTTTGGGTGTCGAGGGCAATCCAGAGCCTACGTAACCACTCCGGAATTTCTGCCCGGAAGGCTACCTGTGACGTGTCAGGGGCCAAACCAAGCCAACAAGACATATTTAAGGAATTTTCCGCATGCTCGACATGCATGCGTATTTGCCCGTTTATCGGTCTGCGCATGAGTCAAGGGTCTTGTGACCGCGTTGGATGCCGAGGGCAATTCTGGTTCTACCTGACCACACCGTAAGTTCTGCCAATGTGCGTTCCGGTGACGTGTCAGAGGGCAAAACCCAGCCCAAATGACCTGTTTGATAGGTCTCCACATAAGCCATATATGCATGCATGCACGCCTGTTTGTCACCTTGCACGTGGGCTCAGCTTTCCTTTGGAAAAGATAGGCTGTCAAGGGCACGCATGCACCTTGCCTCCGATGCCCAAAAACGTGCACGGAACGTGTTCGGTCTCCGGCAAAACCAGACTCAATGTTCGAGCCCCACCCTTATCCAGCCTTAAATACATGTGTACGTTTACAGGCGAACTTTTGCATGAGTATTTGCCTGTTTGCCAGTCTGCGCCTGAGCCCAGACACCTGGTATGTGGTTGGCTGTCGAGGGCAGTCCAGAACCTAACTCACCACACCGGAAGTTCTGCACAGATGGCTACCGGTGACGTATCAGGGGCCAAAATCCAGCCAAAATGGCTTATTTTAAGCATCTTGCCACATGCTAGATATGCATGCATATTTGCCCGTTTCTCAGTCTGCGCCTGATTCCAGGGTCCTGGGACAGGGTTGGATGTCGAGGGCAACCCTGGCCCTACCTGACCACATCCGAAGTTCTGCCTTTATGCGTTCCGGTGACGTGCCAGAGACGAAAACCCAGCCCAAATGACCTTTTTGATAGGTCTCCACATAGGCTATATATGCATGCATGCACGCAAGTTTGTTAGCATGCACCAGGGCTAAGGTCGCTAGGACCAGCTAGGTTGTCATGGGCACGCATGCACCTTGCCTCCCACGGCAAAATATGTGCACGGAACGTGCCCGGTCCCCGGCAAAACCAGGCCCAATGTTCAAGCCCGCCCTTATCCAGCCTTAAATACATGTGTTTGTTTACATGCGAAAATGTGCATGCGTATTTGCCTGTTTGCCAATCTGATCCTGAGCACAGGCACATGTGACCGGTTTGGGTGTCGAGGGCAATCCAGAGCCTACGTAACCACTCCGGAATTTCTGCCCGGAAGGCTACCCGTGACGTGTCAGGGGCCAAAACCCAGCCAACAAGACATATTTAAGGAATTTTCCGCATGCTCGACATGCATGCGTATTTGCCCGTTTATCGGTCTGCGCATGAGTCAAGAGTCTTGTGACCGCGTTGGATGCCGAGGGCAATTCTGGTTCTACCTGACCACACCGGAAGTTCTGCCAATGTGCGTTCCGGTGACGTGTCAGAGGCCAAAACCGAGCCCAAATGACCTTTTTGATAGGTCTCCACATAAGCCATATATGCATGCATGCACGCCTGTTAGTCAGCATGCACGTGGGCTCAGCTCGCTTGGAAAAGATAGACTGTCAAGGGCACGCATGCACCTTGCCTCCGATGCCCAAAAACGTGCACGGAACGTGTTCGGTCTCCGGCAAAACCAGACTCAAAGTTCGAGCCCCACCCTTATCCAGCCTTAAATAGATGCGTTCGTTTACAGGCGAACTTTTGCATGGGTATTTGCCTGTTTGCCAGTCTGAGCCTGAGCCCAGACACCTGGTATGTGGTTGGCTGCCGAGGGCAGTCCGGAACCTAACTCACCACACCGGAACTTCTGCACAGATAGCTACCGGTGACGTATCAGGGGCCAAAATCCAGCCAAAATGGCTTATTTTAAGCATCTTGCCACATGCTAGATATGCATGCATATTTGCCCGTTTCTCAGTCTGCGCCTGATTCCAGGGTCCTGGGACAGGGTTGGATGTCGAGGGCAACCCTGGCCCTACCTGACCACATCCGAAGTTGTGCCTTTATGCGTACCGGTGCCGTGCCAGAGACGAAAACCCAGCCCAAATGAACTGTTTGATAGGTCTCCAAATAGGCCATACAGGCATGCATGCACGCCTGTTTGTCAGCATGCACGTGGGCTCAGCTCGCTTGGAAAAGATAGGCTGTCAAGGGCACGCATGCACCTTGCCTCCCATGCTCCAAAACGTGCACGAAACGTGTTCAGTCTCCGGCAAAACAGACTCAATGTTCGAGCTCCACCCTTATCCAGCCTTAAATAGATGTGTATGTTTACAGGCGAACATTTGCATGGGTATTTGCCTGTTTGCCAGTCTGCGCCTTAGCCCAGACACCTGGTATGTGGTTGGCTGTCGAGGGCAGTCAAGAACCTAACTCACCACAACGGAAGTTCTGCACAGATGGCTACCGGTGACGTATCAGGGGCCAAAACCCAGCCAAAATGGCTTATTTTAAGCATCTTGCCACATGCTAGACATGCATGCATATTTGCCTGTTTCTCAGTCTGCGCCTGATTCCAGGGTCCTGGGACAGGGTTGGATGTCGAGTGCAACCCTGGCCCTACCTGACCACATCCGAAGTTCTGCCTTTATGCGTTCCGGTGACGTGCCAGAGACGAAAACCCAGCCCAAATGACCTGTTGGATAGGTCTCCACATAGGCTATATATGCATGAATGCACGCAAGTTTGTTAGCATGCACCAGGGCTAAGGTCGCTACGACCAGCTAGGTTGTCCTGGGCACGCATGCACCTTGCCTCCCAAGGCAAAATACGTGCACGGAACGTGCCCGGTCCCCGGCAAAACCAGGCCCAATGTTCAAGCCCCCACCCCCTTATCCAGCCTTAAATACATGTGTTTGTTTACATGCGAAAATGTGCATGCGTTTTTGCCTTCTTGCCAATCTGATCCTGAGCACAGGCACATGTGACCGGTTTGGGTGTCGAGGGCAATCCAGAGCCTACGTAACCACTCCGGAATTTCTGCCCGGAAGGCTACCTGTGACGTGTCAGGGGCCAAACCAAGCCAACAAGACATATTTAAGGAATTTTCCGCATGCTCGACATGCATGCGTATTTGCCCGTTTATCGGTCTGCGCATGAGTCAAGGGTCTTGTGACCGCGTTGGATGCCGAGGGCAATTCTGGTTCTACCTGACCACCCCGTAAGTTCTGCCAATGTGCGTTCCGGTGACGTGTCAAAGGGCAAAACCCAGCCCAAATGACCTGTTTGATAGGTCTCCACATAAGCCATATATGCATGCATGCACGCCTGTTTGTCACCTTGCACGTGGGCTCAGCTTTCCTTTGGAAAAGATAGGCTGTCAAGGGCACGCATGCACCTTGCCTCCGATGCCCAAAAACGTGCACGGAACGTGTTCGGTCTCCGGCAAAACCAGACTCAATGTTCGAGCCCCACCCTTATCCAGCCTTAAATACATGTGTACGTTTACAGGCGAACTTTTGCATGAGTATTTGCCTGTTTGCCAGTCTGCGCCTGAGCCCAGACACCTGGTATGTGGTTGGCTGTCGAGGGCAGTCCAGAACCTAACTCACCACACCGGAAGTTCTGCACAGATGGCTACCGGTGACGTATCAGGGGCCAAAATCCAGCCAAAATGGCTTATTTTAAGCATCTTGCCACATGCTAGATATGCATGCATATTTGCCCGTTTCTCAGTCTGCGCCTGATTCCAGGGTCCTGGGACAGGGTTGGATGTCGAGGGCAACCCTGGCCCTACCTGACCACATCCGAAGTTCTGCCTTTATGCGTTCCGGTGACGTGCCAGAGACGAAAACCCAGCCCAAATGACCTTTTTGATAGGTCTCCACATAGGCTATATATGCATGCATGCACGCAAGTTTGTTAGCATGCACCAGGGCTAAGGTCGCTAGGACCAGCTAGGTTGTCATGGGCACGCATGCACCTTGCCTCCCACGGCAAAATATGTGCACGGAACGTGCCCGGTCCCCGGCAAAACCAGGCCCAATGTTCAAGCCCGCCCTTATCCAGCCTTAAATACATGTGTTTGTTTACATGCGAAAATGTGCATGCGTATTTGCCTGTTTGCCAATCTGATCCTGAGCACAGGCACATGTGACCGGTTTGGGTGTCGAGGGCAATCCAGAGCCTACGTAACCACTCCGGAATTTCTGCCCGGAAGGCTACCCGTGACGTGTCAGGGGCCAAAACCCAGCCAACAAGACATATTTAAGGAATTTTCCGCATGCTCGACATGCATGCGTATTTGCCCGTTTATCGGTCTGCGCATGAGTCAAGAGTCTTGTGACCGCGTTGGATGCCGAGGGCAATTCTGGTTCTACCTGACCACACCGGAAGTTCTGCCAATGTGCGTTCCGGTGACGTGTCAGAGGCCAAAACCGAGCCCAAATGACCTTTTTGATAGGTCTCCACATAAGCCATATATGCATGCATGCACGCCTGTTAGTCAGCATGCACGTGGGCTCAGCTCGCTTGGAAAAGATAGACTGTCAAGGGCACGCATGCACCTTGCCTCCGATGCCCAAAAACGTGCACGGAACGTGTTCGGTCTCCGGCAAAACCAGACTCAAAGTTCGAGCCCCACCCTTATCCAGCCTTAAATAGATGCGTTCGTTTACAGGCGAACTTTTGCATGGGTATTTGCCTGTTTGCCAGTCTGAGCCTGAGCCCAGACACCTGGTATGTGGTTGGCTGCCGAGGGCAGTCCGGAACCTAACTCACCACACCGGAACTTCTGCACAGATAGCTACCGGTGACGTATCAGGGGCCAAAATCCAGCCAAAATGGCTTATTTTAAGCATCTTGCCACATGCTAGATATGCATGCATATTTGCCCGTTTCTCAGTCTGCGCCTGATTCCAGGGTCCTGGGACAGGGTTGGATGTCGAGGGCAACCCTGGCCCTACCTGACCACATCCGAAGTTGTGCCTTTATGCGTACCGGTGCCGTGCCAGAGACGAAAACCCAGCCCAAATGAACTGTTTGATAGGTCTCCAAATAGGCCATATAGGCATGCATGCACGCCTGTTTGTCAGCATGCACGTGGGCTCAGCTCGCTTGGAAAAGATAGGCTGTCAAGGGCACGCATGCACCTTGCCTCCCATGCTCCAAAACGTGCACGAAACGTGTTCAGTCTCCGGCAAAACAGACTCAATGTTCGAGCTCCACCCTTATCCAGCCTTAAATAGATGTGTATGTTTACAGGCGAACATTTGCATGGGTATTTGCCTGTTTGCCAGTCTGCGCCTTAGCCCAGACACCTGGTATGTGGTTGGCTGTCGAGGGCAGTCAAGAACCTAACTCACCACAACGGAAGTTCTGCACAGATGGCTACCGGTGACGTATCAGGGGCCAAAACCCAGCCAAAATGGCTTATTTTAAGCATCTTGCCACATGCTAGACATGCATGCATATTTGCCTGTTTCTCAGTCTGCGCCTGATTCCAGGGTCCTGGGACAGGGTTGGATGTCGAGTGCAACCCTGGCCCTACCTGACCACATCCGAAGTTCTGCCTTTATGCGTTCCGGTGACGTGCCAGAGACGAAAACCCAGCCCAAATGACCTGTTGGATAGGTCTCCACATAGGCTATATATGCATGAATGCACGCAAGTTTGTTAGCATGCACCAGGGCTAAGGTCGCTACGACCAGCTAGGTTGTCCTGGGCACGCATGCACCTTGCCTCCCAAGGCAAAATACGTGCACGGAACGTGCCCGGTCCCCGGCAAAACCAGGCCCAATGTTCAAGCCCGCCCTTATCCAGCCTTAAATACATGTGTTTGTTTACATGCGAAAATGTGCATGCGTTTTTGCCTTCTTGCCAATCTGATCCTGAGCACAGGCACATGTGACCGGTTTGGGTGTCGAGGGCAATCCAGAGCCTACGTAACCACTCCGGAATTTATGCCCGGAGGGCTACCTGTGACGTGTCAGGGGCCAAACCAAGCCAACAAGACATATTTAAGGAATTTTCCGCATGCTCGACATGCATGCGTATTTGCCCGTTTATCGGTCTGCGCATGAGTCAAGGGTCTTGTGACCGCGTTGGATGCCGAGGGCAATTCTGGTTCTACCTGACCACACCGGAAGTTCTGCCAATGTGGGTTCCGGTGACGTGTCAGAGGGCAAAACCCAGCCCAAATGACCTGTTTGATAGGTCTCAACATAAGCCATATATGCATGCATGCACGCCTGTTTGTCACCTTGCACGTGGGCTCAGCTTTCCTTTGGAAAAGATAGGCTGTCAAGGGCACGCATGCACCTTGCCTCCGATGCCCAAAAACGTGCACGGAACGTGTTCGGTCTCCGGCAAAACCAGACTCAATGTTCGAGCCCCACCCTTATCCAGCCTTAAATACATGTGTACGTTTACAGGCGAACTTTTGCATGAGTATTTGCCTGTTTGCCAGTCTGCGCCTGAGCCCAGACACCTGGTATGTGGTTGGCTGTCGAGGGCAGTCCAGAACCTAACTCACCACACCGGAAGTTCTGCACAGATGGCTACCGGTGACGTATCAGGGGCCAAAATCCAGCCAAAATGGCTTATTTTAAGCATCTTGCCACATGCTAGATATGCATGCATATTTGCCCGTTTCTCAGTCTGCGCCTGATTCCAGGGTCCTGGGACAGGGTTGGATGTCGAGGGCAACCCTGGCCCTACCTGACCACATCCGAAGTTCTGCCTTTATGCGTTCCGGTGACGTGCCAGGTGCCAAAACCCAGCCCAAATGACCTTTTTGATAGGTCTCCACATAGGCCATATATGCATGCATGCACGCTTGTTTGTCAGCATGCACATGGGCTCAGCTCGCTTGGAAAAGATAGGCTGTCAAGGGCACGCATGCACCTTGCCTCCCATGCCCAAAAATGTGCACGGAACGTGTTCGGTCTCCGGCAAAACCAGACTCAAAGTTCGAGCCCCACCCTTATCCAGCCTTTAATAGATGTGTTAGTTTACAGAAGAACTTTTGCATGGGTATTTGCTTGTTTGCCAGTCTGAGCCTGAGCCCAGACACCTGGTATGTGGTTGGCTGTCGAGGGCAGTCCAGAACCTAACTCACCACACCGGAAGTTCTGCACAGATGGCTACCGGCGACGTATCAGGGGCCAAAATCCAGCCAAAATGGCTTATTTTAAGCATCTTGCCAAATGCTAGACATGCATGCATATTTGCCTGTTTCTCAGTCTGCGCCTGATTCCAGGGTCCTGGGACAGGGTTGGATGTCGAGGGCAACCCTGGCCCTACCTGACCACATCCGAAGTTGTGCCTTTATGCGTTCCGGTGACGTGCCAGAGACGAAAACCCAGCCCAAATGACCTTTTTGATAGGTCTCCACCTAGGCCATATATGCATGCATGCACGCTTGTTTGACTGCATGCACATGGGCTCAGCTCGCTTGGAAAAGATAGGCTGTCAAGGGCACGCATGCACCTTGCCTCCCACGGCAAAATATGTGCACGGAACCTTCCCGGTCCCCGGCAAAACCAGGCCCAATGTTCAAGCCCTCCCTTATCCAGCCTTAAAAACATGTGTTTGTTTACAGGCGAAAATGTGCATGCGTTTTTGCCTGTTTGCCAATCTGATCCTGAGCACAGGCACATGTGACCGGTTTGGGTGTCGAGGGCAATCCAGAACCTACGTAACCACTCCGGAATATCTGCCCGGAAGGCTACCCGTGACGTGTCAGGGGCCAAAACCCAGCCAATAAGACATATTTAAGGAATTTTCCACATGCTCGACATGCATGCGTATTTGCCCGTTTATCAGTCTGCGCATGAGTCTAGGGTCTTGTGACGGCGTTGGATGTCGAGGGCAATCCTGGTCCTACCTGACCACACCGGAAGTTCTGCCAATGAGCGTTCCGGTGACGTGTCAGAGGCCAAAACCCAGCCCAAATGACCTTTTTGAAAGGTCTCCACATAGGCCATATATGCATGCATGCAAGCCTGTTTGTCAGCATGCACGTGGGCTCAGCTCGCTTGGAAAAGATAGGCTGTCAAGGGCACGCATGCACCTTGCCTCCCATGCCCAAAAATGTGCACGGAACGTGTTCGGTCTCCGGCAAAACCAGACTCAAAGTTCGAGCCCGACCCTTATCCAGCCTTAAATAGATGTGTACGTTTGCAGGCGAACTTTTGCATGAGTATTTGCCTGTTTGCCAGTCTGCGCCTGAGCCCAGACACCTGGTATGTGGTTGGCTGTCGAGGGCAGTCCAGAACCTAACTCACCACACCGGAAGTTCTGCACAGATGGCTACCGGTGACGTATCAGGGGCCAAAATCCAGCCAAAATGGCTTATTTTAAGCATCTTGCCACATGCTAGATATGCATGCATATTTGCCCGTTTCTCAGTCTGCGCCTGATTCCAGGGTCCTGGGACAGGGTTGGATGTCGAGGGCAACCCTGGCCCTACCTGACCACATCCGAAGTTCTGCCTTTATGCGTTCCGGTGACGTGCCAGGTGCCAAAACCCAGCCCAAATGACCTTTTTGATAGGTCTCCACATAGGCCATATATGCATGCATGCACGCTTGTTTGTCAGCATGCACATGGGCTCAGCTCGCTTGGAAAAGATAGGCTGTCAAGGGCACGCATGCACCTTGCCTCCCATGCCCAAAAATGTGCACGGAACGTGTTCGGTCTCCGGCAAAACCAGACTCAAAGTTCGAGCCCCACCCTTATCCAGCCTTTAATAGATGTGTTAGTTTACAGAAGAACTTTTGCATGGGTATTTGCTTGTTTGCCAGTCTGAGCCTGAGCCCAGACACCTGGTATGTGGTTGGCTGTCGAGGGCAGTCCAGAACCTAACTCACCACACCGGAAGTTCTGCACAGATGGCTACCGGCGACGTATCAGGGGCCAAAATCCAGCCAAAATGGCTTATTTTAAGCATCTTGCCAAATGCTAGACATGCATGCATATTTGCCTGTTTCTCAGTCTGCGCCTGATTCCAGGGTCCTGGGACAGGGTTGGATGTCGAGGGCAACCCTGGCCCTACCTGACCACATCCGAAGTTGTGCCTTTATGCGTTCCGGTGACGTGCCAGAGACGAAAACCCAGCCCAAATGACCTTTTTGATAGGTCTCCACATAGGCCATATATGCATGCATGCACGCTTGTTTGACTGCATGCACATGGGCTCAGCTCGCTTGGAAAAGATAGGCTGTCAAGGGCACGCATGCACCTTGCCTCCCACGGCAAAATATGTGCACGGAACCTTCCCGGTCCCCGGCAAAACCAGGCCCAATGTTCAAGCCCTCCCTTATCCAGCCTTAAAAACATGTGTTTGTTTACAGGCGAAAATGTGCATGCGTTTTTGCCTGTTTGCCAATCTGATCCTGAGCACAGGCACATGTGACCGGTTTGGGTGTCGAGGGCAATCCAGAACCTACGTAACCACTCCGGAATATCTGCCCGGAAGGCTACCCGTGACGTGTCAGGGGCCAAAACCCAGCCAATAAGACATATTTAAGGAATTTTCCACATGCTCGACATGCATGCGTATTTGCCCGTTTATCAGTCTGCGCATGAGTCTAGGGTCTTGTGACGGCGTTGGATGTCGAGGGCAATCCTGGTCCTACCTGACCACACCGGAAGTTCTGCCAATGAGCGTTCCGGTGACGTGTCAGAGGCCAAAACCCAGCCCAAATGACCTTTTTGAAAGGTCTCCACATAGGCCATATATGCATGCATGCAAGCCTGTTTGTCAGCATGCACGTGGGCTCAGCTCGCTTTGAAAAGATAGGCTGTCAAGGGCACGCATGCACCTTGCCTCCCATGCCCAAAAATGTGCACGGAACGTGTTCGGTCTCCGGCAAAACCAGACTCAAAGTTCGAGCCCGACCCTTATCCAGCCTTAAATAGATGTGTACGTTTGCAGGCGAACTTTTGCATGGGTATTTGCCTGTTTGCCAGTCTGCGCCTGAGCCCAGACACCTGGTATGTGGTTGGCTGTCGAGGGCAGTCCAGAACCTAACTCACCACACCGGAAGTTCTGCACAGATGGCTACCGGTGACGTATCAGGGGCCAAAATCCAGCCAAAATGGCTAATTTTAAGAATCTTGCCACATGATAGATATGCATGCATATTTGCCCGTTTCTCAGTCTGCGCCTGATTCCAGGGTCCTGGGACAGGGTTGGATGTCGAGGGTAACCCTGGCCCTACCTGACCACATCCGAAGTTCTGCCTTTATGCGTTCCGGTGACGTGCCAGAGACGAAAACCCAGCCAAAATGACCTGTTTGATAGGTCTCCACATAGGCTATATATGCGTGCATGCACGCCAGGTTGTTACCATTCACCAGGGCTAAGGTCGCTAGGACCAGCTAGGTTGTCATGGGCACGCATGCACCTTGTCTCCCACGGCAAAATATGTGCACGGAACGTGCACGGTCCCCGGCAAAACCAGGCCCAATGTTCAATCCCGCCCTTATCCAGCCTTAAGTACATGTTTGCCAATCTGATCCTGAGCACAGGCACATGTGACCGGTTTGGGTGTCGAGGGCAATCCAAAACCTACGTAACCACTCCGGAATTTCTGCCCGGAAGGCTACCCGTGACGTGTCAGGGGCCAAAACCCAGCCAAAATGGCTTATTTTAATCATCTTGCCACATGCTAGATATGCATGCATATTTGCCCGTTTCTCAGTCTGCGCCTGATTCCAGGGTCCTGGGACAGGGTTGGATGTCGAGGGCAATCCTGGCCCTACCTGACCACATCCGAAGTTCTGCCTTTATGCGTTCCGGTGACGTGCCAGAGACGAAAACCCATCCAAAATGACCTGTGTGATAGGTCTCCACATAGGCTATATATGCATGCATGCACGCCAGTTTGTTACCATGCACCAGGGCTAAGGTCGCTAGGACCAGCTAGGTTGTCATGGGCACGCATGCACCTTGCCTCCCACGGCAAAATATGTGCACGGAACGTGCCCGGTCCCCGGCAAAACCAGGCCCAATGTTCAAGCCCGCCCTTATCCAGCCTTAAATACATGTGTTTGCTTACATGCGAAAATGTGCATGCGTATTTGCCTGTTTGCCAATCTGATCCTGAGCATAGGCACATGTGACCGGTTTGGGTGTCGAGGGCAATCCAGAACCTACGTAACCACTCCGGAATTTCTGCCCGCAAGGCTACCCGTGACGTATCAGGGGCCAAAATCCAGCCAAAATGGCTTATTTTAAGCATCTTGCCACATGCTAGATATGCATGCATATTTGCCCGTTTCTCAGTCTGCGCCTGATTAGAGGTACTTGGGACAGGCTTGGATGTCGAGGGCAACCCTGGCCCTACCTGACCACATCCGAAGTTCTGCCTTTATGCGTTCCGGTGACGTGCCAGAGACGAAAACCCAGCCAAAATGTCCTGTTTGAAAGGTCTCCACATAGGCCATATATGCATGCATGCACGCCTGTTTGTCAGCATGCACGTTGGCTAAGCTCGCTTGGAAAAAATAGGCTGTCAAGGGCACGCTTGCACCTTGCCTCCCACGGCAAAATATGTGCACGGAACGTGCACGGTCCCCGGCAAAACCAGGCCCAATGTTCAAGCCCGCCCTTATCCAGCCTTAAATACATGTGTTTGTTTACATGCGAAAATGTGCATGCGTATTTGCCTGTTTGCCCATCTGATGCTGAGCACAGGCACATGTGACCGGTTTGGGTGCCGAGGGCAATCCAGAACCTACGTAACCACTCCGGAATTTCTGCTCGGAAGGCTACCGTGACGTGTCAGGGGCCAAAACCAAGCCAACAAGACATATTTAAGGAATTTTCCGCATGCTCGACATGCATGCGTATTTGCCCGTTTATCAGTCTGCGCATGAGTCAAGGGTCTTGTGACAGCGTTGGATGTCGAGGGCAATCCTGGTCCTACCTGACCACACCGGAAGTTCTGCCAATGTGCGTTCCGGTGACGTGTCAGAGGTCAAAATCCAGCCCAAATGACCTTTTTGATAGGTCTCCACATAGGCCATATATGCATGCATGCACGCAAGTTTGTTAGCATGCCCCAGGGCTAAGGTCGCTAGGACCAGCTAGGTTGTCATGGGCACGCATGCACCTTGCCAACCATGCCCAAAAACGTGCATGGACCGTGTTCGGTCTCCGGCAAACCAGACTCAAAGTTCGAGCCCCGCCCTTATCCAGCCTTAAATAGATGTGTATGTTTACAGGCGAACATTTGCATGGGTATTTGCATGTTTGCCAGTCTGCGCCTCAGCCCAGACAACTGATATCTGGTTGGCTGTCGAGGGCAGTCCAGACCTACCTAACACACCGGAAGTTCTGCCCGGATGGCTTCCGGTGACGTGTCAGGGGAAAACCCAGCCAAAAATAGGTAATTTTAAGGATCTTGCACATGCTAGACATGCATGCGTATTTGTCCGTTTCTCAGTCTGCGCCTGATTCCATGGTCCTGGGACAGGTTGGATGTCGAGGGAACCCTGGCCCTACCTGACCACATCCGAAGTTCTGCCTTTATCCGTTCCGTGACGTGGCAGAGACGAAAACTTAGCCCAAATGACCTGTTGATAGGTCTCCACATATGCTTCTATATGCATGCATGCACGCCCATTTGTCAGCATGCACCTGGGCTTAAGTCGCTAGGACCAGCTAGGTTGTCAGGGCACGCTTGCAACTTGCCTCCCATGCCAAAAAACGTGCACGGAACATGTCCGTTTTCAGGAAAAACCAGGCCTCAAAGTTCGATCCTTGCCTTATCCAGCAATAAATAGACGTGTTTGTTTACATGCGAAAATTTGCAAGGGTATTTGCCTGTTTGCCAGTCTGCGCCTGAGCCCAGACACTTGGGATCGGGTTGGGTGTTGAGGGCAGTCCAGACCCTACCTAACCACACCGGAAGTTCTGCCCGGATGGCTTCCGGTGACGTGTCAGTGGGAAAACCCAGCCAAAAATAGGTAATTTTAAGGATCTTGCCTCATGCTAGACATGCATGCGTATTTGTCCGTTTCTCAGTCTGCGCCTGATTCCATGGTCCTGGGACAGGGTTGGATGTCGACGGGAACCCTGGCCCTACCTGACCACATCCGAAGTTCTGCCTTTATCCGTTCCGTTGACGTGGCAGAGACGAAAACTTAGCCCAAATGACCTGTTTGATAGGTCTCCACATATGCTCTATATGCATGCATGCACGCCCATTTGTCAGCATGCACCTGGGCTTAAGTCGCTAGGACCAGCTAGGTTGTCAAGGGCACGCTTGCAACTTGCCTCCCATGCCAAAAAACGTGCACGGAACATGTCCGTTTTCAGGAAAAACCAGGCCCAAAGTTCGATCCTTGCCCTTATCCAGCAATAAATAGACGTGTTTGTTTACATGCGAAAATTTGCAAGGGTATTTGCCTGTTTGCCAGTCTGCGCCTGAGCCCAGACACTTGGGATCGGGTTGGGTGTTGAGGGCAGTCCAGACCCTACCTAACCACACCGGAAGTTCTGCCCGGATGGCTTCCGGTGACGTGTCAGTGGGAAAACCCAGCCAAAAATAGGTAATTTTAAGGATCTTGCCTCATGCTAGACATGCATGCGTATTTGTCCGTTTCTCAGTCTGCGCCTGATTCCATGGTCCTGGGACAGGGTTGGATGTCGACGGGAACCCTGGCCCTACCTGACCACATCCGAAGTTCTGCCTTTATCCGTTCCGTTGACGTGGCAGAGACGAAAACTTAGCCCAAATGACCTGTTTGATAGGTCTCCACATATGCTCTATATGCATGCATGCACGCCCATTTGTCAGCATGCACCTGGGCTTAAGTCGCTAGGACCAGCTAGGTTGTCAAGGGCACGCTTGCAACTTGCCTCCATGCCAAAAAACGTGCACGGAACATGTCCGTTTTCAGGAAAAACCAGGCCCAAAGTTCGATCCTTGCCCTTATCCAGCAATAAATAGACGTGTTTGTTTACATGCGAAAATTTGCAAGGGTATTTGCCTGTTTGCCAGTCTGCGCCTGAGCCCAGACACTTGGGATCGGGTTGGGTGTTGAGGGCAGTCCAGACCCTACCTAACCACACCGGAAGTTCTGCCCGGATGGCTTCCGGTGACGTGTCAGTGGGAAAACCCAGCCAAAATAGGTAATTTTAAGGATCTTGCCTCATGCTAGACATGCATGCGTATTTGTCCGTTTCTCAGTCTGCGCCTGATTCCATGGTCCTGGGACAGGGTTGGATGTCGACGGGAACCCTGGCCCTACCTGACCACATCCGAAGTTCTGCCTTTATGCGTTCTGGTGACGTGCCAGAGACGAAAACCCAGCCCAAATGACCTGTTAGATAGGTCTCCACATAGGCTATATATGCATGCATGCACGCAAGTTTGTTAGCATGCACATGGGCTAAGGTCGCTAGGACCAGCTAGGTTATCATGGGCACGCATGCACCTTGCCTCCCATGCCCAAAAACGTGCACGGACCGTGTTCGGTCTCCGGCAAAACCAAACTCAAATTTCGAGCCCCGCCCTCATCCAGCCTTAAATAGATGTGTATGTTTAAAGTCGAACATTTGCATGGGTATTTGCCTGTTTGCCGGTCTGCGCATGAGCCCAGACACCTGGTATCTGGTTGGCTGTCGAGGGCAGTCCAGAACCTTATTCAGTACACCGGAAGATCTGCACAGATGGCTACCGGTGACGTATCAGGGGCCAAATCCCATCCAAAATGGCTTATTTTAAGCATCTTGCCACATGATAAACATGCATGTGTTTCCGCCTGTTTCTCAGTCTGCGCCTGATTCCAGGGTCCTAGGACAGGGTTGGATGTCGAGGGCAACCCTGGCCCTACCTGACCACATCCGAAGTTCTGCCTTTATGCGTTTCGGTGAGGTGCCAGAGACGAAAACCCAGCCCAAAATACCTGTTGGATAGGTCTCCACATAGGCTATATATGCATGCATGCACGCCTGTTTGTCAGCATGCACCAGGGCTAAGGTCGCTAGGACCAGCTAGGTTATCATGGGCACGCATGCACCTTGACTCCTATGCCCTAAAACGTGCACGGACCGTGTTCGGTCTCCGGCAAAACCAGACTCAAATTTCGAGCCCCGCCCTCATCCAGCCTTAAATAGATGTGTATGTTTACATGCGAACATTTGCATGGGTATTTGCCTTTTGCCAGTTTGCGCCTGAGCCCAGACACCTGGTATGTGGTTGGCTGTCGAGGGCAGTCCAGAACCTAATTCAATACACCGGAAGATCTGCACAGATGGCTACCGGTGACGTATCAGGGGCCAAAACCAAGCCAAAAATAGCTAATTTTAAGGATCTTGCCTCATGCTAGACATGCATGCGTATTTGTCCGTTTCTCAGTCTGCGCCTGATTCCATGGTCCTGGGACAGGGTTGGATGTCGACGGGAACCCTGGCCCTACCTGACCACATCCGAAGTTCTGCCTTTATCCGTTCCGTTGACGTGGCAGAGACGAAAACTTAGCCCAAATGACCTGTTTGATAGGTCTCCACATATGCTCTATATGCATGCATGCACGCCCATTTGTCAGCATGCACCTGGGCTTAAGTCGCTAGGACCAGCTAGGTTGTCAAGGGCACGCTTGCAACTTGCCTCCCATGCCAAAAAACGTGCACGGAACATGTCCGTTTTCAGGAAAAACCAGGCCCAAAGTTCGATCCTTGCCCTTATCCAGCAATAAATAGACGTGTTTGTTTACATGCGAAAATTTGCAAGGGTATTTGCCTGTTTGCCAGTCTGCGCCTGAGCCCAGACACTTGGGATCGGGTTGGGTGTTGAGGGCAGTCCAGACCCTACCTAACCACACCGGAAGTTCTGCCCGGATGGCTTCCGGTGACGTGTCAGTGGGAAAACCCAGCCAAAAATAGGTAATTTTAAGGATCTTGCCTCATGCTAGACATGCATGCGTATTTGTCCGTTTCTCAGTCTGCGCCTGATTCCATGGTCCTGGGACAGGGTTGGATGTCGACGGGAAACCCTGGCCCTACCTGACCACATCCGAAGTTCTGCCTTTATCCGTTCCGTTGACGTGGCAGAGACGAAAACTTAGCCCAAATGACCTGTTTGATAGGTCTCCACATATGCTCTATATGCATGCATGCACGCCCATTTGTCAGCATGCACCTGGGCTTAAGTCGCTAGGACCAGCTAGGTTGTCAAGGGCACGCTTGCAACTTGCCTCCCATGCCAAAAAACGTGCACGGAACATGTCCGTTTTCAGGAAAAACCAGGCCCAAAGTTCGATCCTTGCCCTTATCCAGCAATAAATAGACGTGTTTGTTTACATGCGAAAATTTGCAAGGGTATTTGCCTGTTTGCCAGTCTGCGCCTGAGCCCAGACACTTGGGATCGGGTTGGGTGTTGAGGGCAGTCCAGACCCTACCTAACCACACCGGAAGTTCTGCCCGGATGGCTTCCGGTGACGTGTCAGTGGGAAAACCCAGCCAAAAATAGGTAATTTTAAGGATCTTGCCTCATGCTAGACATGCATGCGTATTTGTCCGTTTCTCAGTCTGCGCCTGATTCCATGGTCCTGGGACAGGGTTGGATGTCGACGGAAACCCTGGCCCTACCTGACCACATCCGAAGTTCTGCCTTTATCCGTTCCGTTGACGTGGCAGAGACGAAAACTTAGCCCAAATGACCTGTTTGATAGGTCTCCACATATGCTCTATATGCATGCATGCACGCCCATTTGTCAGCATGCACCTGGGCTTAAGTCGCTAGGACCAGCTAGGTTGTCAAGGGCACGCTTGCAACTTGCCTCCCATGCCAAAAAACGTGCACGGAACATGTCCGTTTTCAGGAAAAACCAGGCCCAAAGTTCGATCCTTGCCCTTATCCAGCAATAAATAGACGTGTTTGTTTACATGCGAAAATTTGCAAGGGTATTTGCCTGTTTGCCAGTCTGCGCCTGAGCCCAGACACTTGGGATCGGGTTGGGTGTTGAGGGCAGTCCAGACCCTACCTAACCACACCGGAAGTTCTGCCCGGATGGCTTCCGGTGACGTGTCAGTGGGAAAACCCAGCCAAAAATAGGTAATTTTAAGGATCTTGCCTCATGCTAGACATGCATGCGTATTTGTCCGTTTCTCAGTCTGCGCCTGATTCCATGGTCCTGGGACAGGGTTGGATGTCGACGGGAACCCTGGCCCTACCTGACCACATCCGAAGTTCTGCCTTTATCCGTTCCGTTGACGTGGCAGAGACGAAAACTTAGCCCAAATGACCTGTTTGATAGGTCTCCACATATGCTCTATATGCATGCATGCACGCCCATTTGTCAGCATGCACCTGGGCTTAAGTCGCTAGGACCAGCTAGGTTGTCAAGGGCACGCTTGCAACTTGCCTCCCATGCCAAAAAACGTGCACGGAACATGTCCGTTTTCAGGAAAAACCAGGCCCAAAGTTCGATCCTTGCCCTTATCCAGCAATAAATAGACGTGTTTGTTTACATGCGAAAATTTGCAAGGGTATTTGCCTGTTTGCCAGTCTGCGCCTGAGCCCAGACACTTGGGATCGGGTTGGGTGTTGAGGGCAGTCCAGACCCTACCTAACCACACCGGAAGTTCTGCCCGGATGGCTTCCGGTGACGTGTCAGTGGGAAAACCCAGCCAAAAATAGGTAATTTTAAGGATCTTGCCTCATGCTAGACATGCATGCGTATTTGTCCGTTTCTCAGTCTGCGCCTGATTCCATGGTCCTGGGACAGGGTTGGATGTCGACGGAAACCCTGGCCCTACCTGACCACATCCGAAGTTCTGCCTTTATCCGTTCCGTTGACGTGGCAGAGACGAAAACTTAGCCCAAATGACCTGTTTGATAGGTCTCCACATATGCTCTATATGCATGCATGCACGCCCATTTGTCAGCATGCACCTGGGCTTAAGTCGCTAGGACCAGCTAGGTTGTCAAGGGCACGCTTGCAACTTGCCTCCCATGCCAAAAAACGTGCACGGAACATGTCCGTTTTCAGGAAAAACCAGGCCCAAAGTTCGATCCTTGCCCTTATCCAGCAATAAATAGACGTGTTTGTTTACATGCGAAAATTTGCAAGGGTATTTGCCTGTTTGCCAGTCTGCGCCTGAGCCCAGACACTTGGGATCGGGTTGGGTGTTGAGGGCAGTCCAGACCCTACCTAACCACACCGGAAGTTCTGCCCGGATGGCTTCCGGTGACGTGTCAGTGGGAAAACCCAGCCAAAAATAGGTAATTTTAAGGATCTTGCCTCATGCTAGACATGCATGCGTATTTGTCCGTTTCTCAGTCTGCGCCTGATTCCATGGTCCTGGGACAGGGTTGGATGTCGACGGGAAACCCTGGCCCTACCTGACCACATCCGAAGTTCTGCCTTTATCCGTTCCGTTGACGTGGCAGAGACGAAAACTTAGCCCAAATGACCTGTTTGATAGGTCTCCACATATGCTCTATATGCATGCATGCACGCCCATTTGTCAGCATGCACCTGGGCTTAAGTCGCTAGGACCAGCTAGGTTGTCAAGGGCACGCTTGCAACTTGCCTCCCATGCCAAAAAACGTGCACGGAACATGTCCGTTTTCAGGAAAAACCAGGCCCAAAGTTCGATCCTTGCCCTTATCCAGCAATAAATAGACGTGTTTGTTTACATGCGAAAATTTGCAAGGGTATTTGCCTGTTTGCCAGTCTGCGCCTGAGCCCAGACACTTGGGATCGGGTTGGGTGTTGAGGGCAGTCCAGACCCTACCTAACCACACCGGAAGTTCTGCCCGGATGGCTTCCGGTGACGTGTCAGTGGGAAAACCCAGCCAAAAATAGGTAATTTTAAGGATCTTGCCTCATGCTAGACATGCATGCGTATTTGTCCGTTTCTCAGTCTGCGCCTGATTCCATGGTCCTGGGACAGGGTTGGATGTCGACGGGAACCCTGGCCCTACCTGACCACATCCGAAGTTCTGCCTTTATCCGTTCCGTTGACGTGGCAGAGACGAAAACTTAGCCCAAATGACCTGTTTGATAGGTCTCCACATATGCTCTATATGCATGCATGCACGCCCATTTGTCAGCATGCACCTGGGCTTAAGTCGCTAGGACCAGCTAGGTTGTCAAGGGCACGCTTGCAACTTGCCTCCCATGCCAAAAAACGTGCACGGAACATGTCCGTTTTCAGGAAAAACCAGGCCCAAAGTTCGATCCTTGCCCTTATCCAGCAATAAATAGACGTGTTTGTTTACATGCGAAAATTTGCAAGGGTATTTGCCTGTTTGCCAGTCTGCGCCTGAGCCCAGACACTTGGGATCGGGTTGGGTGTTGAGGGCAGTCCAGACCCTACCTAACCACACCGGAAGTTCTGCCCGGATGGCTTCCGGTGACGTGTCAGTGGGAAAACCCAGCCAAAAATAGGTAATTTTAAGGATCTTGCCTCATGCTAGACATGCATGCGTATTTGTCCGTTTCTCAGTCTGCGCCTGATTCCATGGTCCTGGGACAGGGTTGGATGTCGACGGGAAACCCTGGCCCTACCTGACCACATCCGAAGTTCTGCCTTTATCCGTTCCGTTGACGTGGCAGAGACGAAAACTTAGCCCAAATGACCTGTTTGATAGGTCTCCACATATGCTCTATATGCATGCATGCACGCCCATTTGTCAGCATGCACCTGGGCTTAAGTCGCTAGGACCAGCTAGGTTGTCAAGGGCACGCTTGCAACTTGCCTCCCATGCCAAAAAACGTGCACGGAACATGTCCGTTTTCAGGAAAAACCAGGCCCAAAGTTCGATCCTTGCCCTTATCCAGCAATAAATAGACGTGTTTGTTTACATGCGAAAATTTGCAAGGGTATTTGCCTGTTTGCCAGTCTGCGCCTGAGCCCAGACACTTGGGATCGGGTTGGGTGTTGAGGGCAGTCCAGACCCTACCTAACCACACCGGAAGTTCTGCCCGGATGGCTTCCGGTGACGTGTCAGTGGGAAAACCCAGCCAAAAATAGGTAATTTTAAGGATCTTGCCTCATGCTAGACATGCATGCGTATTTGTCCGTTTCTCAGTCTGCGCCTGATTCCATGGTCCTGGGACAGGGTTGGATGTCGACGGAAACCCTGGCCCTACCTGACCACATCCGAAGTTCTGCCTTTATCCGTTCCGTTGACGTGGCAGAGACGAAAACTTAGCCCAAATGACCTGTTTGATAGGTCTCCACATATGCTCTATATGCATGCATGCACGCCCATTTGTCAGCATGCACCTGGGCTTAAGTCGCTAGGACCAGCTAGGTTGTCAAGGGCACGCTTGCAACTTGCCTCCCATGCCAAAAAACGTGCACGGAACATGTCCGTTTTCAGGAAAAACCAGGCCCAAAGTTCGATCCTTGCCCTTATCCAGCAATAAATAGACGTGTTTGTTTACATGCGAAAATTTGCAAGGGTATTTGCCTGTTTGCCAGTCTGCGCCTGAGCCCAGACACTTGGGATCGGGTTGGGTGTTGAGGGCAGTCCAGACCCTACCTAACCACACCGGAAGTTCTGCCCGGATGGCTTCCGGTGACGTGTCAGTGGGAAAACCCAGCCAAAAATAGGTAATTTTAAGGATCTTGCCTCATGCTAGACATGCATGCGTATTTGTCCGTTTCTCAGTCTGCGCCTGATTCCATGGTCCTGGGACAGGGTTGGATGTCGACGGGAAACCCTGGCCCTACCTGACCACATCCGAAGTTCTGCCTTTATCCGTTCCGTTGACGTGGCAGAGACGAAAACTTAGCCCAAATGACCTGTTTGATAGGTCTCCACATATGCTCTATATGCATGCATGCACGCCCATTTGTCAGCATGCACCTGGGCTTAAGTCGCTAGGACCAGCTAGGTTGTCAAGGGCACGCTTGCAACTTGCCTCCCATGCCAAAAAACGTGCACGGAACATGTCCGTTTTCAGGAAAAACCAGGCCCAAAGTTCGATCCTTGCCCTTATCCAGCAATAAATAGACGTGTTTGTTTACATGCGAAAATTTGCAAGGGTATTTGCCTGTTTGCCAGTCTGCGCCTGAGCCCAGACACTTGGGATCGGGTTGGGTGTTGAGGGCAGTCCAGACCCTACCTAACCACACCGGAAGTTCTGCCCGGATGGCTTCCGGTGACGTGTCAGTGGGAAAACCCAGCCAAAAATAGGTAATTTTAAGGATCTTGCCTCATGCTAGACATGCATGCGTATTTGTCCGTTTCTCAGTCTGCGCCTGATTCCATGGTCCTGGGACAGGGTTGGATGTCGACGGGAACCCTGGCCCTACCTGACCACATCCGAAGTTCTGCCTTTATCCGTTCCGTTGACGTGGCAGAGACGAAAACTTAGCCCAAATGACCTGTTTGATAGGTCTCCACATATGCTCTATATGCATGCATGCACGCCCATTTGTCAGCATGCACCTGGGCTTAAGTCGCTAGGACCAGCTAGGTTGTCAAGGGCACGCTTGCAACTTGCCTCCCATGCCAAAAAACGTGCACGGAACATGTCCGTTTTCAGGAAAAACCAGGCCCAAAGTTCGATCCTTGCCCTTATCCAGCAATAAATAGACGTGTTTGTTTACATGCGAAAATTTGCAAGGGTATTTGCCTGTTTGCCAGTCTGCGCCTGAGCCCAGACACTTGGGATCGGGTTGGGTGTTGAGGGCAGTCCAGACCCTACCTAACCACACCGGAAGTTCTGCCCGGATGGCTTCCGGTGACGTGTCAGTGGGAAAACCCAGCCAAAAATAGGTAATTTTAAGGATCTTGCCTCATGCTAGACATGCATGCGTATTTGTCCGTTTCTCAGTCTGCGCCTGATTCCATGGTCCTGGGACAGGGTTGGATGTCGACGGAACCCTGGCCCTACCTGACCACATCCGAAGTTCTGCCTTTATCCGTTCCGTTGACGTGGCAGAGACGAAAACTTAGCCCAAATGACCTGTTTGATAGGTCTCCACATATGCTCTATATGCATGCATGCACGCCCATTTGTCAGCATGCACCTGGGCTTAAGTCGCTAGGACCAGCTAGGTTGTCAAGGGCACGCTTGCAACTTGCCTCCCATGCCAAAAAACGTGCACGGAACATGTCCGTTTTCAGGAAAAACCAGGCCCAAAGTTCGATCCTTGCCCTTATCCAGCAATAAATAGACGTGTTTGTTTACATGCGAAAATTTGCAAGGGTATTTGCCTGTTTGCCAGTCTGCGCCTGAGCCCAGACACTTGGGATCGGGTTGGGTGTTGAGGGCAGTCCAGACCCTACCTAACCACACCGGAAGTTCTGCCCGGATGGCTTCCGGTGACGTGTCAGTGGGAAAACCCAGCCAAAAATAGGTAATTTTAAGGATCTTGCCTCATGCTAGACATGCATGCGTATTTGTCCGTTTCTCAGTCTGCGCCTGATTCCATGGTCCTGGGACAGGGTTGGATGTCGACGGGAAACCCTGGCCCTACCTGACCACATCCGAAGTTCTGCCTTTATCCGTTCCGTTGACGTGGCAGAGACGAAAACTTAGCCCAAATGACCTGTTTGATAGGTCTCCACATATGCTCTATATGCATGCATGCACGCCCATTTGTCAGCATGCACCTGGGCTTAAGTCGCTAGGACCAGCTAGGTTGTCAAGGGCACGCTTGCAACTTGCCTCCCATGCCAAAAAACGTGCACGGAACATGTCCGTTTTCAGGAAAAACCAGGCCCAAAGTTCGATCCTTGCCCTTATCCAGCAATAAATAGACGTGTTTGTTTACATGCGAAAATTTGCAAGGGTATTTGCCTGTTTGCCAGTCTGCGCCTGAGCCCAGACACTTGGGATCGGGTTGGGTGTTGAGGGCAGTCCAGACCCTACCTAACCACACCGGAAGTTCTGCCCGGATGGCTTCCGGTGACGTGTCAGTGGGAAAACCCAGCCAAAAATAGGTAATTTTAAGGATCTTGCCTCATGCTAGACATGCATGCGTATTTGTCCGTTTCTCAGTCTGCGCCTGATTCCATGGTCCTGGGACAGGGTTGGATGTCGACGGGAACCCTGGCCCTACCTGACCACATCCGAAGTTCTGCCTTTATCCGTTCCGTTGACGTGGCAGAGACGAAAACTTAGCCCAAATGACCTGTTTGATAGGTCTCCACATATGCTCTATATGCATGCATGCACGCCCATTTGTCAGCATGCACCTGGGCTTAAGTCGCTAGGACCAGCTAGGTTGTCAAGGGCACGCTTGCAACTTGCCTCCCATGCCAAAAAACGTGCACGGAACATGTCCGTTTTCAGGAAAAACCAGGCCCAAAGTTCGATCCTTGCCCTTATCCAGCAATAAATAGACGTGTTTGTTTACATGCGAAAATTTGCAAGGGTATTTGCCTGTTTGCCAGTCTGCGCCTGAGCCCAGACACTTGGGATCGGGTTGGGTGTTGAGGGCAGTCCAGACCCTACCTAACCACACCGGAAGTTCTGCCCGGATGGCTTCCGGTGACGTGTCAGTGGGAAAACCCAGCCAAAAATAGGTAATTTTAAGGATCTTGCCTCATGCTAGACATGCATGCGTATTTGTCCGTTTCTCAGTCTGCGCCTGATTCCATGGTCCTGGGACAGGGTTGGATGTCGACGGGAACCCTGGCCCTACCTGACCACATCCGAAGTTCTGCCTTTATCCGTTCCGTTGACGTGGCAGAGACGAAAACTTAGCCCAAATGACCTGTTTGATAGGTCTCCACATATGCTCTATATGCATGCATGCACGCCCATTTGTCAGCATGCACCTGGGCTTAAGTCGCTAGGACCAGCTAGGTTGTCAAGGGCACGCTTGCAACTTGCCTCCCATGCCAAAAAACGTGCACGGAACATGTCCGTTTTCAGGAAAAACCAGGCCCAAAGTTCGATCCTTGCCCTTATCCAGCAATAAATAGACGTGTTTGTTTACATGCGAAAATTTGCAAGGGTATTTGCCTGTTTGCCAGTCTGCGCCTGAGCCCAGACACTTGGGATCGGGTTGGGTGTTGAGGGCAGTCCAGACCCTACCTAACCACACCGGAAGTTCTGCCCGGATGGCTTCCGGTGACGTGTCAGTGGGAAAACCCAGCCAAAAATAGGTAATTTTAAGGATCTTGCCTCATGCTAGACATGCATGCGTATTTGTCCGTTTCTCAGTCTGCGCCTGATTCCATGGTCCTGGGACAGGGTTGGATGTCGACGGAAACCCTGGCCCTACCTGACCACATCCGAAGTTCTGCCTTTATCCGTTCCGTTGACGTGGCAGAGACGAAAACTTAGCCCAAATGACCTGTTTGATAGGTCTCCACATATGCTCTATATGCATGCATGCACGCCCATTTGTCAGCATGCACCTGGGCTTAAGTCGCTAGGACCAGCTAGGTTGTCAAGGGCACGCTTGCAACTTGCCTCCCATGCCAAAAAACGTGCACGGAACATGTCCGTTTTCAGGAAAAACCAGGCCCAAAGTTCGATCCTTGCCCTTATCCAGCAATAAATAGACGTGTTTGTTTACATGCGAAAATTTGCAAGGGTATTTGCCTGTTTGCCAGTCTGCGCCTGAGCCCAGACACTTGGGATCGGGTTGGGTGTTGAGGGCAGTCCAGACCCTACCTAACCACACCGGAAGTTCTGCCCGGATGGCTTCCGGTGACGTGTCAGTGGGAAAACCCAGCCAAAAATAGGTAATTTTAAGGATCTTGCCTCATGCTAGACATGCATGCGTATTTGTCCGTTTCTCAGTCTGCGCCTGATTCCATGGTCCTGGGACAGGGTTGGATGTCGACGGGAACCCTGGCCCTACCTGACCACATCCGAAGTTCTGCCTTTATCCGTTCCGTTGACGTGGCAGAGACGAAAACTTAGCCCAAATGACCTGTTTGATAGGTCTCCACATATGCTCTATATGCATGCATGCACGCCCATTTGTCAGCATGCACCTGGGCTTAAGTCGCTAGGACCAGCTAGGTTGTCAAGGGCACGCTTGCAACTTGCCTCCCATGCCAAAAAACGTGCACGGAACATGTCCGTTTTCAGGAAAAACCAGGCCCAAAGTTCGATCCTTGCCCTTATCCAGCAATAAATAGACGTGTTTGTTTACATGCGAAAATTTGCAAGGGTATTTGCCTGTTTGCCAGTCTGCGCCTGAGCCCAGACACTTGGGATCGGGTTGGGTGTTGAGGGCAGTCCAGACCCTACCTAACCACACCGGAAGTTCTGCCCGGATGGCTTCCGGTGACGTGTCAGTGGGAAAACCCAGCCAAAAATAGGTAATTTTAAGGATCTTGCCTCATGCTAGACATGCATGCGTATTTGTCCGTTTCTCAGTCTGCGCCTGATTCCATGGTCCTGGGACAGGGTTGGATGTCGACGGAACCCTGGCCCTACCTGACCACATCCGAAGTTCTGCCTTTATCCGTTCCGTTGACGTGGCAGAGACGAAAACTTAGCCCAAATGACCTGTTTGATAGGTCTCCACATATGCTCTATATGCATGCATGCACGCCCATTTGTCAGCATGCACCTGGGCTTAAGTCGCTAGGACCAGCTAGGTTGTCAAGGGCACGCTTGCAACTTGCCTCCCATGCCAAAAAACGTGCACGGAACATGTCCGTTTTCAGGAAAAACCAGGCCCAAAGTTCGATCCTTGCCCTTATCCAGCAATAAATAGACGTGTTTGTTTACATGCGAAAATTTGCAAGGGTATTTGCCTGTTTGCCAGTCTGCGCCTGAGCCCAGACACTTGGGATCGGGTTGGGTGTTGAGGGCAGTCCAGACCCTACCTAACCACACCGGAAGTTCTGCCCGGATGGCTTCCGGTGACGTGTCAGTGGGAAAACCCAGCCAAAAATAGGTAATTTTAAGGATCTTGCCTCATGCTAGACATGCATGCGTATTTGTCCGTTTCTCAGTCTGCGCCTGATTCCATGGTCCTGGGACAGGGTTGGATGTCGACGGAAACCCTGGCCCTACCTGACCACATCCGAAGTTCTGCCTTTATCCGTTCCGTTGACGTGGCAGAGACGAAAACTTAGCCCAAATGACCTGTTTGATAGGTCTCCACATATGCTCTATATGCATGCATGCACGCCCATTTGTCAGCATGCACCTGGGCTTAAGTCGCTAGGACCAGCTAGGTTGTCAAGGGCACGCTTGCAACTTGCCTCCCATGCCAAAAAACGTGCACGGAACATGTCCGTTTTCAGGAAAAACCAGGCCCAAAGTTCGATCCTTGCCCTTATCCAGCAATAAATAGACGTGTTTGTTTACATGCGAAAATTTGCAAGGGTATTTGCCTGTTTGCCAGTCTGCGCCTGAGCCCAGACACTTGGGATCGGGTTGGGTGTTGAGGGCAGTCCAGACCCTACCTAACCACACCGGAAGTTCTGCCCGGATGGCTTCCGGTGACGTGTCAGTGGGAAAACCCAGCCAAAAATAGGTAATTTTAAGGATCTTGCCTCATGCTAGACATGCATGCGTATTTGTCCGTTTCTCAGTCTGCGCCTGATTCCATGGTCCTGGGACAGGGTTGGATGTCGACGGAAACCCTGGCCCTACCTGACCACATCCGAAGTTCTGCCTTTATCCGTTCCGTTGACGTGGCAGAGACGAAAACTTAGCCCAAATGACCTGTTTGATAGGTCTCCACATATGCTCTATATGCATGCATGCACGCCCATTTGTCAGCATGCACCTGGGCTTAAGTCGCTAGGACCAGCTAGGTTGTCAAGGGCACGCTTGCAACTTGCCTCCCATGCCAAAAAACGTGCACGGAACATGTCCGTTTTCAGGAAAAACCAGGCCCAAAGTTCGATCCTTGCCCTTATCCAGCAATAAATAGACGTGTTTGTTTACATGCGAAAATTTGCAAGGGTATTTGCCTGTTTGCCAGTCTGCGCCTGAGCCCAGACACTTGGGATCGGGTTGGGTGTTGAGGGCAGTCCAGACCCTACCTAACCACACCGGAAGTTCTGCCCGGATGGCTTCCGGTGACGTGTCAGTGGGAAAACCCAGCCAAAAATAGGTAATTTTAAGGATCTTGCCTCATGCTAGACATGCATGCGTATTTGTCCGTTTCTCAGTCTGCGCCTGATTCCATGGTCCTGGGACAGGGTTGGATGTCGACGGAAACCCTGGCCCTACCTGACCACATCCGAAGTTCTGCCTTTATCCGTTCCGTTGACGTGGCAGAGACGAAAACTTAGCCCAAATGACCTGTTTGATAGGTCTCCACATATGCTCTATATGCATGCATGCACGCCCATTTGTCAGCATGCACCTGGGCTTAAGTCGCTAGGACCAGCTAGGTTGTCAAGGGCACGCTTGCAACTTGCCTCCCATGCCAAAAAACGTGCACGGAACATGTCCGTTTTCAGGAAAAACCAGGCCCAAAGTTCGATCCTTGCCCTTATCCAGCAATAAATAGACGTGTTTGTTTACATGCGAAAATTTGCAAGGGTATTTGCCTGTTTGCCAGTCTGCGCCTGAGCCCAGACACTTGGGATCGGGTTGGGTGTTGAGGGCAGTCCAGACCCTACCTAACCACACCGGAAGTTCTGCCCGGATGGCTTCCGGTGACGTGTCAGTGGGAAAACCCAGCCAAAAATAGGTAATTTTAAGGATCTTGCCTCATGCTAGACATGCATGCGTATTTGTCCGTTTCTCAGTCTGCGCCTGATTCCATGGTCCTGGGACAGGGTTGGATGTCGACGGAAACCCTGGCCCTACCTGACCACATCCGAAGTTCTGCCTTTATCCGTTCCGTTGACGTGGCAGAGACGAAAACTTAGCCCAAATGACCTGTTTGATAGGTCTCCACATATGCTCTATATGCATGCATGCACGCCCATTTGTCAGCATGCACCTGGGCTTAAGTCGCTAGGACCAGCTAGGTTGTCAAGGGCACGCTTGCAACTTGCCTCCCATGCCAAAAAACGTGCACGGAACATGTCCGTTTTCAGGAAAAACCAGGCCCAAAGTTCGATCCTTGCCCTTATCCAGCAATAAATAGACGTGTTTGTTTACATGCGAAAATTTGCAAGGGTATTTGCCTGTTTGCCAGTCTGCGCCTGAGCCCAGACACTTGGGATCGGGTTGGGTGTTGAGGGCAGTCCAGACCCTACCTAACCACACCGGAAGTTCTGCCCGGATGGCTTCCGGTGACGTGTCAGTGGGAAAACCCAGCCAAAAATAGGTAATTTTAAGGATCTTGCCTCATGCTAGACATGCATGCGTATTTGTCCGTTTCTCAGTCTGCGCCTGATTCCATGGTCCTGGGACAGGGTTGGATGTCGACGGAAACCCTGGCCCTACCTGACCACATCCGAAGTTCTGCCTTTATCCGTTCCGTTGACGTGGCAGAGACGAAAACTTAGCCCAAATGACCTGTTTGATAGGTCTCCACATATGCTCTATATGCATGCATGCACGCCCATTTGTCAGCATGCACCTGGGCTTAAGTCGCTAGGACCAGCTAGGTTGTCAAGGGCACGCTTGCAACTTGCCTCCCATGCCAAAAAACGTGCACGGAACATGTCCGTTTTCAGGAAAAACCAGGCCCAAAGTTCGATCCTTGCCCTTATCCAGCAATAAATAGACGTGTTTGTTTACATGCGAAAATTTGCAAGGGTATTTGCCTGTTTGCCAGTCTGCGCCTGAGCCCAGACACTTGGGATCGGGTTGGGTGTTGAGGGCAGTCCAGACCCTACCTAACCACACCGGAAGTTCTGCCCGGATGGCTTCCGGTGACGTGTCAGTGGGAAAACCCAGCCAAAAATAGGTAATTTTAAGGATCTTGCCTCATGCTAGACATGCATGCGTATTTGTCCGTTTCTCAGTCTGCGCCTGATTCCATGGTCCTGGGACAGGGTTGGATGTCGACGGAAACCCTGGCCCTACCTGACCACATCCGAAGTTCTGCCTTTATCCGTTCCGTTGACGTGGCAGAGACGAAAACTTAGCCCAAATGACCTGTTTGATAGGTCTCCACATATGCTCTATATGCATGCATGCACGCCCATTTGTCAGCATGCACCTGGGCTTAAGTCGCTAGGACCAGCTAGGTTGTCAAGGGCACGCTTGCAACTTGCCTCCCATGCCAAAAAACGTGCACGGAACATGTCCGTTTTCAGGAAAAACCAGGCCCAAAGTTCGATCCTTGCCCTTATCCAGCAATAAATAGACGTGTTTGTTTACATGCGAAAATTTGCAAGGGTATTTGCCTGTTTGCCAGTCTGCGCCTGAGCCCAGACACTTGGGATCGGGTTGGGTGTTGAGGGCAGTCCAGACCCTACCTAACCACACCGGAAGTTCTGCCCGGATGGCTTCCGGTGACGTGTCAGTGGGAAAACCCAGCCAAAAATAGGTAATTTTAAGGATCTTGCCTCATGCTAGACATGCATGCGTATTTGTCCGTTTCTCAGTCTGCGCCTGATTCCATGGTCCTGGGACAGGGTTGGATGTCGACGGAAACCCTGGCCCTACCTGACCACATCCGAAGTTCTGCCTTTATCCGTTCCGTTGACGTGGCAGAGACGAAAACTTAGCCCAAATGACCTGTTTGATAGGTCTCCACATATGCTCTATATGCATGCATGCACGCCCATTTGTCAGCATGCACCTGGGCTTAAGTCGCTAGGACCAGCTAGGTTGTCAAGGGCACGCTTGCAACTTGCCTCCCATGCCAAAAAACGTGCACGGAACATGTCCGTTTTCAGGAAAAACCAGGCCCAAAGTTCGATCCTTGCCCTTATCCAGCAATAAATAGACGTGTTTGTTTACATGCGAAAATTTGCAAGGGTATTTGCCTGTTTGCCAGTCTGCGCCTGAGCCCAGACACTTGGGATCGGGTTGGGTGTTGAGGGCAGTCCAGACCCTACCTAACCACACCGGAAGTTCTGCCCGGATGGCTTCCGGTGACGTGTCAGTGGGAAAACCCAGCCAAAAATACGTAATTTTAAGGATCTTGCCTCATGCTAGACATGCATGCGTATTTGTCCGTTTCTCAGTCTGCGCCTGATTCCATGGTCCTGGGACAGGGTTGGATGTCGACGGAAACCCTGGCCCTACCTGACCACATCCGAAGTTCTGCCTTTATCCGTTCCGTTGACGTGGCAGAGACGAAAACTTAGCCCAAATGACCTGTTTGATAGGTCTCCACATATGCTCTATATGCATGCATGCACGCCCATTTGTCAGCATGCACCTGGGCTTAAGTCGCTAGGACCAGCTAGGTTGTCAAGGGCACGCTTGCAACTTGCCTCCCATGCCAAAAAACGTGCACGGAACATGTCCGTTTTCAGGAAAAACCAGGCCCAAAGTTCGATCCTTGCCCTTATCCAGCAATAAATAGACGTGTTTGTTTACATGCGAAAATTTGCAAGGGTATTTGCCTGTTTGCCAGTCTGCGCCTGAGCCCAGACACTTGGGATCGGGTTGGGTGTTGAGGGCAGTCCAGACCCTACCTAACCACACCGGAAGTTCTGCCCGGATGGCTTCCGGTGACGTGTCAGTGGGAAAACCCAGCCAAAAAAAAGGTAATTTTAAGGATCTTGCCTCATGCTAGACATGCATGCGTATTTGTCCGTTTCTCAGTCTGCGCCTGATTCCATGGTCCTGGGACAGGGTTGGATGTCGACGGAAACCCTGGCCCTACCTGACCACATCCGAAGTTCTGCCTTTATCCGTTCCGTTGACGTGGCAGAGACGAAAACTTAGCCCAAATGACCTGTTTGATAGGTCTCCACATATGCTCTATATGCATGCATGCACGCCCATTTGTCAGCATGCACCTGGGCTTAAGTCGCTAGGACCAGCTAGGTTGTCAAGGGCACGCTTGCAACTTGCCTCCCATGCCAAAAAACGTGCACGGAACATGTCCGTTTTCAGGAAAAAACAGGCCCAAAGTTCGATCCTTGCCCTTATCCAGCAATAAATAGACGTGTTTGTTTACATGCGAAAATTTGCAAGGGTATTTGCCTGTTTGCCAGTTTGCGCCTGAGCCCAGACACTTGGATCGGGTTGGGTGTTGAGGGCAGTCCAGACCCTACCTAACCACACCGGAAGTTCTGCCCGGATGGCTTCCGGTGACGTGTCAGTGGGAAAACCCAGCCAAAAATAGGTAATTTTAAGGATCTTGCCTCATGCTAGACATGCATGCGTATTTGTCCGTTTCTCAGTCTGCGCCTGATTCCATGGTCCTGGGACAGGGTTGGATGTCGACGGAAACCCTGGCCCTACCTGACCACATCCGAAGTTCTGCCTTTATCCGTTCCGTTGACGTGGCAGAGACGAAAACTTAGCCCAAATGACCTGTTTGATAGGTCTCCACATATGCTCTATATGCATGCATGCACGCCCATTTGTCAGCATGCACCTGGGCTTAAGTCGCTAGGACCAGCTAGGTTGTCAAGGGCACGCTTGCAACTTGCCTCCCATGCCAAAAAACGTGCACGGAACATGTCCGTTTTCAGGAAAAACCAGGCCCAAAGTTCGATCCTTGCCCTTATCCAGCAATAAATAGACGTGTTTGTTTACATGCGAAAATTTGCAAGGGTATTTGCCTGTTTGCCAGTCTGCGCCTGAGCCCAGACACTTGGGATCGGGTTGGGTGTTGAGGGCAGTCCAGACCCTACCTAACCACACCGGAAGTTCTGCCCGGATGGCTTCCGGTGACGTGTCAGTGGGAAAACCCAGCCAAAAATAGGTAATTTTAAGGATCTTGCCTCATGCTAGACATGCATGCGTATTTGTCCGTTTCTCAGTCTGCGCCTGATTCCATGGTCCTGGGACAGGGTTGGATGTCGACGGAAACCCTGGCCCTACCTGACCACATCCGAAGTTCTGCCTTTATCCGTTCCGTTGACGTGGCAGAGACGAAAACTTAGCCCAAATGACCTGTTTGATAGGTCTCCACATATGCTCTATATGCATGCATGCACGCCCATTTGTCAGCATGCACCTGGGCTTAAGTCGCTAGGACCAGCTAGGTTGTCAAGGGCACGCTTGCAACTTGCCTCCCATGCCAAAAAACGTGCACGGAACATGTCCGTTTTCAGGAAAAACCAGGCCCAAAGTTCGATCCTTGCCCTTATCCAGCAATAAATAGACGTGTTTGTTTACATGCGAAAATTTGCAAGGGTATTTGCCTGTTTGCCAGTCTGCGCCTGAGCCCAGACACTTGGGATCGGGTTGGGTGTTGAGGGCAGTCCAGACCCTACCTAACCACACCGGAAGTTCTGCCCGGATGGCTTCCGGTGACGTGTCAGTGGGAAAACCCAGCCAAAAATAGGTAATTTTAAGGATCTTGCCTCATGCTAGACATGCATGCGTATTTGTCCGTTTCTCAGTCTGCGCCTGATTCCATGGTCCTGGGACAGGGTTGGATGTCGACGGAAACCCTGGCCCTACCTGACCACATCCGAAGTTCTGCCTTTATCCGTTCCGTTGACGTGGCAGAGACGAAAACTTAGCCCAAATGACCTGTTTGATAGGTCTCCACATATGCTCTATATGCATGCATGCACGCCCATTTGTCAGCATGCACCTGGGCTTAAGTCGCTAGGACCAGCTAGGTTGTCAAGGGCACGCTTGCAACTTGCCTCCCATGCCAAAAAACGTGCACGGAACATGTCCGTTTTCAGGAAAAACCAGGCCCAAAGTTCGATCCTTGCCCTTATCCAGCAATAAATAGACGTGTTTGTTTACATGCGAAAATTTGCAAGGGTATTTGCCTGTTTGCCAGTCTGCGCCTGAGCCCAGACACTTGGGATCGGGTTGGGTGTTGAGGGCAGTCCAGACCCTACCTAACCACACCGGAAGTTCTGCCCGGATGGCTTCCGGTGACGTGTCAGTGGGAAAACCCAGCCAAAAATAGGTAATTTTAAGGATCTTGCCTCATGCTAGACATGCATGCGTATTTGTCCGTTTCTCAGTCTGCGCCTGATTCCATGGTCCTGGGACAGGGTTGGATGTCGACGGAAACCCTGGCCCTACCTGACCACATCCGAAGTTCTGCCTTTATCCGTTCCGTTGACGTGGCAGAGACGAAAACTTAGCCCAAATGACCTGTTTGATAGGTCTCCACATATGCTCTATATGCATGCATGCACGCCCATTTGTCAGCATGCACCTGGGCTTAAGTCGCTAGGACCAGCTAGGTTGTCAAGGGCACGCTTGCAACTTGCCTCCCATGCCAAAAAACGTGCACGGAACATGTCCGTTTTCAGGAAAAACCAGGCCCAAAGTTCGATCCTTGCCCTTATCCAGCAATAAATAGACGTGTTTGTTTACATGCGAAAATTTGCAAGGGTATTTGCCTGTTTGCCAGTCTGCGCCTGAGCCCAGACACTTGGGATCGGGTTGGGTGTTGAGGGCAGTCCAGACCCTACCTAACCACACCGGAAGTTCTGCCCGGATGGCTTCCGGTGACGTGTCAGTGGGAAAACCCAGCCAAAAATAGGTAATTTTAAGGATCTTGCCTCATGCTAGACATGCATGCGTATTTGTCCGTTTCTCAGTCTGCGCCTGATTCCATGGTCCTGGGACAGGGTTGGATGTCGACGGAAACCCTGGCCCTACCTGACCACATCCGAAGTTCTGCCTTTATCCGTTCCGTTGACGTGGCAGAGACGAAAACTTAGCCCAAATGACCTGTTTGATAGGTCTCCACATATGCTCTATATGCATGCATGCACGCCCATTTGTCAGCATGCACCTGGGCTTAAGTCGCTAGGACCAGCTAGGTTGTCAAGGGCACGCTTGCAACTTGCCTCCCATGCCAAAAAACGTGCACGGAACATGTCCGTTTTCAGGAAAAACCAGGCCCAAAGTTCGATCCTTGCCCTTATCCAGCAATAAATAGACGTGTTTGTTTACATGCGAAAATTTGCAAGGGTATTTGCCTGTTTGCCAGTCTGCGCCTGAGCCCAGACACTTGGGATCGGGTTGGGTGTTGAGGGCAGTCCAGACCCTACCTAACCACACCGGAAGTTCTGCCCGGATGGCTTCCGGTGACGTGTCAGTGGGAAAACCCAGCCAAAAATAGGTAATTTTAAGGATCTTGCCTCATGCTAGACATGCATGCGTATTTGTCCGTTTCTCAGTCTGCGCCTGATTCCATGGTCCTGGGACAGGGTTGGATGTCGACGGAAACCCTGGCCCTACCTGACCACATCCGAAGTTCTGCCTTTATCCGTTCCGTTGACGTGGCAGAGACGAAAACTTAGCCCAAATGACCTGTTTGATAGGTCTCCACATATGCTCTATATGCATGCATGCACGCCCATTTGTCAGCATGCACCTGGGCTTAAGTCGCTAGGACCAGCTAGGTTGTCAAGGGCACGCTTGCAACTTGCCTCCCATGCCAAAAAACGTGCACGGAACATGTCCGTTTTCAGGAAAAACCAGGCCCAAAGTTCGATCCTTGCCCTTATCCAGCAATAAATAGACGTGTTTGTTTACATGCGAAAATTTGCAAGGGTATTTGCCTGTTTGCCAGTCTGCGCCTGAGCCCAGACACTTGGGATCGGGTTGGGTGTTGAGGGCAGTCCAGACCCTACCTAACCACACCGGAAGTTCTGCCCGGATGGCTTCCGGTGACGTGTCAGTGGGAAAACCCAGCCAAAAAAAAGGTAATTTTAAGGATCTTGCCTCATGCTAGACATGCATGCGTATTTGTCCGTTTCTCAGTCTGCGCCTGATTCCATGGTCCTGGGACAGGGTTGGATGTCGACGGAAACCCTGGCCCTACCTGACCACATCCGAAGTTCTGCCTTTATCCGTTCCGTTGACGTGGCAGAGACGAAAACTTAGCCCAAATGACCTGTTTGATAGGTCTCCACATATGCTCTATATGCATGCATGCACGCCCATTTGTCAGCATGCACCTGGGCTTAAGTCGCTAGGACCAGCTAGGTTGTCAAGGGCACGCTTGCAACTTGCCTCCCATGCCAAAAAACGTGCACGGAACATGTCCGTTTTCAGGAAAAACCAGGCCCAAAGTTCGATCCTTGCCCTTATCCAGCAATAAATAGACGTGTTTGTTTACATGCGAAAATTTGCAAGGGTATTTGCCTGTTTGCCAGTCTGCGCCTGAGCCCAGACACTTGGGATCGGGTTGGGTGTTGAGGGCAGTCCAGACCCTACCTAACCACACCGGAAGTTCTGCCCGGATGGCTTCCGGTGACGTGTCAGTGGGAAAACCCAGCCAAAAATAGGTAATTTTAAGGATCTTGCCTCATGCTAGACATGCATGCGTATTTGTCCGTTTCTCAGTCTGCGCCTGATTCCATGGTCCTGGGACAGGGTTGGATGTCGACGGAAACCCTGGCCCTACCTGACCACATCCGAAGTTCTGCCTTTATCCGTTCCGTTGACGTGGCAGAGACGAAAACTTAGCCCAAATGACCTGTTTGATAGGTCTCCACATATGCTCTATATGCATGCATGCACGCCCATTTGTCAGCATGCACCTGGGCTTAAGTCGCTAGGACCAGCTAGGTTGTCAAGGGCACGCTTGCAACTTGCCTCCCATGCCAAAAAACGTGCACGGAACATGTCCGTTTTCAGGAAAAACCAGGCCCAAAGTTCGATCCTTGCCCTTATCCAGCAATAAATAGACGTGTTTGTTTACATGCGAAAATTTGCAAGGGTATTTGCCTGTTTGCCAGTCTGCGCCTGAGCCCAGACACTTGGGATCGGGTTGGGTGTTGAGGGCAGTCCAGACCCTACCTAACCACACCGGAAGTTCTGCCCGGATGGCTTCCGGTGACGTGTCAGTGGGAAAACCCAGCCAAAAATAGGTAATTTTAAGGATCTTGCCTCATGCTAGACATGCATGCGTATTTGTCCGTTTCTCAGTCTGCGCCTGATTCCATGGTCCTGGGACAGGGTTGGATGTCGACGGAAACCCTGGCCCTACCTGACCACATCCGAAGTTCTGCCTTTATCCGTTCCGTTGACGTGGCAGAGACGAAAACTTAGCCCAAATGACCTGTTTGATAGGTCTCCACATATGCTCTATATGCATGCATGCACGCCCATTTGTCAGCATGCACCTGGGCTTAAGTCGCTAGGACCAGCTAGGTTGTCAAGGGCACGCTTGCAACTTGCCTCCCATGCCAAAAAACGTGCACGGAACATGTCCGTTTTCAGGAAAAACCAGGCCCAAAGTTCGATCCTTGCCCTTATCCAGCAATAAATAGACGTGTTTGTTTACATGCGAAAATTTGCAAGGGTATTTGCCTGTTTGCCAGTCTGCGCCTGAGCCCAGACACTTGGGATCGGGTTGGGTGTTGAGGGCAGTCCAGACCCTACCTAACCACACCGGAAGTTCTGCCCGGATGGCTTCCGGTGACGTGTCAGTGGGAAAACCCAGCCAAAAATAGGTAATTTTAAGGATCTTGCCTCATGCTAGACATGCATGCGTATTTGTCCGTTTCTCAGTCTGCGCCTGATTCCATGGTCCTGGGACAGGGTTGGATGTCGACGGAAACCCTGGCCCTACCTGACCACATCCGAAGTTCTGCCTTTATCCGTTCCGTTGACGTGGCAGAGACGAAAACTTAGCCCAAATGACCTGTTTGATAGGTCTCCACATATGCTCTATATGCATGCATGCACGCCCATTTGTCAGCATGCACCTGGGCTTAAGTCGCTAGGACCAGCTAGGTTGTCAAGGGCACGCTTGCAACTTGCCTCCCATGCCAAAAAACGTGCACGGAACATGTCCGTTTTCAGGAAAAACCAGGCCCAAAGTTCGATCCTTGCCCTTATCCAGCAATAAATAGACGTGTTTGTTTACATGCGAAAATTTGCAAGGGTATTTGCCTGTTTGCCAGTCTGCGCCTGAGCCCAGACACTTGGGATCGGGTTGGGTGTTGAGGGCAGTCCAGACCCTACCTAACCACACCGGAAGTTCTGCCCGGATGGCTTCCGGTGACGTGTCAGTGGGAAAACCCAGCCAAAAATAGCTTAATTTAAAGGATCTTGCCTCATGCTAGACATGCATGCGTATTTGTCCGTTTCTCAGTCTGCGCCTGATTCCATGGTCCTGGGACAGGGTTGGATGTCGACGGAAACCCTGGCCCTACCTGACCACATCCGAAGTTCTGCCTTTATCCGTTCCGTTGACGTGGCAGAGACGAAAACTTAGCCCAAATGACCTGTTTGATAGGTCTCCACATATGCTCTATATGCATGCATGCACGCCCATTTGTCAGCATGCACCTGGGCTTAAGTCGCTAGGACCAGCTAGGTTGTCAAGGGCACGCTTGCAACTTGCCTCCCATGCCAAAAAACGTGCACGGAACATGTCCGTTTTCAGGAAAAACCAGGCCCAAAGTTCGATCCTTGCCCTTATCCAGCAATAAATAGACGTGTTTGTTTACATGCGAAAATTTGCAAGGGTATTTGCCTGTTTGCCAGTCTGCGCCTGAGCCCAGACACTTGGGATCGGGTTGGGTGTTGAGGGCAGTCCAGACCCTACCTAACCACACCGGAAGTTCTGCCCGGATGGCTTCCGGTGACGTGTCAGTGGGAAAACCCAGCCAAAAATAGGTAATTTTAAGGATCTTGCCTCATGCTAGACATGCATGCGTATTTGTCCGTTTCTCAGTCTGCGCCTGAATTCCATGGTCCTGGGACAGGGTTGGATGTCGACGGAAACCCTGGCCCTACCTGACCACATCCGAAGTTCTGCCTTTATCCGTTCCGTTGACGTGGCAGAGACGAAAACTTAGCCCAAATGACCTGTTTGATAGGTCTCCACATATGCTCTATATGCATGCATGCACGCCCATTTGTCAGCATGCACCTGGGCTTAAGTCGCTAGGACCAGCTAGGTTGTCAAGGGCACGCTTGCAACTTGCCTCCCATGCCAAAAAACGTGCACGGAACATGTCCGTTTTCAGGAAAAACCAGGCCCAAAGTTCGATCCTTGCCCTTATCCAGCAATAAATAGACGTGTTTGTTTACATGCGAAAATTTGCAAGGGTATTTGCCTGTTTGCCAGTCTGCGCCTGAGCCCAGACACTTGGGATCGGGTTGGGTGTTGAGGGCAGTCCAGACCCTACCTAACCACACCGGAAGTTCTGCCCGGATGGCTTCCGGTGACGTGTCAGTGGGAAAACCCAGCCAAAAATAGGTAATTTTAAGGATCTTGCCTCATGCTAGACATGCATGCGTATTTGTCCGTTTCTCAGTCTGCGCCTGATTCCATGGTCCTGGGACAGGGTTGGATGTCGACGGAAACCCTGGCCCTACCTGACCACATCCGAAGTTCTGCCTTTATCCGTTCCGTTGACGTGGCAGAGACGAAAACTTAGCCCAAATGACCTGTTTGATAGGTCTCCACATATGCTCTATATGCATGCATGCACGCCCATTTGTCAGCATGCACCTGGGCTTAAGTCGCTAGGACCAGCTAGGTTGTCAAGGGCACGCTTGCAACTTGCCTCCCATGCCAAAAAACGTGCACGGAACATGTCCGTTTTCAGGAAAAACCAGGCCCAAAGTTCGATCCTTGCCCTTATCCAGCAATAAATAGACGTGTTTGTTTACATGCGAAAATTTGCAAGGGTATTTGCCTGTTTGCCAGTCTGCGCCTGAGCCCAGACACTTGGGATCGGGTTGGGTGTTGAGGGCAGTCCAGACCCTACCTAACCACACCGGAAGTTCTGCCCGGATGGCTTCCGGTGACGTGTCAGTGGGAAAACCCAGCCAAAAATAGGTAATTTTAAGGATCTTGCCTCATGCTAGACATGCATGCGTATTTGTCCGTTTCTCAGTCTGCGCCTGATTCCATGGTCCTGGGACAGGGTTGGATGTCGACGGAAACCCTGGCCCTACCTGACCACATCCGAAGTTCTGCCTTTATCCGTTCCGTTGACGTGGCAGAGACGAAAACTTAGCCCAAATGACCTGTTTGATAGGTCTCCACATATGCTCTATATGCATGCATGCACGCCCATTTGTCAGCATGCACCTGGGCTTAAGTCGCTAGGACCAGCTAGGTTGTCAAGGGCACGCTTGCAACTTGCCTCCCATGCCAAAAAACGTGCACGGAACATGTCCGTTTTCAGGAAAAACCAGGCCCAAAGTTCGATCCTTGCCCTTATCCAGCAATAAATAGACGTGTTTGTTTACATGCGAAAATTTGCAAGGGTATTTGCCTGTTTGCCAGTCTGCGCCTGAGCCCAGACACTTGGGATCGGGTTGGGTGTTGAGGGCAGTCCAGACCCTACCTAACCACACCGGAAGTTCTGCCCGGATGGCTTCCGGTGACGTGTCAGTGGGAAAACCCAGCCAAAAATAGGTAATTTTAAGGATCTTGCCTCATGCTAGACATGCATGCGTATTTGTCCGTTTCTCAGTCTGCGCCTGATTCCATGGTCCTGGGACAGGGTTGGATGTCGACGGAAACCCTGGCCCTACCTGACCACATCCGAAGTTCTGCCTTTATCCGTTCCGTTGACGTGGCAGAGACGAAAACTTAGCCCAAATGACCTGTTTGATAGGTCTCCACATATGCTCTATATGCATGCATGCACGCCCATTTGTCAGCATGCACCTGGGCTTAAGTCGCTAGGACCAGCTAGGTTGTCAAGGGCACGCTTGCAACTTGCCTCCCATGCCAAAAAACGTGCACGGAACATGTCCGTTTTCAGGAAAAACCAGGCCCAAAGTTCGATCCTTGCCCTTATCCAGCAATAAATAGACGTGTTTGTTTACATGCGAAAATTTGCAAGGGTATTTGCCTGTTTGCCAGTCTGCGCCTGAGCCCAGACACTTGGGATCGGGTTGGGTGTTGAGGGCAGTCCAGACCCTACCTAACCACACCGGAAGTTCTGCCCGGATGGCTTCCGGTGACGTGTCAGTGGGAAAACCCAGCCAAAAATAGGTAATTTTAAGGATCTTGCCTCATGCTAGACATGCATGCGTATTTGTCCGTTTCTCAGTCTGCGCCTGATTCCATGGTCCTGGGACAGGGTTGGATGTCGACGGAAACCCTGGCCCTACCTGACCACATCCGAAGTTCTGCCTTTATCCGTTCCGTTGACGTGGCAGAGACGAAAACTTAGCCCAAATGACCTGTTTGATAGGTCTCCACATATGCTCTATATGCATGCATGCACGCCCATTTGTCAGCATGCACCTGGGCTTAAGTCGCTAGGACCAGCTAGGTTGTCAAGGGCACGCTTGCAACTTGCCTCCCATGCCAAAAAACGTGCACGGAACATGTCCGTTTTCAGGAAAAACCAGGCCCAAAGTTCGATCCTTGCCCTTATCCAGCAATAAATAGACGTGTTTGTTTACATGCGAAAATTTGCAAGGGTATTTGCCTGTTTGCCAGTCTGCGCCTGAGCCCAGACACTTGGGATCGGGTTGGGTGTTGAGGGCAGTCCAGACCCTACCTAACCACACCGGAAGTTCTGCCCGGATGGCTTCCGGTGACGTGTCAGTGGGAAAACCCAGCCAAAAATAGGTAATTTTAAGGATCTTGCCTCATGCTAGACATGCATGCGTATTTGTCCGTTTCTCAGTCTGCGCCTGATTCCATGGTCCTGGGACAGGGTTGGATGTCGACGGAAACCCTGGCCCTACCTGACCACATCCGAAGTTCTGCCTTTATCCGTTCCGTTGACGTGGCAGAGACGAAAACTTAGCCCAAATGACCTGTTTGATAGGTCTCCACATATGCTCTATATGCATGCATGCACGCCCATTTGTCAGCATGCACCTGGGCTTAAGTCGCTAGGACCAGCTAGGTTGTCAAGGGCACGCTTGCAACTTGCCTCCCATGCCAAAAAACGTGCACGGAACATGTCCGTTTTCAGGAAAAACCAGGCCCAAAGTTCGATCCTTGCCCTTATCCAGCAATAAATAGACGTGTTTGTTTACATGCGAAAATTTGCAAGGGTATTTGCCTGTTTGCCAGTCTGCGCCTGAGCCCAGACACTTGGGATCGGGTTGGGTGTTGAGGGCAGTCCAGACCCTACCTAACCACACCGGAAGTTCTGCCCGGATGGCTTCCGGTGACGTGTCAGTGGGAAAACCCAGCCAAAAATAGGTAATTTTAAGGATCTTGCCTCATGCTAGACATGCATGCGTATTTGTCCGTTTCTCAGTCTGCGCCTGATTCCATGGTCCTGGGACAGGGTTGGATGTCGACGGAAACCCTGGCCCTACCTGACCACATCCGAAGTTCTGCCTTTATCCGTTCCGTTGACGTGGCAGAGACGAAAACTTAGCCCAAATGACCTGTTTGATAGGTCTCCACATATGCTCTATATGCATGCATGCACGCCCATTTGTCAGCATGCACCTGGGCTTAAGTCGCTAGGACCAGCTAGGTTGTCAAGGGCACGCTTGCAACTTGCCTCCCATGCCAAAAAACGTGCACGGAACATGTCCGTTTTCAGGAAAAACCAGGCCCAAAGTTCGATCCTTGCCCTTATCCAGCAATAAATAGACGTGTTTGTTTACATGCGAAAATTTGCAAGGGTATTTGCCTGTTTGCCAGTCTGCGCCTGAGCCCAGACACTTGGGATCGGGTTGGGTGTTGAGGGCAGTCCAGACCCTACCTAACCACACCGGAAGTTCTGCCCGGATGGCTTCCGGTGACGTGTCAGTGGGAAAACCCAGCCAAAAATAGGTAATTTTAAGGATCTTGCCTCATGCTAGACATGCATGCGTATTTGTCCGTTTCTCAGTCTGCGCCTGATTCCATGGTCCTGGGACAGGGTTGGATGTCGACGGAAACCCTGGCCCTACCTGACCACATCCGAAGTTCTGCCTTTATCCGTTCCGTTGACGTGGCAGAGACGAAAACTTAGCCCAAATGACCTGTTTGATAGGTCTCCACATATGCTCTATATGCATGCATGCACGCCCATTTGTCAGCATGCACCTGGGCTTAAGTCGCTAGGACCAGCTAGGTTGTCAAGGGCACGCTTGCAACTTGCCTCCCATGCCAAAAAACGTGCACGGAACATGTCCGTTTTCAGGAAAAACCAGGCCCAAAGTTCGATCCTTGCCCTTATCCAGCAATAAATAGACGTGTTTGTTTACATGCGAAAATTTGCAAGGGTATTTGCCTGTTTGCCAGTCTGCGCCTGAGCCCAGACACTTGGGATCGGGTTGGGTGTTGAGGGCAGTCCAGACCCTACCTAACCACACCGGAAGTTCTGCCCGGATGGCTTCCGGTGACGTGTCAGTGGGAAAACCCAGCCAAAAATAGGTAATTTTAAGGATCTTGCCTCATGCTAGACATGCATGCGTATTTGTCCGTTTCTCAGTCTGCGCCTGATTCCATGGTCCTGGGACAGGGTTGGATGTCGACGGAAACCCTGGCCCTACCTGACCACATCCGAAGTTCTGCCTTTATCCGTTCCGTTGACGTGGCAGAGACGAAAACTTAGCCCAAATGACCTGTTTGATAGGTCTCCACATATGCTCTATATGCATGCATGCACGCCCATTTGTCAGCATGCACCTGGGCTTAAGTCGCTAGGACCAGCTAGGTTGTCAAGGGCACGCTTGCAACTTGCCTCCCATGCCAAAAAACGTGCACGGAACATGTCCGTTTTCAGGAAAAACCAGGCCCAAAGTTCGATCCTTGCCCTTATCCAGCAATAAATAGACGTGTTTGTTTACATGCGAAAATTTGCAAGGGTATTTGCCTGTTTGCCAGTCTGCGCCTGAGCCCAGACACTTGGGATCGGGTTGGGTGTTGAGGGCAGTCCAGACCCTACCTAACCACACCGGAAGTTCTGCCCGGATGGCTTCCGGTGACGTGTCAGTGGGAAAACCCAGCCAAAAATAGGTAATTTTAAGGATCTTGCCTCATGCTAGACATGCATGCGTATTTGTCCGTTTCTCAGTCTGCGCCTGATTCCATGGTCCTGGGACAGGGTTGGATGTCGACGGAAACCCTGGCCCTACCTGACCACATCCGAAGTTCTGCCTTTATCCGTTCCGTTGACGTGGCAGAGACGAAAACTTAGCCCAAATGACCTGTTTGATAGGTCTCCACATATGCTCTATATGCATGCATGCACGCCCATTTGTCAGCATGCACCTGGGCTTAAGTCGCTAGGACCAGCTAGGTTGTCAAGGGCACGCTTGCAACTTGCCTCCCATGCCAAAAAACGTGCACGGAACATGTCCGTTTTCAGGAAAAACCAGGCCCAAAGTTCGATCCTTGCCCTTATCCAGCAATAAATAGACGTGTTTGTTTACATGCGAAAATTTGCAAGGGTATTTGCCTGTTTGCCAGTCTGCGCCTGAGCCCAGACACTTGGGATCGGGTTGGGTGTTGAGGGCAGTCCAGACCCTACCTAACCACACCGGAAGTTCTGCCCGGATGGCTTCCGGTGACGTGTCAGTGGGAAAACCCAGCCAAAAATAGGTAATTTTAAGGATCTTGCCTCATGCTAGACATGCATGCGTATTTGTCCGTTTCTCAGTCTGCGCCTGATTCCATGGTCCTGGGACAGGGTTGGATGTCGACGGAAACCCTGGCCCTACCTGACCACATCCGAAGTTCTGCCTTTATCCGTTCCGTTGACGTGGCAGAGACGAAAACTTAGCCCAAATGACCTGTTTGATAGGTCTCCACATATGCTCTATATGCATGCATGCACGCCCATTTGTCAGCATGCACCTGGGCTTAAGTCGCTAGGACCAGCTAGGTTGTCAAGGGCACGCTTGCAACTTGCCTCCCATGCCAAAAAACGTGCACGGAACATGTCCGTTTTCAGGAAAAACCAGGCCCAAAGTTCGATCCTTGCCCTTATCCAGCAATAAATAGACGTGTTTGTTTACATGCGAAAATTTGCAAGGGTATTTGCCTGTTTGCCAGTCTGCGCCTGAGCCCAGACACTTGGGATCGGGTTGGGTGTTGAGGGCAGTCCAGACCCTACCTAACCACACCGGAAGTTCTGCCCGGATGGCTTCCGGTGACGTGTCAGTGGGAAAACCCAGCCAAAAATAGGTAATTTTAAGGATCTTGCCTCATGCTAGACATGCATGCGTATTTGTCCGTTTCTCAGTCTGCGCCTGATTCCATGGTCCTGGGACAGGGTTGGATGTCGACGGAACCCTGGCCCTACCTGACCACATCCGAAGTTCTGCCTTTATCCGTTCCGTTGACGTGGCAGAGACGAAAACTTAGCCCAAATGACCTGTTTGATAGGTCTCCACATATGCTCTATATGCATGCATGCACGCCCATTTGTCAGCATGCACCTGGGCTTAAGTCGCTAGGACCAGCTAGGTTGTCAAGGGCACGCTTGCAACTTGCCTCCCATGCCAAAAAACGTGCACGGAACATGTCCGTTTTCAGGAAAAACCAGGCCCAAAGTTCGATCCTTGCCCTTATCCAGCAATAAATAGACGTGTTTGTTTACATGCGAAAATTTGCAAGGGTATTTGCCTGTTTGCCAGTCTGCGCCTGAGCCCAGACACTTGGGATCGGGTTGGGTGTTGAGGGCAGTCCAGACCCTACCTAACCACACCGGAAGTTCTGCCCGGATGGCTTCCGGTGACGTGTCAGTGGGAAAACCCAGCCAAAAATAGGTAATTTTAAGGATCTTGCCTCATGCTAGACATGCATGCGTATTTGTCCGTTTCTCAGTCTGCGCCTGATTCCATGGTCCTGGGACAGGGTTGGATGTCGACGGAAACCCTGGCCCTACCTGACCACATCCGAAGTTCTGCCTTTATCCGTTCCGTTGACGTGGCAGAGACGAAAACTTAGCCCAAATGACCTGTTTGATAGGTCTCCACATATGCTCTATATGCATGCATGCACGCCCATTTGTCAGCATGCACCTGGGCTTAAGTCGCTAGGACCAGCTAGGTTGTCAAGGGCACGCTTGCAACTTGCCTCCCATGCCAAAAAACGTGCACGGAACATGTCCGTTTTCAGGAAAAACCAGGCCCAAAGTTCGATCCTTGCCCTTATCCAGCAATAAATAGACGTGTTTGTTTACATGCGAAAATTTGCAAGGGTATTTGCCTGTTTGCCAGTCTGCGCCTGAGCCCAGACACTTGGGATCGGGTTGGGTGTTGAGGGCAGTCCAGACCCTACCTAACCACACCGGAAGTTCTGCCCGGATGGCTTCCGGTGACGTGTCAGTGGGAAAACCCAGCCAAAAATAGGTAATTTTAAGGATCTTGCCTCATGCTAGACATGCATGCGTATTTGTCCGTTTCTCAGTCTGCGCCTGATTCCATGGTCCTGGGACAGGGTTGGATGTCGACGGAACCCTGGCCCTACCTGACCACATCCGAAGTTCTGCCTTTATCCGTTCCGTTGACGTGGCAGAGACGAAAACTTAGCCCAAATGACCTGTTTGATAGGTCTCCACATATGCTCTATATGCATGCATGCACGCCCATTTGTCAGCATGCACCTGGGCTTAAGTCGCTAGGACCAGCTAGGTTGTCAAGGGCACGCTTGCAACTTGCCTCCCATGCCAAAAAACGTGCACGGAACATGTCCGTTTTCAGGAAAAACCAGGCCCAAAGTTCGATCCTTGCCCTTATCCAGCAATAAATAGACGTGTTTGTTTACATGCGAAAATTTGCAAGGGTATTTGCCTGTTTGCCAGTCTGCGCCTGAGCCCAGACACTTGGGATCGGGTTGGGTGTTGAGGGCAGTCCAGACCCTACCTAACCACACCGGAAGTTCTGCCCGGATGGCTTCCGGTGACGTGTCAGTGGGAAAACCCAGCCAAAAATAGGTAATTTTAAGGATCTTGCCTCATGCTAGACATGCATGCGTATTTGTCCGTTTCTCAGTCTGCGCCTGATTCCATGGTCCTGGGACAGGGTTGGATGTCGACGGAAACCCTGGCCCTACCTGACCACATCCGAAGTTCTGCCTTTATCCGTTCCGTTGACGTGGCAGAGACGAAAACTTAGCCCAAATGACCTGTTTGATAGGTCTCCACATATGCTCTATATGCATGCATGCACGCCCATTTGTCAGCATGCACCTGGGCTTAAGTCGCTAGGACCAGCTAGGTTGTCAAGGGCACGCTTGCAACTTGCCTCCCATGCCAAAAAACGTGCACGGAACATGTCCGTTTTCAGGAAAAACCAGGCCCAAAGTTCGATCCTTGCCCTTATCCAGCAATAAATAGACGTGTTTGTTTACATGCGAAAATTTGCAAGGGTATTTGCCTGTTTGCCAGTCTGCGCCTGAGCCCAGACACTTGGGATCGGGTTGGGTGTTGAGGGCAGTCCAGACCCTACCTAACCACACCGGAAGTTCTGCCCGGATGGCTTCCGGTGACGTGTCAGTGGGAAAACCCAGCCAAAAATAGGTAATTTTAAGGATCTTGCCTCATGCTAGACATGCATGCGTATTTGTCCGTTTCTCAGTCTGCGCCTGATTCCATGGTCCTGGGACAGGGTTGGATGTCGACGGAAACCCTGGCCCTACCTGACCACATCCGAAGTTCTGCCTTTATCCGTTCCGTTGACGTGGCAGAGACGAAAACTTAGCCCAAATGACCTGTTTGATAGGTCTCCACATATGCTCTATATGCATGCATGCACGCCCATTTGTCAGCATGCACCTGGGCTTAAGTCGCTAGGACCAGCTAGGTTGTCAAGGGCACGCTTGCAACTTGCCTCCCATGCCAAAAAACGTGCACGGAACATGTCCGTTTTCAGGAAAAACCAGGCCCAAAGTTCGATCCTTGCCCTTATCCAGCAATAAATAGACGTGTTTGTTTACATGCGAAAATTTGCAAGGGTATTTGCCTGTTTGCCAGTCTGCGCCTGAGCCCAGACACTTGGGATCGGGTTGGGTGTTGAGGGCAGTCCAGACCCTACCTAACCACACCGGAAGTTCTGCCCGGATGGCTTCCGGTGACGTGTCAGTGGGAAAACCCAGCCAAAAATAGGTAATTTTAAGGATCTTGCCTCATGCTAGACATGCATGCGTATTTGTCCGTTTCTCAGTCTGCGCCTGATTCCATGGTCCTGGGACAGGGTTGGATGTCGACGGAAACCCTGGCCCTACCTGACCACATCCGAAGTTCTGCCTTTATCCGTTCCGTTGACGTGGCAGAGACGAAAACTTAGCCCAAATGACCTGTTTGATAGGTCTCCACATATGCTCTATATGCATGCATGCACGCCCATTTGTCAGCATGCACCTGGGCTTAAGTCGCTAGGACCAGCTAGGTTGTCAAGGGCACGCTTGCAACTTGCCTCCCATGCCAAAAAACGTGCACGGAACATGTCCGTTTTCAGGAAAAACCAGGCCCAAAGTTCGATCCTTGCCCTTATCCAGCAATAAATAGACGTGTTTGTTTACATGCGAAAATTTGCAAGGGTATTTGCCTGTTTGCCAGTCTGCGCCTGAGCCCAGACACTTGGGATCGGGTTGGGTGTTGAGGGCAGTCCAGACCCTACCTAACCACACCGGAAGTTCTGCCCGGATGGCTTCCGGTGACGTGTCAGTGGGAAAACCCAGCCAAAAATAGGTAATTTTAAGGATCTTGCCTCATGCTAGACATGCATGCGTATTTGTCCGTTTCTCAGTCTGCGCCTGATTCCATGGTCCTGGGACAGGGTTGGATGTCGACGGAAACCCTGGCCCTACCTGACCACATCCGAAGTTCTGCCTTTATCCGTTCCGTTGACGTGGCAGAGACGAAAACTTAGCCCAAATGACCTGTTTGATAGGTCTCCACATATGCTCTATATGCATGCATGCACGCCCATTTGTCAGCATGCACCTGGGCTTAAGTCGCTAGGACCAGCTAGGTTGTCAAGGGCACGCTTGCAACTTGCCTCCCATGCCAAAAAACGTGCACGGAACATGTCCGTTTTCAGGAAAAACCAGGCCCAAAGTTCGATCCTTGCCCTTATCCAGCAATAAATAGACGTGTTTGTTTACATGCGAAAATTTGCAAGGGTATTTGCCTGTTTGCCAGTCTGCGCCTGAGCCCAGACACTTGGGATCGGGTTGGGTGTTGAGGGCAGTCCAGACCCTACCTAACCACACCGGAAGTTCTGCCCGGATGGCTTCCGGTGACGTGTCAGTGGGAAAACCCAGCCAAAAATAGGTAATTTTAAGGATCTTGCCTCATGCTAGACATGCATGCGTATTTGTCCGTTTCTCAGTCTGCGCCTGATTCCATGGTCCTGGGACAGGGTTGGATGTCGACGGAAACCCTGGCCCTACCTGACCACATCCGAAGTTCTGCCTTTATCCGTTCCGTTGACGTGGCAGAGACGAAAACTTAGCCCAAATGACCTGTTTGATAGGTCTCCACATATGCTCTATATGCATGCATGCACGCCCATTTGTCAGCATGCACCTGGGCTTAAGTCGCTAGGACCAGCTAGGTTGTCAAGGGCACGCTTGCAACTTGCCTCCCATGCCAAAAAACGTGCACGGAACATGTCCGTTTTCAGGCAAAACCAGGCCCAAAGTTCGATCCTTGCCCTTATCCAGCAATAAATAGACGTGTTTGTTTACATGCGAAAATTTGCAAGGGTATTTGCCTGTTTGCCAGTCTGCGCCTGAGCCCAGACACTTGGGATCGGGTTGGGTGTTGAGGGCAGTCCAGACCCTACCTAACCACACCGGAAGTTCTGCCCGGATGGCTTCCGGTGACGTGTCAGTGGGAAAACCCAGCCAAAAATAGGTAATTTTAAGCATCTTGCCACATGCTAGACATGCATGCATATTTGCCCGTTTCTCAGTCTGCGCCTGATTCCAGGGTCCTGGGACAGGGTTGGATGTCGAGGGCAACCCTGGCCCTACCTGACCACATCCGAAGTTCTGCCTTTATGCGTTCCGGTGACGTGCCAGAGACGAAAACCCAGCCCAAATGAACTGTTGGATAGGTCTCCACATAGGCTATATGCATGCATGTACGCAAGTTTGTTAGCATGCACCAGGGCTGAGGTCGCTAGGACCAGCTAGGTTGTCATGGGCACGCATGCACCTTGCGTCCCACGGAAAAATATGTGCACGGAACGTGCCCGGTCCCCGGCAAAACCAGACCCAAATTTCGAGCCCCGCCCTTATCCAGCCGTAAATAGATGTGTATGTTTACAGGCGAACATTTGCATGCATATTTGCCCGTTTATCAGTCTGCGCATGAGTCAAGGGTCTTGTGACCGCGTTGGATGTCGACGGCATTCCGGGTGCTACCTGACCACTTCGGAAGTTCTGCCAATGTGCGTTCCGGTGACGTGTCAGAGGCCAAAACCCAGCCCAAATGACCTTTTTGATAGGTCTCCACATAGGCCATATATGCATGCATGTACGCCTGTTTGTCATCATGCACGTGGGCTCAGCTCGCTAGGAAAAAAGGCTGTCAAGGGCACGCATGCACCTTGCCTCCCAGGCCCTAAAACGTACAAGGACCGTGTCCGGTCTCCGGCAAAATCAGATCTAATGTTCGAGCCCCGCCCTAATCCAGCCTTAAATAGATGTGCATGTTTACAGGCGAACATTTGCATGGGTATTTGCCCGTTTATCAGTCTGCGCCTGAGTCAAGGGTCCAGGGACAGGGTTAGATGTCGAAGGCAACCCTGGCCCTACCTGACCACACCGGAAGTTTTGCCAATGTGCGTTCCGGTGACGTGTCAGAGGCCAAAACCCAGCCTGAAAGACCTTTTTGATAGGTCTCCACATAGGCCATATATGCATGCATGTACGCCTGTTTGTCAGCATGCACGTGGGCTCAGCTCGCTAGGAAAAAAGGCTGTCAAGGGCACGCATGCACCTTGCCTCCCATGCCCAAAAACGCGCACGGCACTTGTCCGGTCTCCGGAAAAACCAGACCCAAAGTTCCAGCCCAGCCCTTATCCAGCCTTAAATATATGTGTATGTTTACAGGCGAACATTTCCATGGGTATTTACCTGTTTGCCAGTCTGAGCCTGAGCCCAGACACCTGGTATCTGTTTGGCTGTCGGGGGAAGTCCAGAACCTAACCCACCACACCGGAAGTTCTGCACAGATGGCTACCGGTGACGTGTCAGGGGCCAAAACCCAGCCAAAATGGCTTATTTTAAGCATCTTGTCACATGGTAGACATGAATGCGTATTTGCCCGTTTCTCAGTCTGCTCCTGATTCCAGGGTCCTGGGACAGGGTTGGATGTCGAGGGCAATCCAGAACCTAACTGACCACTCCGGAATTTCTACCCGGAAGGCTACCCGTGACGTCTCAGGGGCCAAAACCTAGCCAACAAGACCTATTTAAAGGTTTTTTCCACATGCTCAACATGCATGCGTATTTGCCCGTTTATCAGTCTGCGCCTGAGCCAAGGGTCTTGTGACCGCGTTGAATGTCGAGGGCAATCCTAGTCCTACCTGACCACACCGGAAGTTCTGCCAATGTGCGTTCCGGGGACGTGTCCGAGGCCAAACCCCATCCCAAATGACCTTTTTGATAGGTCTCTACATAGGCCATATATGCATGCATGCACGCCTGTTTGTCAGCTGGCACGTGGGCTCAGCTCGCTAGGAAAAGATAGGCTGTCAAGGGCACGCATACACCTTGCCTCCCATGCCCAAAAACGTGCACGGAACGTGTCCGATCAACGGCAAAACCAGACCCAAATTTCGAGCCCCGCCCTTATCCAGCCGTAAATAGATGTGTATGTTTACAGGCGAACATTTCCATGGGTATTTACCTGTTTGCCAGTCTGAGCCTGAGCCCAGACACCTGGTATCTGTTTGGCTGTCGAGCGCAGTCCAGAACCTAACCCACCACACCGGAAGTTCTGCACAGATGGCTACCGGTGACGTGTCAGGGGCCAAAACCCAGCCAAAATGGCTTATTTTAAGCATCTTGTCACATGCTAGACATGCATGCGTATTTGCCCGTTTCTCAGTCTGCGCCTGATTCCAGGGTCCTGGGACAGGGTTGGATGTCGAAGGCAACCCTGGTCCTACCTGAGCATGCTCCAGGGCTAAGGTCGCTAGGACCAGCTAGGTTGTCATGGGCACGCATGCACCTTGCCTCCCACGGCAAAATACGTGCACGGAACGTGCTCGGTCCCCGGCAAAACCAAGCCCAAATTTCCAGCCCCGCCCTTATCCAGCCTTAAAAAGATGTGTTTGTTTACATGCGAAGATTTGCATGCGTATTTGCCTGTTTGCCAATCTGATCATGAGCACAGGCACCTGTGACCGGTTTGGGTGTCGATGGAAATGCAGAACCTACCTGACCACTACGGAATTTCTACCCGGAAGTCTACCCGTTACGTGTCAGGTGCTAAAACCCAGCCAACAAGACTTATTTAAAGTATTTTTCCACAGGCTCGACATGCATGCGTATTTTGCCCGTTTGAGAGTCTGCGCCTGAGTTAAGGGTCTTGTGACCGCGTTGGATGTCGTGGGCAATCCTGGTCCTACCCGACCACACCGGAAGTTTTGCCAATGTGCGTTCCGGTGACGTGTCAGAGTCCAAAACCCAGCCCAAATGACATTTTTGATAGGTCTCCACATAGGCTATATATGCATGCATGTACGCCTGTTTGTCAGCATGCACGTGGGCTCAGCTCGCTTGGAAAAGATAGGCTGTCAAGGGCACGCATGCACCTTGCCTCCCATGCCCAAAAATGTGCATGGAGCGTGTTCTGTCTCCGGCAAAACCAGACTCAAAGTTCGAGCCCCACCCTTATCCAGCCTTAAAAAGTTGTGTACGTTTACAGGCGAACATTTGCATGAGTATTTGCCTGTTTGCCAGTCTGCGCCTGAGCCCAGACACCTGGTATGTGGTTGGCTGTCGAGGGCAGTCCAGAACCTAACTCACCACACCGGAAGTCCTCCACAGATGGCTACCGGTGACGTATCAGGGGCCAAAATCCAGCCAAAATGGCTTATTTTAAGCATCTTGCCACATGATAGATATGCAAGCATATTTGCCCGTTTCTCAGTCTGCGCCTGATTCCAGGGTCCTGGGACAGGGTTGGATGTCAAGGGCAACCCTGGCCCTACCTGACCACATCCGAAGTTCTGCCTTTATGCGTTCCGGTGACGAGCCAGAGACGAAAACCCAGCCCAAATGACCTGTTGGATACGTCTCCTCATAGGCTATATATGAATGCATGCACGCCAGTTTGTTAGCATGCACCAGGGCTAAGTTCGCTAGGACAAGCTAAGTTGTCATGGGCACGCATGCACCTTGCCTCCCATGCCCAAAAATAAGCACGGAACGTGTTCAGTCTCCGGCAAAACCAGACTCAAAGTTCGAGCCCCACCCTTATCCAGCCTTAAATAGATGTGTACGTTTACAGACGAACTTTTGCATGGGTTTTTGCCTGTTTGCCAGTCTGCGCCTGAGCCCAGACACCTGGTATGTGGTTGGCTGTCGAGGGCAGTCTAGAACCTAACTCACCACACCGGAAGTTCTGCACAGATGGCTACCGGTGACGTATCAGGGGCCAAAATCCAGCCAAAATGCTTATTTCAAGCATCTTGCCACATGCTAGAAATGCATGCATATTTGCCCGTTTCTCAGTCTGAGCCTGATTCCAGGGTCCTGGGACAGGGTTGGATGTCAAGGGCAACTCTGGCCCTACCTGACCACATCCGAAGTTCTGCCTTTATGCGTTCCGGTGACGAGCCAGAGACGAAAACCCAGCCAAAATGACCTGTTTGATAGGTCTCCACATAGGCTATATATGCATGCATGCATGCCAGTTTGTTAGCTAAGGTCGCTAGGACCAGCTAGGTTGTCATGGGCACGCATGCACCTTGCCTCCCACGGCAAAATATGTGCATGGAACGTGCCCGGTCCCCGGCAAAACCAGGCCCAATGTTCAAGCCCGCCTTATCCAGCCTTAAATACATGTGTTTGTTTACATGCGAAAATGTGCATGCGTATTTGCCTGTTTGCCAATGTGATCCTGAGCACAGGCACATTTGACCGGTTTGGGTGTCGAGGGCAATCCAGAACCTACGTAACCACTCCGGAATTTCTGCCCGGAAGGCTACCCGTAACGTGTCCCGGGCCAAAACCCAACCAACAAGACATATTTAAGGAATTTTCCGCATGCTCGACATGCATGCGTATTTGCCCGTTTATCAGTCTGCGCATGAGTCAAGGGTTGGATGTCGAGGGCAATCCTGGTCCTACCTGACCACACCGGAAGTTCTGCCAATGTGCGTTCCGGTGACGTGTCAGAGGCCAAAACCCAGCCCAAATGACCTTTTTGATAGGTCTCCACATAGGCCATATATGCATGCATGCACGCCTGTTTGTCAGCATGCACGTGGGCTCAGCTCGCTTGGAAAAGATAGGCTGTCAAGGGCACGCATGCACCTTGCCTCCCATGCCCAAAAATAAGCACGGAACGTGTTCGGTCTCCGGCAAAACCAGACTCAAAGTTCGAGCCCCACCCTTATCCAGCCTTAAAAAGATGTGTACGTTTACAGACGAACTTTTGCATGGGTATTTGCCTGTTTGCCAGTCTGCGCCTGAGCCCAGACACCTGGTATGTGGTTGGCTGTCGAGGGCAGTCCAGAACCTAACTCACCACACCGGAAGTTCTGCACAGATGGCTACCGGTGACGTATCAGGGGCCAAAACCCAGCCAAAATGGCTTATTTTAAGCATCTTGCCACATGCTAGAAGAGCATGTGTTTTTTGCCCGTTTCTCAGTCTGCGCCTTATTCCAGGGTCCTGGGACAGGGTTGGATGTCGAGGGCAACCTTGGCCCTACCTTACCACATCCGAAGTTCTGCCTTTATGCGTTTCGGTGACGTGCCAGAGACGAAAACCCAGTCCAAATGACCTTTTTGATAGGTCTCCACATAGGCTATATATGCATGCATGCACGCCTGTTTGTCAGCATGCACGTGGGCTCAGCTCGCTTGGAAAAGATAGGCTGTCAAGGGCTCGCATGCACCTTGCCTCCCATGCCCAAAAACGTGCACGGAACATGTTCGGTCTCCGGCAAAACCAGACTCAAAGTTCGAGCCCCACCCTTATCCAGCATTTAATAGATGTGAATGTTTACATGCGAATATTTGCATGGGTAATTGCCTGTTTGCCAGTCTGCGCCTGAGCCCAGACACCTGGTATCTGGTTGGCTGTTGAGGGCAGTCCATAACCTAATTCAATACAACGGAAGATCTGCACAGATGGCTACCGGTGACGTATCAGGGGCCAAATCCCAGCCAAAATGGCTTATTTTAAGCATCTTGCCACATGCTAGACATGCATGCGTATTTGCCCGTTTCTCAGTCTGCGCCTGAATCCAGGGTCCTGGGACAGGTTTGGATGTCGAGGGCAACCCTGGCCCTACCTGACCACATCCGAAGTTCTGCCTTTATGCGTTCCGGTGACGTGCCAGAGACGAAAACCCAGCCCAAATGACCTGTTGGATAGGTCTCCTCATAGGCTATATATGAATGCATGCACGCCAGTTTGTTAGCTGGCACCAGGGCTAAGGTCGCTAGGACAAGCTAAGTTGTCATGGGCACGCATGCACCTTGCCTCCCATGCCCAAAAATAAGCACGGAACGTGTTCAGTCTCCGGCAAAACCAGACTCAAAGTTCGAACCCCACCCTTATCCAGCCTTAAATAGATGTGTACGTTTACAGACGAACTTTTGCATGGGTATTTGCCTGTTTGCCAGTCTGCGCCTGAGCCCAGACACCTGGTATGAGGTTGGCTGTCGAGGGCAGTCCAGAACCTAACTCACCACACCGGAAGTTCTGCACAGATGGCTACCGGTGACGTATCAGGGGCCAAAACCCAGCCAAAATGGCTTATTTTAAGCATCTTGCCACATGCTAGAAATGCATGCGTTTTTTCCCGTTTCTCAGTCTGCGCCTTATTCCAGGGTCCTGGGACAGGGTTGGATGTCGAGGGCAACCCTGGCCCTACCTGACCACATTTGAAGTTCTGCCTTTATGCGGTTCGGTGACGTGCCAGAGACGAAAACACAGCAGAAATGACCTTATTGATAGGTCTCCACATAGGCTATATATGCATGCATGCACGCCTGTTTGTCAGCATGCACGTGGGCTCAGCTCGCTTGGAAAAGATAGGCTGTCAAGGGCTCGCATGCACCTTGCCTCGTATGCCCAAAAACGTGCACGGAACATGTTCGGTCTCCGGCAAAACCAGACTTAAAGTTCGAGCCCCACCCTTATCCAGCCTTTAATAGATGTGTATGTTTACATGCGAACATTTGCATGGGTATTTGCCTGTTTGCCAGTCTCCGCCTGATCCCAGACACCTGGTATCTGGTTGGCTGTCGACGGCAGTCCATAACCTAATTCAATACAACGGAAGATCTGCACAGATGGCTACCGGTGACGTATCAGGGGCCAAATCCCAGCCAAAATGGCTTATTTAAGCATCTTGCCACATGCTAGACATGCATGCGTATTTGCCCGTTTCTCAGTCTGCGCCTGAATCCAGGGTCCTGGGACAGGGTTGGATGTCGAGGGCAACCCTGGCCCTACCTGACCACATCCGAAGTTCTGCCTTTATGCGTTCCGGTGACGTGCCAGAGACGAAAACCCAGGCAAAATGACTTGTTTGATAGGTCTCCACATAGGACATATATGCATGCATGCACGCCTGTTTGTCAGCATGCACGTAGGCTCAGCTCGCTTCGAAAAGATAGGCTGTCAAGGGCACGCATGCACCTTGCCTCCCATGCCCAAAAATGTGCATGGAGCGTGTTCTGTCTCCGGCAAAACCAGACTCAAAGTTCGAGCCCCACCCTTATCTAGCCTTAAAAAGTTGTGTACGTTTACAGGCGAACATTTGCATGGGTATTTGCCTGTTTGCCAGTCTGCGCCTGAGCCCAGACACCTGGTATGTGGTTGGCTGTAGAGGGCAGTCCATAACCTAACTCACCACACCGGAAGTTCTGCACAGATGGCTACCGGTGACGTATCAGGGGCCAAAATCCAGCCAAAATGGCTTATTTCAAGCATCTTGCCACATGCTAGAAATGCATGCATATTTGCCCGTTTCTCAGTCTGAGCCTGATTCCAGGGTCCTGGGACAGGGTTGGATGTCAAGGGCAACCCTGGCCCTACCTGACCACATCCGAAGTTCTGCCTTTATGCGTTCCGGTGACGAGCCAGAGACGAAAACCCAGCCAAAATGACCTGTTTGATAGGTCTCCACATAGGCTATATATGCATGCATGCATGCCAGTTTGTTAGCATGCACCGGGGCTAAGGTCGCTAGGACCAGCTAGGTTGTCATGGGCACGCATGCACCTTGCCTCCCACGGCAAAATATGTGCACGGAACGTGCCCGGTCCACGGCAAAACCAGGCCCAATGTTCAAGCCCGCCCTTATCCAGCCTTAAATACATGTGTATGTTTACAGGCGAACATTTGCATGGGTATTTGCCTGTTTGCCTGTCTGCGCATGAGCTCAGACACCTAGTATCTGGTTGGCTGTCGAGGGCAGTCCAGAACCTAACTCAACACCGGAAGGTCTGCACAGATGGCTACCGGTGACGTATCAGGCCCCAAATCCCAGCCAAATTGGCTTACTTTAAGCATCTTGCCACATGCTAGACATGCATGTGTATTTGCCCGTTTCTCAGTCTGCGCCTGATTCCAGGGTCCTGGGACAGGGTTGGATGTCGAGGGCAACCCTGGCCCTACCTGACCACATCCGAAGTTCTGCCTTTATGCGTTCCGGCAATGTGCCAGAGACGAAAACCCAGCCCAAATGACCTGTTTAAAAGGTCTCCACATAGGCTATATATGCATGCATGTACGCCAGTTTGTTAGCATGCACCAGGGCTAAGGTCGCTAGGACCAGCTAGGTTGTCATGGGCACGCATGCATCTTGCCTTCCACGGCAAAATTCTGCACGGAACGTGCCCGGTCCCCGGCAAAACCAGGCCCAATGTTCAAGCCCGCCCTTGTCCAGCCTTAAATACATGTGTTTGTTTACATGCGAATATGTGCATGCGTATTTGCCTGTTTGCCAATCTGATCCTGAGCACAGGCACATGTGACCGGTTTGGGTGTCGAGGGCAATCCAGAACCTACCTAACCAGTCCGGAATTTTTGCCCGGAAGGCTACCCATGACGTGTCAGGGGCCAAAACCCAGCCAACAAGACATATTTAAGGAATTTTCCGCATGCTCGACATGCATGCATATTTGCCCGTTTATCAGTCTGCGCATGAGTCAAGGGTCTTGTGACCGCGTTGGATGTCGAGGGCATTCCTGGTCCTACCTGACCACACCGGAAGTTCTGCCAATGTGCGTTCCGGTGACGTGTCAGAGGCCAAAACCCAGCCCAAATGACCTTTTTGATAGGTCTCCACATAGGCCATATATGCATGCATGCACGCCTGTTTGTCAGCATGCACGAGGGCTCAGCTCGCTTGGAAAAGATAAGCTGTCAAGGGCACGCATGCACCTTGCCTCCCATGCCAAAAAATGTGCATGGAGCGTGTTCTGTCTCCGGCAAAACCAGACTCAAAGTTCGAGCCCCACCCTTATCTAGCCTTAAAAAGTTGTGTACGTTTACAGGCGAACTTTTGCATGGGTATTTGCCTGTTTGCCAGTCTGCGCCTGAGCCCAGACACCTGGTATGTGGTTGGCTGTAGAGGGCAGTCCATAACCTAACTCACCACACCGGAAGTTCTGCACAGATGGCTACCGGTGACGTATCAGGGGCCAAAATCCAGCCAAAATGGCTTATTTCAAGCATCTTGCCACATGCTAGAAATGCATGCATATTTGCCCGTTTCTCAGTCTGAGCCTGATTCCAGGGTCCTGGGACAGGGTTGGATGTCAAGGGCAACCCTGGCCCTACCTGACCACATCCGAAGTTCTGCCTTTATGCGTTCCGGTGACGAGCCAGAGACGAAAACCCAGCCAAAATGACCTGTTTGATAGGTCTCCACATAGGCTATATATGCATGCATGCATGCCAGTTTGTTAGCATGCACCAGGGCTAAGGTCGCTAGGACCAGCTAGGTTGTCATGGGCACGCATGCACCTTGCCTCCCACGGCAAAATATGTGCACGGAACGTGCCCGGTCCCCGGCAAAACCAGGCCCAATGTTCAAGCCCGCCCTTATCCAGCCTTAAATACATGTGTATGTTTACAGGCGAACATTTGCATCGGTATTTGCCTGTTTGCCAGTCTGCGCATGAGCTCAGACACCTGGTATCTGGTTGGCTGTCGAGGGCAGTCCAGAACCTAACTCAACACCGGAAGGTCTGCACAGATGGCTACCGGTGACGTATCAGGCCCCAAATCCCAGCCAAATTGGCTTACTTTAAGCATCTTGCCACATGCTAGACATGCATGTGTATTTGCCCGTTTCTCAGTCTGCGCCTGATTCCAGGGTCCTGGGACAGGGTTGGATGTCGAGGGCAACCCTGGCCCTACCTGACCACATCCGAAGTTCTGCCTTTATGCGTTCCGGCGATGTGCCAGAGACGAAAACCCAGCCCAAATGACCTGTTTAAAAGGTCTCCACATAGGCTATATATGCATGCATGTACGCAAGTTTGTTAGCATGCACCAGGGCTAAGGTCGCTAGGACCAGCTAGGTTGTCATGGGCACGCATGCATCTTGCCTTCCACGGCAAAATTCTGCACGGAACGTGCCCGGTCCCCGGCAAAACCAGGCCCAATGTTCAAGCCCGCCCTTGTCCAGCCTTAAATACATGTGTTTGTTTACATGCGAATATGTGCATGCCTATTTGCCTGTTTGCCAATCTGATCCTGAGCACAGGCACATGTGACCGGTTTGGGTGTCGAGGGCAATCCAGAACCTACCTAACCAGTCCGGAATTTTTGCCTGGAAGGCTACCCATGACGTGTCAGGAGCCAAAACCCAGCCAACAAGACATATTTAAGGAATTTTCCGCATGCTCGACATGCATGCATATTTGCCCGTTTATCAGTCTGCGCATGAGTCAAGGGTCTTGTGACCGCGTTGGATGTCGAGGGCATTCCTGGTCCTACCTGACCACACCGGAAGTTCTGCCAATGTGCGTTCCGGTGACGTGTCAGAGGCCAAAACCCAGCCCAAATGACCTTTTTGATAGGTCTCCACATAGGCCATATATGCATGCATGCACGCCTGTTTGTCAGCATGCACGAGGGCTCAGCTCGCTTGGAAAAGATGGGCTGTCAAGGGCACGCATGCACCTTGTCTCCCATGCCCAAAAATGTGCACGGAACGTGTTCGGTCCCCGGCAAAACCAGACTCAAATTTCGAGCCCGACCCTTATCCAGCCTTAAATAGATGTGTACGTTTACAGGCGAACTTTTGCATGGGTATTTGCCTGTTTGCCAGTCTGCGCCTGAGCCCAGACACCTGGTATGTGGTTGGCTGTCGAGGGCAGTCCAGAACCTAACTCACCACACCGGAAGTTCTGCACAGATGGCTACCGGTGACGTATCAGGGGCCAAAATCCAGCCAAAATGGCTTATTTTAAGCATCTTGCCACATGCTAGATATGCATGCATATTTGCCCGTTTCTCAGTCTGCGCCTGATTCCAGGGTCCTGGGACAGGGTTGGATGTCAAGGGCAACCCTGACCCTACCTGACCACATCCGAAGTTCTGCCTTTATGCGTTCCGGTGACGTGCCAGAGACGAAAACCCAGCCAAAATGACCTGTTTGATAGGTCTCCACATAGGCTATATATGCATGCATGCATGCCAGTTTGTTACCATGTACCAGGGCTAAGGTCGCTAGGACCAGCTAGGTTGTCCTGGGCACGCATGCACCTTGCCTCCCACGGCAAAATATGTGCACGGAACGTGCCCGGTCCCCGGCAAAACCAGGCCCAATGTTCAAGCCCGCCCTTATCCAGCCTTAAATACATGTGTTTGTTTACATGCGAAAATGTGCATGCGTATTTGCCTGTTTGCCAGTCTGCGCCTGAGCCCAGACACCTGGTATGTGGTTGGCTTTCGAGGGCAGTCAAGAATCTAACTCACCACACCGGAAGTTCTGCACAGATGGCTACCGGTGACGTATCAGGGCCCAAATCCCAGCCAAATTGGCTTACTTTAAGCATCTTGCCACATGCTAGACATGCATGTGTATTTGCCCGTTTCTCAGTCTGCGCCTGATTCCAGGGTCCTGGGACAGGGTTGGATGTCGAGGGCAATCCAGAACCTAACTGACCACTCCGGAATTTCTACCCGGAAGGCTACCCGTGACGTGTCAGGGGCCAAAACCTAGCCAACAAGACCTATTTAAAGGATTTTTCCACATGCTCAACATGCATGCGTATTTGCCCGTTTATCAGTCTGCGCCTGAGCCAAGGGTCTTGTGACCGCGTTGAATGTCGAGGGCAATCCTAGTCCTACCTGACCACACCGGTAGTTCTGCCAATGTGCGTTCCGGGGACGTGTCCGAGGCCAAAACCCAGTCCAAATGACCTTTTTGATAGGTCTCTACATAGGCCATATATGCATGCATGCACGCCTGTTTGTCAGCTGACACGTGGGCTCAGCTCGCTAGGAAAAGATAGGCTGTCAAGGGCACGCATGCACCTTGCCTCCCATGCCCAAAAACGTGCACGGAACGTGTCCGATCAACGGCAAAACCAGACCCAAATTTCGAGCCCCGCCCTTATCCAGCCGTAAATAGATGTGTATGTTTACAGGCGAACATTTGCATGGGTATTTGCCCGTTTATCAGTCTGCTCCTGAGTCAAGGGTCCTGGGACAGGGTTAGATGTCGAAGGCAACCCTGGCCCTACCTGACCACATCCGAAGTTCTGCCTTTATGCGTTCCGGTGACGTGCCAGAGACGAAAACCCAGCCAAAATGACTTGTTTGATAGGTCTCCACATAGGACATATATGCATGCATGCACGCCTGTTTGTCAGCATGCACGTGGGCTCAGCTCGCTTCGAAAAGATAGGCTGTCAAGGGCACGCATGCACCTTGCCTCCCATGCCCAAAAATGTGCACGGAACGTGTTCGGTCTCCGGCAAAACCAGACTCAAATTTCGAGCACCACCCTTATCCAGCCTTAAATAGATGTGTACGTTTACAGGCGAACTTTTGCATGGGTATTTGCCTGTTTGCCAGTCTGCGCCTGAGCCCAGACACCTGGTATGTGGTTGGTTGTCGAGGGCAGTCCAGAACCTAACTCACCACACCGGAAGTTCTGCACAGATGGCTACCGGTGACGTATCAGGGTCCAAAATCCAGCCAAAATGTCTTATTTTAAGCATCTTGCCACATGATAAATATGCATGCATATTTGCCCGTTTCTCTGTCTTCGCCTGATTCCAGGGTCCTGGGACAGGGTTGGATGTCAAGGGCAACCCTGGCCCTACCTGACCACATCCGAATTTCTGCCTTTATGCGTTCCGGTGACGTGCCAGAGACAAAAACCCAGGCCAAATGACCTGTTGGATAGGTCTCCTCATAGGCTATATATGCATGCATGCACGCAAGTTTGTTAGCATGCACCAGGGCTAAGGTCGCTAGGACCAGCTAGGTTGTCCTGGGCACGCATGCACCTTGCCTCCCACGGCAAAATATGTGCACGGAACGTGCCCGGTCCCCGGCAAAACAAGGCCCAATGTTCAAGCCCGCCCTTATCCAGCCTTAAATACATGTGTTTCTTTACATGCGAAAATGTGCATGAGTATTTGCCTGTTTGCCAATCTGATCCTGAGCACAGGCACATGTGATCGGTTTCGGTGTCGAAAGCAATCCAGAACCTAAGTAACCACTCCGGAATTTCTGCCCGGAAGGCTACCCGTGACGTGTCAGGGGCCAAAACCCAGCCAACAAGACATTTTTAAGGAATTTTCCGCATGCTAGACATGTATGCGTATTTGCCCGTTTATCAGTCTGCGCATGAGTCAAGGGTCTTGTGACAGCGTTGGATGTCGAGGGCAATCCTGGTCCTACCTGACCACAGCGGAAGTTCTGTCAATGTGCGTTACGGTGACGTGTCAGAGGTCAAAACCCAGCCCAAATGACCTTTTTGATACGTCTCCACATAGGCCATATATGCATGCATGCACGCCTGTTTGTCAGCATGCAGGTGTGCTCAGCTCGCTCCGAAAAGATAGGCTGTCAAGGGCACGCATGCACCTTGCCTCCCATGCCCAAAAATGTCCACGGAACGTGTTCGGTCTCCGGCAAAACCAGACTCAAAGTTCGAGCCCCACCCTTATCCAGCCTTAAATAGATGTGTACGTTTACAGGCGAACTTTTGCATGGGTATTTGCCTGTTTGCCAGTCTGCGCCTGAGCCCAGACACCTGGTATGTGGTTGGCTGTCGAGGGCAGTCCAGAACCTAATTCACCACACCGGAAGTTCTGCACAGATGGCTACCGGTGACGTATCAGGGGCCAAAATCCAGCCAAAGTGGCTTATTTTAAGCATCTTGCCACATGCTAGATATGCATGCATATTTGCCCGTTTCTCAGTCTGCGCCTGATTTCAGGGTCCTGGGACAGGGTTGGATGTCGAGGGCATCCCTGGCCCTACCTGACCACATCCGAAGTTCTGCCTTTATGCGTTCCGGTGACGTGCCAGAGACGAAAACCCAGCCAAAATGACTTGTTTGATAGGTCTCCACATAGGCCATATATGCATGCATGCACGCCTGTTTGTCAGCATGCACGTGTGCTCAGCTCGCTTCGAAAAGATAGGCTGTCAAGGGCACGCAGGCACCTTGCCTCCCATGCCCAAAAATGTGCATGGAACGTGTTCGGTCTCCGGCAAAACCAGACTCAAAGATCGAGCGCCACCCTTATCCAGCCTTTAATAGATGTGTATGTTTACATGCGAACATTTGCATGGGTATTTGCCTGTTTGCCAGTCTGCGCCTGAGCCCAGACACATGGTATCTGGTTGGCTGTCGAGGGCAGTCCATAACCTAATTCAATACAACGGAAGATCTGCACAGATGGCTACCGGTGACGTATTAGGGGCCAAATCCCAGCCAAAATGGCTTATTTTAAGCATCTTGCCACATGATAGATATGCAAGCATACTTGCCCGTTTCTCAGTCTGCGCCTGATTCCAGGGTCCTGGGACAGGGTTGGATGTCAAGGGCAACCCTGGCCCTACCTGACCACATCCGAAGTTCTGCCTTTATGTGTTCCGGTGACGTGCCAGAGACGAAAACCCAGCCCAAATGACCTGTTGGATAGGTCTCCTCATAGGCTATATATGAATGCATGCACGCCAGTTTGTTAGCATGCACCAGGGCTAAGGTCGCTAGGACAAGCTAAGTTGTCATGGGCACGCATGCACCTTGCCTCCCATGCCCAAAAACGTGCACGGACCGTGTTCGGTCTCCGGCAAAACCAGACTCAAAGTTCGAGCCCCGCCCTTATCCAGCCTTAAATAGATGTGTATGTTTACAGGCGAACATTTTCATGGGTATTTGCCTGTTTGCCAGTCTGCGCATGAGCTCAGACACCTGGTATCTGGTTGGCTGTCGAGGGCAGTCCAGAACCTAACTCAACACCGGAAGGTCTGCACAGATGGCTACCGGTGACGTATCAGGGCCCAAATCCCAGCCAAATTGGCTTACTTTAAGCATCTTGCCACATGCTAGACATGCATGTGTATTTGCCCGTTTCTCAGTCTGCGCCTGATTCAAGGGTCCTGGGACAGGGTTGGATGTCGAGGGCAACCATGGCCCTACCTGACCACATCCGAAGTTCTGCCTTTATGCGTTCCGGCGATGTGCCAGAAACGAAAACCCAGCCCAAATGACCTGTTTAAAAGGTCTCCACATAGGCTATATATGCATGCATGTACGCCAGTTTGTTAGCATGCACCAGGGCTAAGGTCGCTAGGACCAGCTAGGTTGTCATGGGCACGCATGCACCTTGCCTCCCACGGCAAAATTCTGCACGGAACGTGCCCGGTCCCCGGCAAAACCAGGCCCAATGTTCAAGCCCGCCCTTGTCCAGCCTTAAATACATGTGTTTGTTTACATGCGAATATGTGCATGCGTATTTGCCTGTTTGCCAATGTGATCCTGAGCACAGGCACATTTGACCGGTTTGGGTGTCGAGGGCAATCCAGAACCTACGTAACCACTCCGGAATTTCTGCCCGGAAGGCTACCCGTGACGTGTCAGGGGCCAAAACCCAGCCAACAAGACATATTTAAGGAATTTTCCGCATGCTCGACATGCATGCATATTTGCCCGTTTATCAGTCTGCGCATGAGTCAAGGGTCTTGTGACCACGTTGGATGTCGAGGGCATTCCTGGTCCTACCTGACCACACCGGAAGTTCTGCCAATGTGCGTTCCGGTGACGTGTCAGAGGCCAAAACCCAGCCAAAATGACCTTTTTGATAGGTCTCCACATATGCCATATATGCATGCATGCACCCCTGTTTGTCAGCATGCACGTGGGCTCAGCTCGCTTGGAAAAGATAGGCTGTCAAGGGCACTCATGCACCTTGCCTCCCATGCCCAAAAATGTGCACGGAACGTGTTCGGTCTCCGGCAAAACCAGACTTAAATTTCGAGCCCCACCCTTATCCAGCCTTAAATAGATGTGTACGTTTACAGACGAAATTGTGCATGGGTATTTGCCTGTTTGCCAGTCTGCGCCTGAGCCCAGTCACCTGGTATGTGGTTGGCTGTCGAGGGCAGTCCAGAACCTAACTCACCACACCGGAAGTTCTGCACAGATGGCTACCGGTGACGTATCAGGGGCCAAAATCCAGCCAAAATGGCTTATTTCAAGCATCTTGCCACATGCTAGAAATGCATGCATATTTGCCCGTTTCTCAGTCTGCGCCTGATTCCAGGGTCCTGGGACAGGGTTGGATGTCAAGGGCAACCCTGGCCCTACCTTACCACATCCGAAGTTCTGCCTTTATGCGTTCCGGTGACGAGCCAGAGACGAAAACCCAGCCAAAATGACCTGTTTGATAGGTCTCCACATAGGCTATATATGCATGCATGCATGCCAGTTTGTTAGCATGCACCAGGGCTAAGGTCGCTAGGACCAGCTAGGTTGTCATGGGCACGCATGCACCTTGCCTCCCACGGCAAAATATGTGCACGGAACGTGCCCGGTCCCCGGCAAAACCAGGCCCAATATTCAAGCCCGCCCTTATCCAGCCTTAAATACATGTGTTTGTTTACATGCGAAAATGTGCATGCGTATTTGCCTGTTTGCCAATTTGATCCTGAACACAGGCACATGTGACCGGTTTGGGTGTCGAGGGCAATCCAGAACCTACGTAACCACTCCGGAATTTCTGCCCGGAAGGCCTCCCGTAACGTGTCAGGGGCCAAAACCCAGCCAACAAGACATATTTAAGGAATTTTCCGCATGCTCGACATGCATGCGTATTTGCCCGTTTATCAGTCTGCGCATGAGTCAAGGGTCTTGTGACCACGTTGGATGTCGAGGGCATTCCTGGTCCTACCTGACCACACCGGAAGTTCTGCCAATGTGCGTTCCGGTGACGTGTCAGAGGCCAAAACCCAGCCCAAATGACCTTTTTGATAGGTCTCCACATAGGCCATATATGCATGCATGCACGCCTGTTTGTCAGCATGCACGTGGGCTCAGCTCGCTTGGAAAAGATAGGCTGTCAAGGGCACGCATGCACCTTGCCTCCCATGCCCAAAAACGTGCACGGAACATGTTCGGTCTCCGCCAAAACCAGACTCAAAGTTCGAGCCCCACCCTTATCCAGCCTTTAATAGATGTGTATGTTTACATGCGAACATTTGCATGGGTATTTGCCTGTTTGCCAATCTGCGCCTGAGCCCAGACACCTGGTATCTGGTTGGCTGTCGAGGGCAGTCCATAACCTAATTCAATACAACGGAAGATCTGCACAGATGGCTACCGGTGACGTATCAGGGGCCAAATCCCAGCCAAAATGGCTTATTTTAAGCATCTTGCCACATGCTAGACATGCATGCGTATTTGCCCGTTTCTCAGTCTGCGCCTGAATCCAGGGTCCTGGGACAGGGTTGGATGTCGAGGGCAACCCTGGCCCTACCTGACCACATCCGAAGTTCTGCCTTTATGCGTTTCGGTGACGTGCTAGAGACGAAAACCCAGCTCAAATGACCTTTTTGATAGGTCTCCACATAGGCTATATATGCATGCATGCACGCCTGTTTGTCAGCATGCACGTGGGCTCAGCTCGCTTGGAAAAGATAGGCTGTCAAGGGCACGCATGCACCTTGCCTCCCATGCCCAAAAACGTGCACGGAACATGTTCGGTCTCCGGCAAAACCAGACTCAAAGTTCGAGCCCCACCCTTATCCAGCCTTTAATAGATGTGTATGTTTACATGCGAACATTTGCATGGGTATTTGCCTGTTTGCCAGTCTGCGCCTGAGCCCAGACACCTGGTATCTGGTTGGCTGTCGAGGGCAGTCCATAACCTAATTCAATACAACGGAAGATCTGCACAGATGGCTACCGGTGACGTATCAGGGGCCAAATCCCAGCCAAAATGGCTTATTTTAAGCATCTTGCCACATGCTAGACATGCATGCGTATTTGCCCGTTTCTCAGTCTGCGCCTGAATCCAGGGTCCTGGGACAGGGTTGGATGTCGAGGGCAACCCTGGCCCTACCTGACCACATCCGAAGTTCTGCCTTTATGCGTTCCGGTGACGTGCCAGAGACGAAAACCCAGCCAAAATGACCTGTTTGATAGGTCTCCACATATGCTCTATATGCATGCATGCACGCTCATTTGTCAGCATGCACTGGCTTAAGTCGCTAGGACCAGCTAGGCTGTCAAGGGCACGCTTGCACCTTGCCTCCCATGCAAAAAACGTGCACGGAACATGTCCGTTTTAGGAAAAAACCAGGCCCAAAGTTCGATCCTTGCCCTTATCAGCAATAAATAGATGTGTTTGTTTACATGCGAAAATTTTGCAAGGGTATTTGCCTGTTTGCCAGTCTGGCGCCTGAGCCCAGACACTTGGGATCGGGTTGGGTGTTGAGGCAGTCCAGACCCTACCTAACCACACCGGAAGTTCTGCCCGGATGGCTTCCGGGGACGTGTCAGTGGGAAAACCCAGCCAAAAATAGGTAATTTTAAGGATCTTGCCTCATGCTAGACATGCATGCGTATTTGTCCGTTCTCAGTCTGCGCCTGATCTCATGGTCCTGGGACAGGGTGGATGTCGACGGAAACCCTGTCCTACCTGACCACACCGGAAGTTCTGCCAATGTGCGTTCCGGTGACGTGTCAGAGGCCAAAACCCAGCCAAAATGACCTTTTTGATAGGTCTCCACATATGCCATATATGCATGCATGCACCCCTGTTTGTCAGCATGCACGTGGGCTCAGCTCGCTTGGAAAAGATAGGCTGTCAAGGGCACGCATGCACCTTGCCTCCCATGCCCAAAAATGTGCACGGAACGTGTTCGGTCTCCGGCAAAACTAGACTTAAAGTTCGAGCCCCACCCTTATCCAGCCTTAAATAGATGTGTACGTTTACAGACGAAATTTTGCATGGGTATTTGCCTGTTTGCCAGTCTGCGCCTGAGCCCAGTCACCTGGTATGTGGTTGGCTGTCGAGGGCAGTCCAGAACCTAACTCACCACACCGGAAGTTCTGCACAGATGGCTACCGGTGACGTATCAGGGGCCAAAATCCAGCCAAAATGGCTTATTTCAAGCATCTTGCCACATGCTAGAAATGCATGCATATTTGCCCGTTTCTCAGTCTGCGCCTGATTCCAGGGTCCTGGGACAGGGTTGGATGTCAAGGGCAACCCTGGCCCTACCTTACCACATCCGAAGTTCTGCCTTTATGCGTTCAGGTGACGAGCCAGAGACGAAAACCCAGCCAAAATGACCTGTTTGATAGGTCTCCACATAGGCTATATATGCATGCATGCATGCCAGTTTGTTAGCATGCACCAGGGCTAATGTCGCTAGGACCAGCTAGGTTGTCATGGGCACGCATGCACCTTGCCTCCCACGGCAAAATATGTGCACGGAACGTGCCCGGTCCCCGGCAAAACCAGGCCCAATGTTCAAGCCCGCCCTTATCCAGCCTTAAATACATGTGTTTGTTTACATGCGAAAATGTGCATGCGTATTTGCCTGTTTGCCAATTTGATCCTGAACACAGGCACATGTGACCGGTTTGGGTGTCGAGGGCAATTCAGAACCTACGTAACCACTCCGGAATTTCTGCCCGGATGGCTTCCGGTGACGTGTCAGTGGGAAAACCCAGCCAAAATAGCTAATTTTAAGGATCTTGCCTCATGCTAGACATGCATGCGTATTTGTCCGTTTCTCAGTCTGCGCCTGATTGCCATGAGTCCTGGGACAGGGTTGGATGTCGGACGGAACCCTGGCCCTACCTGACCACATCCGAAGTTCTGCCTTTATCCGTTCCGTTGACGTGGCAGAGACGAAACTTAGCCCAAATGACCTGTTTGATAGGTCTCCACATATGCTCTATATGCATGCATGCACGCCCATTTGTCAGCATGCACCTGGGCTTAAGTCGCTAGGACCAGCTAGGTTGTCAAGGGCACGCTTGCAACTTGCCTCCCATGCCAAAACACGTGCACGGAGCATGTCCGTTTTCAGGAAAATCCAGGCACAAAGTTCGATCCTTGCCCTTATCCAGCAATAAATAGACGTGTTTGTTTACATGCGACAATTTGCAAGGGTATTTGCCTGTTTGCCAGTCTGCGCCTGAGCCCAGACACTTGGGATCGGGTTGGGTGTTGAGGGCAGTCCAGACCCTACCTAACCACACCGGAAGTTCTGCCCGGATGGCTTCCGGTGACGTGTCAGTGGGAAAACCCAGCCAAAAATAGGTAATTTTAAGGATCTTGCCTCATGCTAGACATGCATGCGTATTTGTCCGTTTCTCAGTCTGCGCCTGATTCCATGGTCCTGGGACAGGGTTGGATGTCGACGGAAACCCTGGCCCTACCTGACCACATCCGAAGTTCTGCCTTTATCCGTTCCGTTGACGTGGCAGAGACGAAAACTTAGCCCAAATGACCTGTTTGATAGGTCTCCACATATGCTCTATATGCATGCATGCACGCCCATTTGTCAGCATGCACCTGGGCTTAAGTCGCTAGGACCAGCTAGGTTGTCAAGGGCACGCTTGCAACTTGCCTCCCATGCCAAAAAACGTGCACGGAACATGTCCGTTTTCAGGAAAAACCAGGCCCAAAGTTCGATCCTTGCCCTTATCCAGCAATAAATAGACGTGTTTGTTTACATGCGAAAATTTGCAAGGGTATTTGCCTGTTTGCCAGTCTGCGCCTGAGCCCAGACACTTGGGATCGGGTTGGGTGTTGAGGGCAGTCCAGACCCTACCTAACCACACCGGAAGTTCTGCCCGGATGGCTTCCGGTGACGTGTCAGTGGGAAAACCCAGCCAAAAATAGGTAATTTTAAGGATCTTGCCTCATGCTAGACATGCATGCGTATTTGTCCGTTTCTCAGTCTGCGCCTGATTCCATGGTCCTGGGACAGGGTTGGATGTCGACGGAAACCCTGGCCCTACCTGACCACATCCGAAGTTCTGCCTTTATCCGTTCCGTTGACGTGGCAGAGACGAAAACTTAGCCCAAATGACCTGTTTGATAGGTCTCCACATATGCTCTATATGCATGCATGCACGCCCATTTGTCAGCATGCACCTGGGCTTAAGTCGCTAGGACCAGCTAGGTTGTCAAGGGCACGCTTGCAACTTGCCTCCCATGCCAAAAAACGTGCACGGAACATGTCCGTTTTCAGGAAAAACCAGGCCCAAAGTTCGATCCTTGCCCTTATCCAGCAATAAATAGACGTGTTTGTTTACATGCGAAAATTTGCAAGGGTATTTGCCTGTTTGCCAGTCTGCGCCTGAGCCCAGACACTTGGGATCGGGTTGGGTGTTGAGGGCAGTCCAGACCCTACCTAACCACACCGGAAGTTCTGCCCGGATGGCTTCCGGTGACGTGTCAGTGGGAAAACCCAGCCAAAAATAGGTAATTTTAAGGATCTTGCCTCATGCTAGACATGCATGCGTATTTGTCCGTTTCTCAGTCTGCGCCTGATTCCATGGTCCTGGGACAGGGTTGGATGTCGACGGAAACCCTGGCCCTACCTGACCACATCCGAAGTTCTGCCTTTATCCGTTCCGTTGACGTGGCAGAGACGAAAACTTAGCCCAAATGACCTGTTTGATAGGTCTCCACATATGCTCTATATGCATGCATGCACGCCCATTTGTCAGCATGCACCTGGGCTTAAGTCGCTAGGACCAGCTAGGTTGTCAAGGGCACGCTTGCAACTTGCCTCCCATGCCAAAAAACGTGCACGGAACATGTCCGTTTTCAGGAAAAACCAGGCCCAAAGTTCGATCCTTGCCCTTATCCAGCAATAAATAGACGTGTTTGTTTACATGCGAAAATTTGCAAGGGTATTTGCCTGTTTGCCAGTCTGCGCCTGAGCCCAGACACTTGGGATCGGGTTGGGTGTTGAGGGCAGTCCAGACCCTACCTAACCACACCGGAAGTTCTGCCCGGATGGCTTCCGGTGACGTGTCAGTGGGAAAACCCAGCCAAAAATAGGTAATTTTAAGGATCTTGCCTCATGCTAGACATGCATGCGTATTTGTCCGTTTCTCAGTCTGCGCCTGATTCCATGGTCCTGGGACAGGGTTGGATGTCGACGGAAACCCTGGCCCTACCTGACCACATCCGAAGTTCTGCCTTTATCCGTTCCGTTGACGTGGCAGAGACGAAAACTTAGCCCAAATGACCTGTTTGATAGGTCTCCACATATGCTCTATATGCATGCATGCACGCCCATTTGTCAGCATGCACCTGGGCTTAAGTCGCTAGGACCAGCTAGGTTGTCAAGGGCACGCTTGCAACTTGCCTCCCATGCCAAAAAACGTGCACGGAACATGTCCGTTTTCAGGAAAAACCAGGCCCAAAGTTCGATCCTTGCCCTTATCCAGCAATAAATAGACGTGTTTGTTTACATGCGAAAATTTGCAAGGGTATTTGCCTGTTTGCCAGTCTGCGCCTGAGCCCAGACACTTGGGATCGGGTTGGGTGTTGAGGGCAGTCCAGACCCTACCTAACCACACCGGAAGTTCTGCCCGGATGGCTTCCGGTGACGTGTCAGTGGGAAAACCCAGCCAAAAATAGGTAATTTTAAGGATCTTGCCTCATGCTAGACATGCATGCGTATTTGTCCGTTTCTCAGTCTGCGCCTGATTCCATGGTCCTGGGACAGGGTTGGATGTCGACGGAAACCCTGGCCCTACCTGACCACATCCGAAGTTCTGCCTTTATCCGTTCCGTTGACGTGGCAGAGACGAAAACTTAGCCCAAATGACCTGTTTGATAGGTCTCCACATATGCTCTATATGCATGCATGCACGCCCATTTGTCAGCATGCACCTGGGCTTAAGTCGCTAGGACCAGCTAGGTTGTCAAGGGCACGCTTGCAACTTGCCTCCCATGCCAAAAAACGTGCACGGAACATGTCCGTTTTCAGGAAAAACCAGGCCCAAAGTTCGATCCTTGCCCTTATCCAGCAATAAATAGACGTGTTTGTTTACATGCGAAAATTTGCAAGGGTATTTGCCTGTTTGCCAGTCTGCGCCTGAGCCCAGACACTTGGGATCGGGTTGGGTGTTGAGGGCAGTCCAGACCCTACCTAACCACACCGGAAGTTCTGCCCGGATGGCTTCCGGTGACGTGTCAGTGGGAAAACCCAGCCAAAAATAGGTAATTTTAAGGATCTTGCCTCATGCTAGACATGCATGCGTATTTGTCCGTTTCTCAGTCTGCGCCTGATTCCATGGTCCTGGGACAGGGTTGGATGTCGACGGAAACCCTGGCCCTACCTGACCACATCCGAAGTTCTGCCTTTATCCGTTCCGTTGACGTGGCAGAGACGAAAACTTAGCCCAAATGACCTGTTTGATAGGTCTCCACATATGCTCTATATGCATGCATGCACGCCCATTTGTCAGCATGCACCTGGGCTTAAGTCGCTAGGACCAGCTAGGTTGTCAAGGGCACGCTTGCAACTTGCCTCCCATGCCAAAAAACGTGCACGGAACATGTCCGTTTTCAGGAAAAACCAGGCCCAAAGTTCGATCCTTGCCCTTATCCAGCAATAAATAGACGTGTTTGTTTACATGCGAAAATTTGCAAGGGTATTTGCCTGTTTGCCAGTCTGCGCCTGAGCCCAGACACTTGGGATCGGGTTGGGTGTTGAGGGCAGTCCAGACCCTACCTAACCACACCGGAAGTTCTGCCCGGATGGCTTCCGGTGACGTGTCAGTGGGAAAACCCAGCCAAAAATAGGTAATTTTAAGGATCTTGCCTCATGCTAGACATGCATGCGTATTTGTCCGTTTCTCAGTCTGCGCCTGATTCCATGGTCCTGGGACAGGGTTGGATGTCGACGGAAACCCTGGCCCTACCTGACCACATCCGAAGTTCTGCCTTTATCCGTTCCGTTGACGTGGCAGAGACGAAAACTTAGCCCAAATGACCTGTTTGATAGGTCTCCACATATGCTCTATATGCATGCATGCACGCCCATTTGTCAGCATGCACCTGGGCTTAAGTCGCTAGGACCAGCTAGGTTGTCAAGGGCACGCTTGCAACTTGCCTCCCATGCCAAAAAACGTGCACGGAACATGTCCGTTTTCAGGAAAAACCAGGCCCAAAGTTCGATCCTTGCCCTTATCCAGCAATAAATAGACGTGTTTGTTTACATGCGAAAATTTGCAAGGGTATTTGCCTGTTTGCCAGTCTGCGCCTGAGCCCAGACACTTGGGATCGGGTTGGGTGTTGAGGGCAGTCCAGACCCTACCTAACCACACCGGAAGTTCTGCCCGGATGGCTTCCGGTGACGTGTCAGTGGGAAAACCCAGCCAAAAATAGGTAATTTTAAGGATCTTGCCTCATGCTAGACATGCATGCGTATTTGTCCGTTTCTCAGTCTGCGCCTGATTCCATGGTCCTGGGACAGGGTTGGATGTCGACGGAAACCCTGGCCCTACCTGACCACATCCGAAGTTCTGCCTTTATCCGTTCCGTTGACGTGGCAGAGACGAAAACTTAGCCCAAATGACCTGTTTGATAGGTCTCCACATATGCTCTATATGCATGCATGCACGCCCATTTGTCAGCATGCACCTGGGCTTAAGTCGCTAGGACCAGCTAGGTTGTCAAGGGCACGCTTGCAACTTGCCTCCCATGCCAAAAAACGTGCACGGAACATGTCCGTTTTCAGGAAAAACCAGGCCCAAAGTTCGATCCTTGCCCTTATCCAGCAATAAATAGACGTGTTTGTTTACATGCGAAAATTTGCAAGGGTATTTGCCTGTTTGCCAGTCTGCGCCTGAGCCCAGACACTTGGGATCGGGTTGGGTGTTGAGGGCAGTCCAGACCCTACCTAACCACACCGGAAGTTCTGCCCGGATGGCTTCCGGTGACGTGTCAGTGGGAAAACCCAGCCAAAAATAGGTAATTTTAAGGATCTTGCCTCATGCTAGACATGCATGCGTATTTGTCCGTTTCTCAGTCTGCGCCTGATTCCATGGTCCTGGGACAGGGTTGGATGTCGACGGAAACCCTGGCCCTACCTGACCACATCCGAAGTTCTGCCTTTATCCGTTCCGTTGACGTGGCAGAGACGAAAACTTAGCCCAAATGACCTGTTTGATAGGTCTCCACATATGCTCTATATGCATGCATGCACGCCCATTTGTCAGCATGCACCTGGGCTTAAGTCGCTAGGACCAGCTAGGTTGTCAAGGGCACGCTTGCAACTTGCCTCCCATGCCAAAAAACGTGCACGGAACATGTCCGTTTTCAGGAAAAACCAGGCCCAAAGTTCGATCCTTGCCCTTATCCAGCAATAAATAGACGTGTTTGTTTACATGCGAAAATTTGCAAGGGTATTTGCCTGTTTGCCAGTCTGCGCCTGAGCCCAGACACTTGGGATCGGGTTGGGTGTTGAGGGCAGTCCAGACCCTACCTAACCACACCGGAAGTTCTGCCCGGATGGCTTCCGGTGACGTGTCAGTGGGAAAACCCAGCCAAAAATAGGTAATTTTAAGGATCTTGCCTCATGCTAGACATGCATGCGTATTTGTCCGTTTCTCAGTCTGCGCCTGATTCCATGGTCCTGGGACAGGGTTGGATGTCGACGGAAACCCTGGCCCTACCTGACCACATCCGAAGTTCTGCCTTTATCCGTTCCGTTGACGTGGCAGAGACGAAAACTTAGCCCAAATGACCTGTTTGATAGGTCTCCACATATGCTCTATATGCATGCATGCACGCCCATTTGTCAGCATGCACCTGGGCTTAAGTCGCTAGGACCAGCTAGGTTGTCAAGGGCACGCTTGCAACTTGCCTCCCATGCCAAAAAACGTGCACGGAACATGTCCGTTTTCAGGAAAAACCAGGCCCAAAGTTCGATCCTTGCCCTTATCCAGCAATAAATAGACGTGTTTGTTTACATGCGAAAATTTGCAAGGGTATTTGCCTGTTTGCCAGTCTGCGCCTGAGCCCAGACACTTGGGATCGGGTTGGGTGTTGAGGGCAGTCCAGACCCTACCTAACCACACCGGAAGTTCTGCCCGGATGGCTTCCGGTGACGTGTCAGTGGGAAAACCCAGCCAAAAATAGGTAATTTTAAGGATCTTGCCTCATGCTAGACATGCATGCGTATTTGTCCGTTTCTCAGTCTGCGCCTGATTCCATGGTCCTGGGACAGGGTTGGATGTCGACGGAAACCCTGGCCCTACCTGACCACATCCGAAGTTCTGCCTTTATCCGTTCCGTTGACGTGGCAGAGACGAAAACTTAGCCCAAATGACCTGTTTGATAGGTCTCCACATATGCTCTATATGCATGCATGCACGCCCATTTGTCAGCATGCACCTGGGCTTAAGTCGCTAGGACCAGCTAGGTTGTCAAGGGCACGCTTGCAACTTGCCTCCCATGCCAAAAAACGTGCACGGAACATGTCCGTTTTCAGGAAAAACCAGGCCCAAAGTTCGATCCTTGCCCTTATCCAGCAATAAATAGACGTGTTTGTTTACATGCGAAAATTTGCAAGGGTATTTGCCTGTTTGCCAGTCTGCGCCTGAGCCCAGACACTTGGGATCGGGTTGGGTGTTGAGGGCAGTCCAGACCCTACCTAACCACACCGGAAGTTCTGCCCGGATGGCTTCCGGTGACGTGTCAGTGGGAAAACCCAGCCAAAAATAGGTAATTTTAAGGATCTTGCCTCATGCTAGACATGCATGCGTATTTGTCCGTTTCTCAGTCTGCGCCTGATTCCATGGTCCTGGGACAGGGTTGGATGTCGACGGAAACCCTGGCCCTACCTGACCACATCCGAAGTTCTGCCTTTATCCGTTCCGTTGACGTGGCAGAGACGAAAACTTAGCCCAAATGACCTGTTTGATAGGTCTCCACATATGCTCTATATGCATGCATGCACGCCCATTTGTCAGCATGCACCTGGGCTTAAGTCGCTAGGACCAGCTAGGTTGTCAAGGGCACGCTTGCAACTTGCCTCCCATGCCAAAAAACGTGCACGGAACATGTCCGTTTTCAGGAAAAACCAGGCCCAAAGTTCGATCCTTGCCCTTATCCAGCAATAAATAGACGTGTTTGTTTACATGCGAAAATTTGCAAGGGTATTTGCCTGTTTGCCAGTCTGCGCCTGAGCCCAGACACTTGGGATCGGGTTGGGTGTTGAGGGCAGTCCAGACCCTACCTAACCACACCGGAAGTTCTGCCCGGATGGCTTCCGGTGACGTGTCAGTGGGAAAACCCAGCCAAAAATAGGTAATTTTAAGGATCTTGCCTCATGCTAGACATGCATGCGTATTTGTCCGTTTCTCAGTCTGCGCCTGATTCCATGGTCCTGGGACAGGGTTGGATGTCGACGGAAACCCTGGCCCTACCTGACCACATCCGAAGTTCTGCCTTTATCCGTTCCGTTGACGTGGCAGAGACGAAAACTTAGCCCAAATGACCTGTTTGATAGGTCTCCACATATGCTCTATATGCATGCATGCACGCCCATTTGTCAGCATGCACCTGGGCTTAAGTCGCTAGGACCAGCTAGGTTGTCAAGGGCACGCTTGCAACTTGCCTCCCATGCCAAAAAACGTGCACGGAACATGTCCGTTTTCAGGAAAAACCAGGCCCAAAGTTCGATCCTTGCCCTTATCCAGCAATAAATAGACGTGTTTGTTTACATGCGAAAATTTGCAAGGGTATTTGCCTGTTTGCCAGTCTGCGCCTGAGCCCAGACACTTGGGATCGGGTTGGGTGTTGAGGGCAGTCCAGACCCTACCTAACCACACCGGAAGTTCTGCCCGGATGGCTTCCGGTGACGTGTCAGTGGGAAAACCCAGCCAAAAATAGCTTAATTTTAAGGATCTTGCCTCATGCTAGACATGCATGCGTATTTGTCCGTTTCTCAGTCTGCGCCTGATTCCATGGTCCTGGGACAGGGTTGGATGTCGACGGAAACCCTGGCCCTACCTGACCACATCCGAAGTTCTGCCTTTATCCGTTCCGTTGACGTGGCAGAGACGAAAACTTAGCCCAAATGACCTGTTTGATAGGTCTCCACATATGCTCTATATGCATGCATGCACGCCCATTTGTCAGCATGCACCTGGGCTTAAGTCGCTAGGACCAGCTAGGTTGTCAAGGGCACGCTTGCAACTTGCCTCCCATGCCAAAAAACGTGCACGGAACATGTCCGTTTTCAGGAAAAACCAGGCCCAAAGTTCGATCCTTGCCCTTATCCAGCAATAAATAGACGTGTTTGTTTACATGCGAAAATTTGCAAGGGTATTTGCCTGTTTGCCAGTCTGCGCCTGAGCCCAGACACTTGGGATCGGGTTGGGTGTTGAGGGCAGTCCAGACCCTACCTAACCACACCGGAAGTTCTGCCCGGATGGCTTCCGGTGACGTGTCAGTGGGAAAACCCAGCCAAAAATAGGTAATTTTAAGGATCTTGCCTCATGCTAGACATGCATGCGTATTTGTCCGTTTCTCAGTCTGCGCCTGATTCCATGGTCCTGGGACAGGGTTGGATGTCGACGGAAACCCTGGCCCTACCTGACCACATCCGAAGTTCTGCCTTTATCCGTTCCGTTGACGTGGCAGAGACGAAAACTTAGCCCAAATGACCTGTTTGATAGGTCTCCACATATGCTCTATATGCATGCATGCACGCCCATTTGTCAGCATGCACCTGGGCTTAAGTCGCTAGGACCAGCTAGGTTGTCAAGGGCACGCTTGCAACTTGCCTCCCATGCCAAAAAACGTGCACGGAACATGTCCGTTTTCAGGAAAAACCAGGCCCAAAGTTCGATCCTTGCCCTTATCCAGCAATAAATAGACGTGTTTGTTTACATGCGAAAATTTGCAAGGGTATTTGCCTGTTTGCCAGTCTGCGCCTGAGCCCAGACACTTGGGATCGGGTTGGGTGTTGAGGGCAGTCCAGACCCTACCTAACCACACCGGAAGTTCTGCCCGGATGGCTTCCGGTGACGTGTCAGTGGGAAAACCCAGCCAAAAATAGGTAATTTTAAGGATCTTGCCTCATGCTAGACATGCATGCGTATTTGTCCGTTTCTCAGTCTGCGCCTGATTCCATGGTCCTGGGACAGGGTTGGATGTCGACGGAAACCCTGGCCCTACCTGACCACATCCGAAGTTCTGCCTTTATCCGTTCCGTTGACGTGGCAGAGACGAAAACTTAGCCCAAATGACCTGTTTGATAGGTCTCCACATATGCTCTATATGCATGCATGCACGCCCATTTGTCAGCATGCACCTGGGCTTAAGTCGCTAGGACCAGCTAGGTTGTCAAGGGCACGCTTGCAACTTGCCTCCCATGCCAAAAAACGTGCACGGAACATGTCCGTTTTCAGGAAAAACCAGGCCCAAAGTTCGATCCTTGCCCTTATCCAGCAATAAATAGACGTGTTTGTTTACATGCGAAAATTTGCAAGGGTATTTGCCTGTTTGCCAGTCTGCGCCTGAGCCCAGACACTTGGGATCGGGTTGGGTGTTGAGGGCAGTCCAGACCCTACCTAACCACACCGGAAGTTCTGCCCGGATGGCTTCCGGTGACGTGTCAGTGGGAAAACCCAGCCAAAAATAGGTAATTTTAAGGATCTTGCCTCATGCTAGACATGCATGCGTATTTGTCCGTTTCTCAGTCTGCGCCTGATTCCATGGTCCTGGGACAGGGTTGGATGTCGACGGAAACCCTGGCCCTACCTGACCACATCCGAAGTTCTGCCTTTATCCGTTCCGTTGACGTGGCAGAGACGAAAACTTAGCCCAAATGACCTGTTTGATAGGTCTCCACATATGCTCTATATGCATGCATGCACGCCCATTTGTCAGCATGCACCTGGGCTTAAGTCGCTAGGACCAGCTAGGTTGTCAAGGGCACGCTTGCAACTTGCCTCCCATGCCAAAAAACGTGCACGGAACATGTCCGTTTTCAGGAAAAACCAGGCCCAAAGTTCGATCCTTGCCCTTATCCAGCAATAAATAGACGTGTTTGTTTACATGCGAAAATTTGCAAGGGTATTTGCCTGTTTGCCAGTCTGCGCCTGAGCCCAGACACTTGGGATCGGGTTGGGTGTTGAGGGCAGTCCAGACCCTACCTAACCACACCGGAAGTTCTGCCCGGATGGCTTCCGGTGACGTGTCAGTGGGAAAACCCAGCCAAAAATAGGTAATTTTAAGGATCTTGCCTCATGCTAGACATGCATGCGTATTTGTCCGTTTCTCAGTCTGCGCCTGATTCCATGGTCCTGGGACAGGGTTGGATGTCGACGGAAACCCTGGCCCTACCTGACCACATCCGAAGTTCTGCCTTTATCCGTTCCGTTGACGTGGCAGAGACGAAAACTTAGCCCAAATGACCTGTTTGATAGGTCTCCACATATGCTCTATATGCATGCATGCACGCCCATTTGTCAGCATGCACCTGGGCTTAAGTCGCTAGGACCAGCTAGGTTGTCAAGGGCACGCTTGCAACTTGCCTCCCATGCCAAAAAACGTGCACGGAACATGTCCGTTTTCAGGAAAAACCAGGCCCAAAGTTCGATCCTTGCCCTTATCCAGCAATAAATAGACGTGTTTGTTTACATGCGAAAATTTGCAAGGGTATTTGCCTGTTTGCCAGTCTGCGCCTGAGCCCAGACACTTGGGATCGGGTTGGGTGTTGAGGGCAGTCCAGACCCTACCTAACCACACCGGAAGTTCTGCCCGGATGGCTTCCGGTGACGTGTCAGTGGGAAAACCCAGCCAAAAATAGGTAATTTTAAGGATCTTGCCTCATGCTAGACATGCATGCGTATTTGTCCGTTTCTCAGTCTGCGCCTAATTCCATGATCCTGGGACAGGGTTGGATGTCGACGGAAACCCTGGCCCTACCTGACCACATCCGAAGTTCTGCCTTTATCCGTTCCGTTGACGTGGCAGAGACGAAAACTTAGCCCAAATGACCTGTTTGATAGGTCTCCACATATGCTCTATATGCATGCATGCACGCCCATTTGTCAGCATGCACCTGGGCTTAAGTCGCTAGGACCAGCTAGGTTGTCAAGGGCACGCTTGCAACTTGCCTCCCATGCCAAAAAACGTGCACGGAACATGTCCGTTTTCAGGAAAAACCAGGCCCAAAGTTCGATCCTTGCCCTTATCCAGCAATAAATAGACGTGTTTGTTTACATGCGAAAATTTGCAAGGGTATTTGCCTGTTTGCCAGTCTGCGCCTGAGCCCAGACACTTGGGATCGGGTTGGGTGTTGAGGGCAGTCCAGACCCTACCTAACCACACCGGAAGTTCTGCCCGGATGGCTTCCGGTGACGTGTCAGTGGGAAAACCCAGCCAAAAATAGGTAATTTTAAGGATCTTGCCTCATGCTAGACATGCATGCGTATTTGTCCGTTTCTCAGTCTGCGCCTGATTCCATGGTCCTGGGACAGGGTTGGATGTCGACGGAAACCCTGGCCCTACCTGACCACATCCGAAGTTCTGCCTTTATCCGTTCCGTTGACGTGGCAGAGACGAAAACTTAGCCCAAATGACCTGTTTGATAGGTCTCCACATATGCTCTATATGCATGCATGCACGCCCATTTGTCAGCATGCACCTGGGCTTAAGTCGCTAGGACCAGCTAGGTTGTCAAGGGCACGCTTGCAACTTGCCTCCCATGCCAAAAAACGTGCACGGAACATGTCCGTTTTCAGGAAAAACCAGGCCCAAAGTTCGATCCTTGCCCTTATCCAGCAATAAATAGACGTGTTTGTTTACATGCGAAAATTTGCAAGGGTATTTGCCTGTTTGCCAGTCTGCGCCTGAGCCCAGACACTTGGGATCGGGTTGGGTGTTGAGGGCAGTCCAGACCCTACCTAACCACACCGGAAGTTCTGCCCGGATGGCTTCCGGTGACGTGTCAGTGGGAAAACCCAGCCAAAAATAGGTAATTTTAAGGATCTTGCCTCATGCTAGACATGCATGCGTATTTGTCCGTTTCTCAGTCTGCGCCTGATTCCATGGTCCTGGGACAGGGTTGGATGTCGACGGGAAACCCTGGCCCTACCTGACCACATCCGAAGTTCTGCCTTTATCCGTTCCGTTGACGTGGCAGAGACGAAAACTTAGCCCAAATGACCTGTTTGATAGGTCTCCACATATGCTCTATATGCATGCATGCACGCCCATTTGTCAGCATGCACCTGGGCTTAAGTCGCTAGGACCAGCTAGGTTGTCAAGGGCACGCTTGCAACTTGCCTCCCATGCCAAAAAACGTGCACGGAACATGTCCGTTTTCAGGAAAAACCAGGCCCAAAGTTCGATCCTTGCCCTTATCCAGCAATAAATAGACGTGTTTGTTTACATGCGAAAATTTGCAAGGGTATTTGCCTGTTTGCCAGTCTGCGCCTGAGCCCAGACACTTGGGATCGGGTTGGGTGTTGAGGGCAGTCCAGACCCTACCTAACCACACCGGAAGTTCTGCCCGGATGGCTTCCGGTGACGTGTCAGTGGGAAAACCCAGCCAAAAATAGGTAATTTTAAGGATCTTGCCTCATGCTAGACATGCATGCGTATTTGTCCGTTTCTCAGTCTGCGCCTGATTCCATGGTCCTGGGACAGGGTTGGATGTCGACGGAACCCTGGCCCTACCTGACCACATCCGAAGTTCTGCCTTTATCCGTTCCGTTGACGTGGCAGAGACGAAAACTTAGCCCAAATGACCTGTTTGATAGGTCTCCACATATGCTCTATATGCATGCATGCACGCCCATTTGTCAGCATGCACCTGGGCTTAAGTCGCTAGGACCAGCTAGGTTGTCAAGGGCACGCTTGCAACTTGCCTCCCATGCCAAAAAACGTGCACGGAACATGTCCGTTTTCAGGAAAAACCAGGCCCAAAGTTCGATCCTTGCCCTTATCCAGCAATAAATAGACGTGTTTGTTTACATGCGAAAATTTGCAAGGGTATTTGCCTGTTTGCCAGTCTGCGCCTGAGCCCAGACACTTGGGATCGGGTTGGGTGTTGAGGGCAGTCCAGACCCTACCTAACCACACCGGAAGTTCTGCCCGGATGGCTTCCGGTGACGTGTCAGTGGGAAAACCCAGCCAAAAAAAAGGTAATTTTAAGGATCTTGCCTCATGCTAGACATGCATGCGTATTTGTCCGTTTCTCAGTCTGCGCCTGATTCCATGGTCCTGGGACAGGGTTGGATGTCGACGGAAACCCTGGCCCTACCTGACCACATCCGAAGTTCTGCCTTTATCCGTTCCGTTGACGTGGCAGAGACGAAAACTTAGCCCAAATGACCTGTTTGATAGGTCTCCACATATGCTCTATATGCATGCATGCACGCCCATTTGTCAGCATGCACCTGGGCTTAAGTCGCTAGGACCAGCTAGGTTGTCAAGGGCACGCTTGCAACTTGCCTCCCATGCCAAAAAACGTGCACGGAACATGTCCGTTTTCAGGAAAAACCAGGCCCAAAGTTCGATCCTTGCCCTTATCCAGCAATAAATAGACGTGTTTGTTTACATGCGAAAATTTGCAAGGGTATTTGCCTGTTTGCCAGTCTGCGCCTGAGCCCAGACACTTGGGATCGGGTTGGGTGTTGAGGGCAGTCCAGACCCTACCTAACCACACCGGAAGTTCTGCCCGGATGGCTTCCGGTGACGTGTCAGTGGGAAAACCCAGCCAAAAATAGGTAATTTTAAGGATCTTGCCTCATGCTAGACATGCATGCGTATTTGTCCGTTTCTCAGTCTGCGCCTGATTCCATGGTCCTGGGACAGGGTTGGATGTCGACGGAAACCCTGGCCCTACCTGACCACATCCGAAGTTCTGCCTTTATCCGTTCCGTTGACGTGGCAGAGACGAAAACTTAGCCCAAATGACCTGTTTGATAGGTCTCCACATATGCTCTATATGCATGCATGCACGCCCATTTGTCAGCATGCACCTGGGCTTAAGTCGCTAGGACCAGCTAGGTTGTCAAGGGCACGCTTGCAACTTGCCTCCCATGCCAAAAAACGTGCACGGAACATGTCCGTTTTCAGGAAAAACCAGGCCCAAAGTTCGATCCTTGCCCTTATCCAGCAATAAATAGACGTGTTTGTTTACATGCGAAAATTTGCAAGGGTATTTGCCTGTTTGCCAGTCTGCGCCTGAGCCCAGACACTTGGGATCGGGTTGGGTGTTGAGGGCAGTCCAGACCCTACCTAACCACACCGGAAGTTCTGCCCGGATGGCTTCCGGTGACGTGTCAGTGGGAAAACCCAGCCAAAAATAGGTAATTTTAAGGATCTTGCCTCATGCTAGACATGCATGCGTATTTGTCCGTTTCTCAGTCTGCGCCTGATTCCATGGTCCTGGGACAGGGTTGGATGTCGACGGGAACCCTGGCCCTACCTGACCACATCCGAAGTTCTGCCTTTATCCGTTCCGTTGACGTGGCAGAGACGAAAACTTAGCCCAAATGACCTGTTTGATAGGTCTCCACATATGCTCTATATGCATGCATGCACGCCCATTTGTCAGCATGCACCTGGGCTTAAGTCGCTAGGACCAGCTAGGTTGTCAAGGGCACGCTTGCAACTTGCCTCCCATGCCAAAAAACGTGCACGGAACATGTCCGTTTTCAGGAAAAACCAGGCCCAAAGTTCGATCCTTGCCCTTATCCAGCAATAAATAGACGTGTTTGTTTACATGCGAAAATTTGCAAGGGTATTTGCCTGTTTGCCAGTCTGCGCCTGAGCCCAGACACTTGGGATCGGGTTGGGTGTTGAGGGCAGTCCAGACCCTACCTAACCACACCGGAAGTTCTGCCCGGATGGCTTCCGGTGACGTGTCAGTGGGAAAACCCAGCCAAAAATAGGTAATTTTAAGGATCTTGCCTCATGCTAGACATGCATGCGTATTTGTCCGTTTCTCAGTCTGCGCCTGATTCCATGGTCCTGGGACAGGGTTGGATGTCGACGGAAACCCTGGCCCTACCTGACCACATCCGAAGTTCTGCCTTTATCCGTTCCGTTGACGTGGCAGAGACGAAAACTTAGCCCAAATGACCTGTTTGATAGGTCTCCACATATGCTCTATATGCATGCATGCACGCCCATTTGTCAGCATGCACCTGGGCTTAAGTCGCTAGGACCAGCTAGGTTGTCAAGGGCACGCTTGCAACTTGCCTCCCATGCCAAAAAACGTGCACGGAACATGTCCGTTTTCAGGAAAAACCAGGCCCAAAGTTCGATCCTTGCCCTTATCCAGCAATAAATAGACGTGTTTGTTTACATGCGAAAATTTGCAAGGGTATTTGCCTGTTTGCCAGTCTGCGCCTGAGCCCAGACACTTGGGATCGGGTTGGGTGTTGAGGGCAGTCCAGACCCTACCTAACCACACCGGAAGTTCTGCCCGGATGGCTTCCGGTGACGTGTCAGTGGGAAAACCCAGCCAAAAATAGGTAATTTTAAGGATCTTGCCTCATGCTAGACATGCATGCGTATTTGTCCGTTTCTCAGTCTGCGCCTGATTCCATGGTCCTGGGACAGGGTTGGATGTCGACGGAAACCCTGGCCCTACCTGACCACATCCGAAGTTCTGCCTTTATCCGTTCCGTTGACGTGGCAGAGACGAAAACTTAGCCCAAATGACCTGTTTGATAGGTCTCCACATATGCTCTATATGCATGCATGCACGCCCATTTGTCAGCATGCACCTGGGCTTAAGTCGCTAGGACCAGCTAGGTTGTCAAGGGCACGCTTGCAACTTGCCTCCCATGCCAAAAAACGTGCACGGAACATGTCCGTTTTCAGGAAAAACCAGGCCCAAAGTTCGATCCTTGCCCTTATCCAGCAATAAATAGACGTGTTTGTTTACATGCGAAAATTTGCAAGGGTATTTGCCTGTTTGCCAGTCTGCGCCTGAGCCCAGACACTTGGGATCGGGTTGGGTGTTGAGGGCAGTCCAGACCCTACCTAACCACACCGGAAGTTCTGCCCGGATGGCTTCCGGTGACGTGTCAGTGGGAAAACCCAGCCAAAAATAGGTAATTTTAAGGATCTTGCCTCATGCTAGACATGCATGCGTATTTGTCCGTTTCTCAGTCTGCGCCTGATTCCATGGTCCTGGGACAGGGTTGGATGTCGACGGGAAACCCTGGCCCTACCTGACCACATCCGAAGTTCTGCCTTTATCCGTTCCGTTGACGTGGCAGAGACGAAAACTTAGCCCAAATGACCTGTTTGATAGGTCTCCACATATGCTCTATATGCATGCATGCACGCCCATTTGTCAGCATGCACCTGGGCTTAAGTCGCTAGGACCAGCTAGGTTGTCAAGGGCACGCTTGCAACTTGCCTCCCATGCCAAAAAACGTGCACGGAACATGTCCGTTTTCAGGAAAAACCAGGCCCAAAGTTCGATCCTTGCCCTTATCCAGCAATAAATAGACGTGTTTGTTTACATGCGAAAATTTGCAAGGGTATTTGCCTGTTTGCCAGTCTGCGCCTGAGCCCAGACACTTGGGATCGGGTTGGGTGTTGAGGGCAGTCCAGACCCTACCTAACCACACCGGAAGTTCTGCCCGGATGGCTTCCGGTGACGTGTCAGTGGGAAAACCCAGCCAAAAATAGGTAATTTTAAGGATCTTGCCTCATGCTAGACATGCATGCGTATTTGTCCGTTTCTCAGTCTGCGCCTGATTCCATGGTCCTGGGACAGGGTTGGATGTCGACGGAAACCCTGGCCCTACCTGACCACATCCGAAGTTCTGCCTTTATCCGTTCCGTTGACGTGGCAGAGACGAAAACTTAGCCCAAATGACCTGTTTGATAGGTCTCCACATATGCTCTATATGCATGCATGCACGCCCATTTGTCAGCATGCACCTGGGCTTAAGTCGCTAGGACCAGCTAGGTTGTCAAGGGCACGCTTGCAACTTGCCTCCCATGCCAAAAAACGTGCACGGAACATGTCCGTTTTCAGGAAAAACCAGGCCCAAAGTTCGATCCTTGCCCTTATCCAGCAATAAATAGACGTGTTTGTTTACATGCGAAAATTTGCAAGGGTATTTGCCTGTTTGCCAGTCTGCGCCTGAGCCCAGACACTTGGGATCGGGTTGGGTGTTGAGGGCAGTCCAGACCCTACCTAACCACACCGGAAGTTCTGCCCGGATGGCTTCCGGTGACGTGTCAGTGGGAAAACCCAGCCAAAAATAGGTAATTTTAAGGATCTTGCCTCATGCTAGACATGCATGCGTATTTGTCCGTTTCTCAGTCTGCGCCTGATTCCATGGTCCTGGGACAGGGTTGGATGTCGACGGAAACCCTGGCCCTACCTGACCACATCCGAAGTTCTGCCTTTATCCGTTCCGTTGACGTGGCAGAGACGAAAACTTAGCCCAAATGACCTGTTTGATAGGTCTCCACATATGCTCTATATGCATGCATGCACGCCCATTTGTCAGCATGCACCTGGGCTTAAGTCGCTAGGACCAGCTAGGTTGTCAAGGGCACGCTTGCAACTTGCCTCCCATGCCAAAAAACGTGCACGGAACATGTCCGTTTTCAGGAAAAACCAGGCCCAAAGTTCGATCCTTGCCCTTATCCAGCAATAAATAGACGTGTTTGTTTACATGCGAAAATTTGCAAGGGTATTTGCCTGTTTGCCAGTCTGCGCCTGAGCCCAGACACTTGGGATCGGGTTGGGTGTTGAGGGCAGTCCAGACCCTACCTAACCACACCGGAAGTTCTGCCCGGATGGCTTCCGGTGACGTGTCAGTGGGAAAACCCAGCCAAAAATAGTAATTTTAAGGATCTTGCCTCATGCTAGACATGCATGCGTATTTGTCCGTTTCTCAGTCTGCGCCTGATTCCATGGTCCTGGGACAGGGTTGGATGTCGACGGAAACCCTGGCCCTACCTGACCACATCCGAAGTTCTGCCTTTATCCGTTCCGTTGACGTGGCAGAGACGAAAACTTAGCCCAAATGACCTGTTTGATAGGTCTCCACATATGCTCTATATGCATGCATGCACGCCCATTTGTCAGCATGCACCTGGGCTTAAGTCGCTAGGACCAGCTAGGTTGTCAAGGGCACGCTTGCAACTTGCCTCCCATGCCAAAAAACGTGCACGGAACATGTCCGTTTTCAGGAAAAACCAGGCCCAAAGTTCGATCCTTGCCCTTATCCAGCAATAAATAGACGTGTTTGTTTACATGCGAAAATTTGCAAGGGTATTTGCCTGTTTGCCAGTCTGCGCCTGAGCCCAGACACTTGGGATCGGGTTGGGTGTTGAGGGCAGTCCAGACCCTACCTAACCACACCGGAAGTTCTGCCCGGATGGCTTCCGGTGACGTGTCAGTGGGAAAACCCAGCCAAAAATAGGTAATTTTAAGGATCTTGCCTCATGCTAGACATGCATGCGTATTTGTCCGTTTCTCAGTCTGCGCCTGATTCCATGGTCCTGGGACAGGGTTGGATGTCGACGGAACCCTGGCCCTACCTGACCACATCCGAAGTTCTGCCTTTATCCGTTCCGTTGACGTGGCAGAGACGAAAACTTAGCCCAAATGACCTGTTTGATAGGTCTCCACATATGCTCTATATGCATGCATGCACGCCCATTTGTCAGCATGCACCTGGGCTTAAGTCGCTAGGACCAGCTAGGTTGTCAAGGGCACGCTTGCAACTTGCCTCCCATGCCAAAAAACGTGCACGGAACATGTCCGTTTTCAGGAAAAACCAGGCCCAAAGTTCGATCCTTGCCCTTATCCAGCAATAAATAGACGTGTTTGTTTACATGCGAAAATTTGCAAGGGTATTTGCCTGTTTGCCAGTCTGCGCCTGAGCCCAGACACTTGGGATCGGGTTGGGTGTTGAGGGCAGTCCAGACCCTACCTAACCACACCGGAAGTTCTGCCCGGATGGCTTCCGGTGACGTGTCAGTGGGAAAACCCAGCCAAAAATAGGTAATTTTAAGGATCTTGCCTCATGCTAGACATGCATGCGTATTTGTCCGTTTCTCAGTCTGCGCCTGATTCCATGGTCCTGGGACAGGGTTGGATGTCGACGGAACCCTGGCCCTACCTGACCACATCCGAAGTTCTGCCTTTATCCGTTCCGTTGACGTGGCAGAGACGAAAACTTAGCCCAAATGACCTGTTTGATAGGTCTCCACATATGCTCTATATGCATGCATGCACGCCCATTTGTCAGCATGCACCTGGGCTTAAGTCGCTAGGACCAGCTAGGTTGTCAAGGGCACGCTTGCAACTTGCCTCCCATGCCAAAAAACGTGCACGGAACATGTCCGTTTTCAGGAAAAACCAGGCCCAAAGTTCGATCCTTGCCCTTATCCAGCAATAAATAGACGTGTTTGTTTACATGCGAAAATTTGCAAGGGTATTTGCCTGTTTGCCAGTCTGCGCCTGAGCCCAGACACTTGAGATCGGTTGGGTGTTGAGGGCAGTCCCGACCCTACCTAACCACACCGGAAGTTTGCCCGGATGGCTTCCGGTGACGTGTCAGTGGGAAAACCCAGCCAAAAATAGGTAATTTTAAGGATCTTGCACATGCTAGACATGCATGCGTATTTGTCCGTTTCTCAGTCTGCGCCTGATTCCATGGTCCTGGGACAGGGTTGGATGTCGACGGAACCCTGGCCCTACCGGACACATCCGAAGTTCTGCCTTTATCCGTTCAGTGACGTGGCAGAGACGAAAACTTAGCCAAATGACCTGTTTGATAGGTCTCCACATAATGCTCTATATGATGCATGCCACCGCCCATTTGTCAAGCATGCCACCTGGGCTTTAAGTCGCATTAGGACCAGCTTAGGTTGTCAAGGGCACGCTTGCAACTTGCCTCCCATGCCAAAAAACGTGCACGGAACATGTCCGTTTTCAGGAAAATTCCAGGCCCAAAGTTCGATACTTGCCCTTATCCAGCAATAAATAGACGTGTTTGTTTACATGCGAAAATTTGCAAGGGTATTTGCCTGTTTGCCAGTCTGCGCCTGAGCCCAGACACTTGGGATCGGGTTGGGTGTTGAGGGCAGTCCAGACCCTACCTAACCACACCGGAAGTTCTGCCCGGATGGCTTCCGGTGACGTGTCAGTGGGAAAACCCAGCCAAAAATAGGTAATTTTAAGGATCTTGCCTCATGCTAGACATGCATGCGTATTTGTCCGTTTCTCAGTCTGCGCCTGATTCCATGGTCCTGGGACAGGGTTGGATGTCGACGGAACCCTGGCCCTACCTGACCACATCCGAAGTTCTGCCTTTATCCGTTCCGTTGACGTGGCAGAGACGAAAACTTAGCCCAAATGACCTGTTTGATAGGTCTCCACATATGCTCTATATGCATGCATGCACGCCCATTTGTCAGCATGCACCTGGGCTTAAGTCGCTAGGACCAGCTAGGTTGTCAAGGGCACGCTTGCAACTTGCCTCCCATGCCAAAAAACGTGCACGGAACATGTCCGTTTTCAGGAAAAACCAGGCCCAAATTTTTAATCCTTGCCCTTATCCAGCAATAAATAGACGTGTTTGTTTACATGCGAAAATTTGCAAGGGTATTTGCCTGTTGCCAGTCTGCGCCTGAGCCCAGACACTTGGGATCGGTTGGGTGTTGAGGGCAGTCCAGACCCTACCTAACCACACCGGAAGTTCTGCCCGGATGGCTTCCGGTGACGTGTCAGGGGCAAAAACCCAGCCAAAAATAGCTAATTTTAAGGATCTTGCCTCATGCTAGACATGCATGCGTATTTGTCCGTTTCTCAGTCTGCGCCTGACTCCATGGTCTTGGGACAGGGTTGGATGTCGACGGAAACCCTGGCCCTACCTGACCACATCCGAAGTTCTGCCTTTATCCGTTCCGTTGACGTGGCAGAGACGAAAACTTAGCCCAAATGACCTGTTTGATAGGTCTCCACATATGCTCTATATGCATGCATGCAAGCATTTTGTCAGCATGCACCTGGGCTTAAGTCGCTAGGACCAGCTAGGTTGTCAAGGGCACGCTTGCAACTTGCCTCCCATGCCAAAAAACGTGCACGGAACATGTCCGTTTTCAGGAAAAACCAGGCCCAAAGTTCGATCCTTGCCCTTATCCAGCAATAAATAGACGTGTTTGTTTACATGCGAAAATTTGCAAGGGTATTTGCCTGTTTGCCAGTCTGCGCCTGAGCCCAGACACTTGGGATCGGGTTGGGTGTTGAGGGCAGTCCAGACCCTACCTAACCACACCGGAAGTTCTGCCCGGATGGCTTCCGGTGACGTGTCAGTGGGAAAACCCAGCCAAAAATAGGTAATTTTAAGGATCTTGCCTCATGCTAGACATGCATGCGTATTTGTCCGTTTCTCAGTCTGCGCCTGATTCCATGGTCCTGGGACAGGGTTGGATGTCGACGGAAACCCTGGCCCTACCTGACCACATCCGAAGTTCTGCCTTTATCCGTTCCGTTGACGTGGCAGAGACGAAAACTTAGCCCAAATGACCTGTTTGATAGGTCTCCACATATGCTCTATATGCATGCATGCACGCCCATTTGTCAGCATGCACCTGGGCTTAAGTCGCTAGGACCAGCTAGGTTGTCAAGGGCACGCTTGCAACTTGCCTCCCATGCCAAAAAACGTGCACGGAACATGTCCGTTTTCAGGAAAAACCAGGCCCAAAGTTCGATCCTTGCCCTTATCCAGCAATAAATAGACGTGTTTGTTTACATGCGAAAATTTGCAAGGGTATTTGCCTGTTTGCCAGTCTGCGCCTGAGCCCAGACACTTGGGATCGGGTTGGGTGTTGAGGGCAGTCCAGACCCTACCTAACCACACCGGAAGTTCTGCCCGGATGGCTTCCGGTGACGTGTCAGTGGGAAAACCCAGCCAAAAATAGGTAATTTTAAGGATCTTGCCTCATGCTAGACATGCATGCGTATTTGTCCGTTTCTCAGTCTGCGCCTGATTCCATGGTCCTGGGACAGGGTTGGATGTCGACGGGAACCCTGGCCCTACCTGACCACATCCGAAGTTCTGCCTTTATGCGTTCCGGTGACGTGCCAGAGACGAAAACCCAGCCAAAATGACCTGTTTGATAGGTCTCCACATAGGCTATATATGCATGCATGCACGCAAGTTTGTTAGCATGCACCAGGGCTAAGGTCGCTAGGACCAGCTAGGTTGTCATGGGCACGCATGCACCTTGCCTCCCACGGCAAAATATGTGCACGGAACGTGTCCCGGGCCCCGGCAAAACCAGGCCCAATGTTCAAGCCCGCCCTTATCCAGCCTTAAATACATGTGTTCGTTTACATGCGAATATGTGCATGCGTATTTGCCTGTTCCCAAATGTGATCCTGAGCACAGGCACATGTGACCGGTTTGGGTGTCGAGGGCAATCCAGAGCCTACGTAACCACTCCGGAATTTCTGCCCAGAAGGCTACCCGTGACGTGTCAGGGGCCAAAACCCAGCCAACAAGACATATTTAAGGAATTTTCCGCATGCTCGACATGCATGCGTATTTGCCCGATTATCGATCTGCGCATGAGTCAAGGGTCTTGTGACCGCGTTGGATGCCGAGAGCAATCCTGGTTCTACCTGACCACACCGGAAGTTCTGCCAATGTGCGTTCCGGTGACGTGTCAGAGGCCAAAACCCAGCCCAAATGACCTTTTTGATAGGTCTCCACATAGGCCATATAGGCATGCATGCACGCCTGTTTGTGAGCATGCACGTGGGCTCAGCTCGCTTGGAAAAGATAGGCTGTCAAGGGCACGCATGCACATTGCCTCTCATGCCCAAAAATGTGCACGGAACGTGTTCGGTCTCCGGCAAAACCAGACTCAAATTTCGAGCCCCACCCTTATCCAGCCTTAAATAGATGTGTATGTTTACAGGCGAACATTTGCATGGGTATTTGCCTGTTTGCCAGTCTGCGCCTGAGCCCAGACACCTGGTATGTGGTTGGCTGTCGAGGGCAGTCAAGAACCTAACTCACCACACCGGAAGTTCTGCACAGATGGCTACCGGTGACGTATCAGGGGCCAAAACCCAGCCAAAATGGCTTATTTTAAGCATCTTGCCACATGCTAGACATGCATGCATATTTGCCCGTTTCTCAGTCTGCGCCTGATTCCAGGGTCCTGGGACAGGGTTGGATGTCGAGGGCAACCCTGGCCCTACCTGACCAGATCCGAAGTTATGCTTTTATGCGTTCCGGTGACGTGCCAGAGACGAAAATCCAGCCCAAATGACCTGTTTGATAGGTCTCCACATAGGCCATATATGTATGCATGCACGCCAGTTTGTTAGCATGCACCAGGGCTAAGGTCGCTAGGAGGAGATAGGTTGTGATGGGCACGCATGCACCTTGCCTCCCATGCCCCAAAATACGTGCACGGAACCTGCCCGGTCCCCGGCAAAACCAGGCCCAATGTTCAAGCCCCGCCCTTATCCAGCCTTTAATTTATGTGTTTGTTTACATGCGAAAATGTGCATGCGTATTTGCCTGTTTGCCAATCTGATCCTGAGCACAGTCACCTGTGACCGGTTTGGGTGTCGAGGGCAGTCAAGAACCTACCTAACCATTCCGGAATTTGTGCCCGGAAGGCTACCCGTGACGTGTGAAGGGTCTTGTGACCGCGTTGGATGTCGAGGGCAATCCTGGTCCTACCTGACCACACCGGAAGTTCTGCCAATGTGCGTTCCGGTGACGTGTCAGAGGCCAAAACCCAGCCCAAATGACCTTTTTGATAGGTCTCCACAAACGCCATATATGCATGAATGCACGGCTGTTTGTCAGCATGCACGTGGGCTCAGTTCGCTTGAAAATGATAGTCTGTCAAGGACACGCATGCACCTTGCCTCCCATGCCCAAAAACGTGCACGGAAAGTGTCCGGTCTCTGGCAAAATCAGACTCAAAGTTCAAGCCCCGCCCTTATCCAGCATTAAATAGATGTGTATCTGTACAGGTGAACATTTGCATGGGTAATTGCCTGTTTGCCAGTCTGCGCCTGTGCCCAGACACCTGGTATGTGGTTTGCTGTCGAGGGCAGTCCAGAACCTAACTAAATCAATACACCGGAAGTTCTGCAAAGATGGCTACCGGTGACGTATCAGGGGCCAAAACCCAGCCAAAATGGCTTATTTTAAGCATCTTGCCACATGCTAGAAATGCATGTGTTTTTTGCCCGTTTCTCAGTCTGCGCCTTATTCCAGGGTCCTGGGACAGGGTTGGATGTCGAGGACAATTCTGGCCCTACCTGACCACATCCGAAGTTCTGCCTTTGTGCGTTCCGGTGACGTGCCAGAGACGAAAACTCAGCCCAATTGACCTGTTTGATAGGTCTCTACATAGGCCATATATGCATGCATGCACGCCTGTTTGTCAGCACACACGTGGGCTCAGCTCGCTAGGAAAAGATAGCCTGTCAAGGGCACGCATGCACCTTGCCTTCCATGCCCCAAAACGTGCACGGAACTTGTCCAGTCTCCGGCAAAACCACACCCAAAGTTCGAGCCCCGCCATTATCCAGCCTTAAATAGATGTGTATGTTTACATGCGAACATTTGCATGGGTATTTGCCTGTTTGCCATTCTGCGCCTGAGCCCAGACACCTGGTATCTGGTTGGCTGTCGAGGGCAGTCCAGAACCTAACTCACTACACCGGAAGTTCTGCACAGGTGGCTACCGGTGACGTATCAGGGGCCAAAACCCAGCCAAAATGGCTTATTTTAAGCATCTTGCCACATGCTAGACATGCATGCGTATTTGCCCGTTTCTCAGTCTGCGCCTGATTCCAGGGTCCTGGGACAGGGTTGGATGTCGAGGGCAACCCTGGCCCTACCTGACCACATCCGAAGTTATGCCTTTATGCGTTCCGGTGACGTGCCAGAGAAGAAAACCCAGCCCAAATGACCTGTTTGATAGGTCTCCACATAGGCTATATATGCATGCATGCACGCCAGTTTGTTAGCATGCACCAGGGCTAAAACGCTAGGACCAGCTAGGTTGTCATGGACACGCATGCACCTTGCCTTCCATGCCCCAAAACGTGCACGGAACTTGTCCAGTCTCCGGCAAAACCAGGCCCAATGTTCAAGCCCGCCCTTATCCAGCCTTAAAAACATGTTTTTGTTTACATGCGAAAATGTGCATGCGTATTTGCCTGTTTGCCAATCTGATCCTGAGCACAGGCATATGTGACCGGTTTGGGTGTCGATGGCAATCCAGAACCTACCTAACCACTCCGGAATTTCTGCCCGGAAGGCTACCCGTGACGTGTCAGGGGCCAAAACCCAGCCAACAAGACCTATTTAAAGGATTTTTCCACATGCTCGACATGCATGCGTATTTGCCCGTTTATCAGTCTGCGCCTAAGTCAATGGTCTTCTGTTCGCGTTGGATGTCGAGGGCAATCCTGGTCCTACCTGTCCACACCGGAAGTTCTGCCAATGTGCGTTCCGGTAACGTGGCAGAGGCCAAAACCCAGCCCAAATGACCTTTTTGATAGGTCTCCACATAGGCCATATATGCATGCATGCACGCCTGTTTGTCAGCATGCCTTGGGCTTAGCTCCCTAGGAAAAGATAGGCTGTCAAGGGCACGCATGCACCTTGCCTCCCATGCCCAAAAACGCGCACGGCACTTGTCCGGTCTCCAGCAAAACCAGACCCAAAATTCCAGCCCAGCCCTTATCCAGCCTTAAATAGATGTGTACGTTTACAGGCGAACATTTGCATGGGTATTTGCCTGTTTGCCAGTCTGCGCCTGAGCCCAGACACCTGATATCTGCTTTGCTGTCGAGGGCAGTTCAGAACCTAACTCACCACAGAGGAAGTTCTGCACAGATGGCTACCGGCGACGTGTCAGGGGCCAAAACCCAGCCAAAATGGCTTATTTTAAGCATCTTGCCACATGCTAGACATGCATGCGTATTTGCCAGTTTCTTAGTCTGCGCCTGATTCCAGGGTCCTGGGACAGGGTTAGATGTCCAGGGCAACCCTGGCCCTATCTGACCACTTCAGTAGGTCTGCCTTTATGCGTTCCGGTGACTTTCCAGAGACGAAAACCCAGCCCAAATGACCTGTTTGATAGGTCACCACATAGGCTATATATGCCTATATGCTAAGGTCGCTAGGACCAGCTAGGTTGTCATAGGCACGCATCCAAGTTGCCTCGCACGGCAAAAAACGTGCATGGGACGTGCCCGGTCCCCGGCAAAACCAGGCCCAAAGTTCTAGCCCCGCCCTTATCCAGCCTTAATTAGATGTGTTTGTTTACATGCGAAGATGTGCATGCGTTTTTGCCTGTTTGCCAATCTGATCCTGAGCACAGACACCTGTGTCCGGTTTGGGTGTCGAGGGCAATCCAGAACCTTACTGACCACTCGGGAATTTCTACCCGGAAGGCTACCCGTGACGTGTCAGGGGCCAAAACCCATCCAACAAGACCTATTTAAAGGATTTTTCCACATGCTCGACATGCATGCGTATTTGCCCGTTTATCAGTCTGCGCCTGAGTCAAGGGTCGAGTGACGGCGTTGGATGTCGAGGGCAATCCGGGTTCTACCTGACCACACCGGAAGTTCTGCCAATGTGCGTTCCGGTGACGTGTCACAGGCCAAAACCCAGCCCAAATGACCTTTTTGATAGGTCTTCAATTGGCCAATATGCATGCATGCACGCCTGTTTGTCAGCATGCACGTGGGCTCAGATCGATAGAAAAAGATAGGCTGTCAAGGACACGCATGCACCTTGCCTCCCATGCCCAAAAACCTGCAAGGAACGTGTTCTATCAACGGCAAAACCAGACCCAAATTTCGAGCCCCGCCCTTATCCAGCCGTAAATAGATGTGTATGTTTGCAGGCGAACATTTCCATGGGTATTTACCTGTTTGCCAGTCTGAGCCTGAGCCCAGACACCTGGTATCTGTTTGGCTGTCGGGGGAAGTCCAGAACCTAACCCACCACACCGGAAGTTCTGCAGAGATGGCTACCGGTGACGTGTCACGGGCCAAAAACCCAGCCAAAATGGCTTATTTTAAGCATCTTGTCACATGCTAGACATGCATGCGTATTTGCCCGTTTCTCAGTCTGCTCCTGATTCCAGGGTCCTGGGACAGGGTTGGATGTCGAGGGCAATCCAGACCCTAACTGACCACACCGGAATTTCTACCCGGAAGGCTACCCGTGACGTGTCAGGGGCCAAAACCTAGCCAACAAGACCTATTTAAAGGATTTTTCCACATGCTCGACATGCATGCGTATTTGCCCGTTTATCAGTCTGCGCCTGAGTCAAGGGTCGAGTGACGGCGTTGGATGTCGAGGGCAATCCGGGTTCTACCTGACCACACCGGAAGTTCTGCCAATGTGCGTTCCGGTGACGTGTCACAGGCCAAAACCCAGCCCAAATGACCTTTTTGATAGGTCTTCAATTGGCCAATATGCATGCATGCACGCCTGTTTGTCAGCATGCACGTGGGCTCAGATCGATAGAAAAAGATAGGCTGTCAAGGACACGCATGCACCTTGCCTCCCATGCCCAAAAACCTGCAAGGAACGTGTTCTATCAACGGCAAAACCAGACCCAAATTTCGAGCCCCGCCCTTATCCAGCCGTAAATAGATGTGTATGTTTACAGGCGAACATTTCCATGGGTATTTACCTGTTTGCCAGTCTGAGCCTGAGCCCAGACACTTGGTATCTGTTTGGCTGTCGGGGGAAGTCCAGAACCTAACCCACCACACCGGAAGTTCTGCAGAGATGTCTACCGGTGACGTGTCAGGGGCCAAAACCCAGCCAAAATGGCTTATTTTAAGCATCTTGTCACATGCTAGACATGCATGCGTATTTGCCCGTTTCTCAGTCTGCTCCTGATTCCAGGGTCCTGGGACAGGGTTGGATGTCGAGGGCAATGCAGAACATAACTGACCACACCGGAATTTCTACCCGGAAGGCTACCCGTGACGTGTCAGGGGCCAAAACCTAGCCAACAAGACCTATTTAAAGGATTTTTCCATATGCTCAACATGCATGCGTATTTGCCCGTTTATCAGTCTGCGCCTGAGCCAAGGGTCTTGTGACCGCGTTGAATGTCGAGGGCAATCCTGGTCCTACCTGACCACACCGGAAGTTCTGCCAATGTGCGTTCCGGGGACGGGTCAGAGGCCAAAACCCAGCCCAAATGACCTTTTTGATAGGTCTCTACATAGGCCATATATGCATGCATGCACGCTTGTTTGTCAGCATCCACGTGGGCTCAGCTCGCAAGGAAAAGATAGGCTGTCAATGGCACGCATGCACCTTGACTCTCATGCCCAAAAACGTGCACGGTACTTGTCGGTCTCCGGACAATCAGACCCAAAATTCGAAGCCCCGCCCTTATCCAGCCGTAAATAGATGTGTTTGTTTACAGGCGAACATTTGCATGGGTATTTGCCTGTTTGCCAGTCTGCGCTTTAGCCGCCCAGACACCTGGTATCTAGATGGCTGTCTGGGGCAGTCCAGAACCTAACTCACCACACCGGAAGTTCTGCACAGATGGCTACCGGTGACGTATCAGGGGCCAAAACCCAGCCAAAATGGCTTTTTAAGCACCTTGCCACATGCTAGACATGCATGCGTATTTGCCCGTTGCTCAGTCTGCGCCTGATTCCAGGGTCCTGGGACAGGGTTGGATGTCGAAGGCAACCCTGGTCCTACCTGACCACATCCGATTTTCTGCCTTTATGCGTTCCGGTGACGTGCCAGAGACGAAAACCCAGTCCAAATGACCTCTTTGATAGGTCTCCACATAGGCTATATATGCATGCATGCATGCCAGTTTCTTAGCATGCACCAGGGCTAGGGTCGCTAGGACCAGCTAGGTTGTCATGGGCACGCATGCACCTTGCCTCCCACGGCAAAGTACGTGCACGGAACGTGCTCGGTCCCCGGCAAAACCAAGCCTAAATTTCCAGCCCCGCCCTTATCTAGCCTTAAAAAGATGTGTTTGTTTACATGCGAAGATGTGCATGCGTATTTTGCCTGCTTGCCAATCTGATCCTGAGCACAGGCACCTTTGACCGGTTTGGGTGTCGAGGGCAATCCAGAACCTACCTGACCACTCCGGAATTTCTACCCGGAAGTCTACCCGTTACGTGTCAGGTGCCAAAACCGAGCCAACAAGACTTACTTAAAGGATGTTTCCACATGCTCGACATGCATGCGTATTTGCCCGTTTGACAGTCTGCGCCTGAGTCAAGGGTCTTGTGACCACGTTGGATGTCGAGGGCAATCCTGGTCCTACCCGACCACACCGGAAGTTCTGCCAATGTGCGTTCCGGTGACGTGTCAGAGGCCAAAACCCAGCCCAAATGACCTTTTTGATAGGTCTCTACATATGCCATATATGTATGCATGCACGCCTGTTTGTCAGCATGCACGTGGGCTCAGCTCTTTAGGAAAAGATAGGCTGTCAAAGGCCCGCGTGCACCTTGCCTCCCATGCCCAAAAACGTGCACGGAACGTGTCCGGTCTCCGGCAAAACCAGACCCAAAGTTCGAGCCCCGCCCGTATCCAGCCGTAAATAGATGTGTATGTTTACAGGCGAACATTTGCATTGGTATTTGCCCGTTTATCAGTCTGCGCCTGAGTCAAGGATATTGTGACCGCGTTGTATGTCGAGGGCAATCCTGGTCCTACCTGACCACACCGGAAGTTTTGCCAATGTGCGTTCCGGTGACGTGTCAAAGGCCAATACCCAGCCCAAATGACCTTTTTGATAGGTCTCCACATAGGCCATATATGCATGCATGTACGCCTGTTTGTCATCATGCACGTGGGCTCAGCACGCTAGGAAAAAAGGCTGTCAAGGGCACGCATGCACCTTGCCTCCCAGGCCCAAAAACGTACAAGGACCGTGTCCGGTCTCCGGCAAAATCAGATCTAATGTTCGAGCCCCGCCCTAATCCAGCCTTAAATAGATGTGTATGTTTACAGGCGAACATTTGCATGGGTATTTGCCCGTTTATCAGTCTGCGCCTGAGTCAAGGGTCCAGGGACAGGGTTAGATGTCGAAGGCAACCCTGACCCTACCTGACCACACCGGATGTTCTGCCAATGTGCGTTCCGGTGACGTGTCAGAGGCCAAAACCCAGCCCAAATGACATTTTTGATAAGTCTCCACATAGGCCATATATGCATGCATGCACGCCGGTTTGTCATCATGCACGTGGGCTCAGCTCGCTGGGAAAAGATAGGCTGTCAAAAGAACGCATGCACCTTGCCTCCCATGCCCAAAAACGTGCACGGCACTTGTGCGGTCTCCGGCAAAACCAGACGCAATGTTCGAGCCCCGCTCTTATCCAGCCGTAAACAGATGTGTATGTTAACAGGCGAACATTTCCATGGGTATTTACCTGTTTGCCAGTCTGCGCCTGAGCCCAGACACTGGTATCTGGTTGGCTGTCGAGGGCAGTCCAGAACCTAACTCACCACACCGGAAGTTCTTCACCGATGGCTACCGGTGATGTGTCAGGGGCCAAAACCAGCCAAAATTGCTTATTTTAAGCATCTTGCCACATGCTAGACATGCATGCGTATTTGTCCGTTTCTCAGCCTGCTCCTGATTCCAGGGTCCTGGGACAGGGTTGGATGTCGAGGGCAATCCAGAACCTACCTGACCACTTTGGAATTTCTATCCGGAAGGCTACCCGTGACGTGTCAGTGGCCAAAACCCAGCCAACAAGACCTATTTAAAAGATTTTTCCATATGCTCAACATGCATGCGTATTTTCCCGTTTATCAGTCTGCGCCTGAGTCAAGGGTCTTGTGACCGCGTTGGATGTCGAGGGCAATCCTAGTCCTACCTGACCACACAGGAAGTTCTGCCAATGTGCGTTCCGTCGACTTGTCTGGGGCTAAAACCCAGCCCAAGTGACCTTTTCATAGGTCTCCACATAGGCCATATATGCATGCATGCATGCCTGTTTGTCAGCATGCACGTGGGCTCAGCTCGCGACGAAAAGATAGGCTGTCAAGGCCACGCATGCACCTTGCCTCCATTGCCCAAAAACGTGCACGGAACGTGTCCGGTCTCCGGCAAATTCAGACCCAATGTTCTAGCACCGCCCTTATGCAGCCGTAAATAGATGTGTATGTTTACAGGCGAACATTTTCATGGGTATTTGCCTGTTTGCCAATCTGATCCTGAGCCCAGGCACCTGTGACCGGTTTGGGTGTCGAGGGCAATTCAGAACCTAAACCAAAACCCAACCAACAAGACCTATTTAAAGGATTTTTCCACATGCTCGACATGCATGCGTATTTGCCCGTTTATCAGTCTGCACCTGAGTCAAGGGTCTTGTGACCGCGTTGGATGTCGAGGGCAATGCCGATCCTACCTGACCACACCGGAAGTTTTGCCAATGTGCGTTCCGGTGACGTGTCAGAGGCCAAAACCCAGCCCAAATGACATTTTTGATAGGTCTCCACATAGGCCATATATGCATGCATGCACGCCTGTTTGTCAGCACGCACGTGGGCTCAGCTCGCAAGGAAAAGATAGGATGTCAAGGGCACGCATGCACCATGCCTCCCATGCCCAAAAGCGTGCAGGGCACTTGTCCGGTCTCCAGCAAAATCAGACCCAAATTTCAAGCCCCGCTGTTATCCAGCCGTAAATAAATGTGTATGTTTACAGGCGAACATTTGCATGGGTATTTGGGTGTTTGCCAATATGCGCCTGAGCCCAGACACCTGGCATCTGGAAGTTCTGCACAGATTGCTACCGGTGACGTGTTAGGGGCCAAAACCCAGCAAAAATGGTTTATTCTAAGCATCTTGCCACATGCTAGACTTGCATGCATAATTGCCCCTTTCTCAGTCTGCCCCTGATTCCAGGGCCCTGGGACAGGGATGGATGTCGAGGGCAACCCTCGCCCTACCTGACCACATCCGAAGTTCTGCCTTTATGCGTTCCGTTGACGTGCCAGAGACAAAAACCCAGCCCAAATAACCTTTTTGATAGGTTTCCACATAGGCTATATATGCATGCATGCACGCCAGTTTGTTAGCATGCACCAGGGCTAAGGTCGCTAGGACCAGCTAGGTTGTCATAGGCACGCATCCACCTTGCCTCCAAAGGCAAAATACGTGCACGGAACGTGCCCGGTCACGGGCAAAACCAGGCCCAAAGTTCCAGCCCCGCCCTTATCCAGCCTTAAATAGATGTGTTTGTTTACAAGCGAAAATGTGCATCTGTATTTGCCTGTTTGCCAATCTGATCCTGAGCACAGGCACCTGTGACCGGGTTGGGTGTCGAGGGCAATCCAGAACCTACCTGACCACTCCGGAATTTCTACCCGGAAGGCTACCCGTGACGTGTCAGAGGCCAAAACCCTGAACAACACGAATTATTTAAAGGATTTTTCTACATGCTCGACATGCATGCGTATTTGCCCCTTTATCAGTCTGCGCGTGAGTCAAGGCTCTTGTTACCGCATTGGATGTCGAGGGCAATCCTGGTCCTACCTGACCACACCGGAAGTTCTGCCAATGTGCGTTCCGGTGACGTGTCAGAAGCCAAAACCCTGTCCAAATGACATTTTTGATAGGTCTCCACATAGGTCATATATGCATGCATGCACGCCTGTTTGTCAGCATGCACGTGGGCTCAGGTCGCTACGAAAAGATAGGCTGTCAAGAGCAAACATGCACCTTGCCTCCCATGCCCCAAAACGTTCACGGAACGTGTCCGGTCTCCGGCAAAACCAGACCCAAATTTCGAGCCCCTCCCTTATCCAGTCTTAAATAGATGTGTATGTTTACATTCGAAATTATGCATGCGTATGTGCCTGTTTGCCAGTTTCGCCTGAGCCTAGACACATGGGATCGAGTTGAGTGTCGAGGGCAGGCCATATCCTACTTGATCACACCGGAAGTTCTGCCCGGATGGCTACCGATCACGTGTCAGTGGCCAAATCCTAGCCAAACTGGCTTATTTCAAGGATTTTTTTTCACATGCTAGACATGCATTCGTATTTGCCCGTTTATCACTCTGAGCCTGAAGCAAGGGTCTTGGGACAGGGTTGGATGTCGAGGGCAACCCTGCCCCTACCTGACCACATCGGACGTTCTGCCTATGTGCGTTTCGGTGACGTGTCAGAGGCCAAAAACCAGCCCAAATGACCTGTTTGATACGTCTCCACATATGCTAGTTATGCATGCGTGCACGCCAGTTTGTTAGCATGCACCTGGGCTAGGGTCGCTAGGACCAGCTAGGTTGTCATGGGCACGCATGCACCTTGCCTCCCACGGCAAAATACGTGCACGGAACGTGCCCGGTCCCCGTCAAAACAAGGACCAAAGATCGAGCATCGCCGTTAACCAGCCTTAAATAGATATGTATATTTACTTGCGAAAATTTGCATGAGTATTAGCCTGTTTGTTAATCTGCGCCTGAGCCCAAGCACCTCTGACCGGGTTGGGTGTCGAGGGCAATTCAGAACCTATCTGACCACTCCGGAAGTTCTTCAGCTAGGATGTCAAGGGCACACTTGCACTTTGCTTCCCATGCCACAAAACGTGCACAGAACCTGTCCGGTCTCCAGCAAAACCAGGTCCAAATTTCGAGCCCGGCCCTTATCCAGCCGTAAATAGAAATGAATGTTTACAGGCGAAATTGTAAATGCGTATTTGACTGTTTGCCAGTCTGCGCCTGAGCCTACACACCTGGGATCGGGTTGGCTGTCGAGGGCAATCCAGAACCTAACTGACCACACCGGAAATTCTGCCCGGATGTTTAATCCTGCAAGTCAGAGGCCAAACCACATGCTAGACATGCATGCGTTTTTGCCCGTTTCTGAGTTTGCGCCTGATTCAAGGATCCTTAGACAGGGTTGGATGTCGAGGACAACCATGTCCCTACCTGACCACATCCGAAGTTCTGCCTTTATGCGTTCCGGTGATTTGCCATGGACAAAAAGCCAGCCCTAATGTCCTGTTTGAGAGGTCTCCACATAGGCTATATACGCATGCATGCAGGCCGGTTTGTTAGCATGCACCAGGGCTAAGTTGGCTAGGACCAGCTAGGTTGTCATGAGCCCGCATGCACCTTGCCTCCCACTGCAAAATACGTGCTCGGTACATGCCCTGTTTCCGGCAAAAACCAGGCCCAAATTTGGTTTTCTGGAAAAGTTCCAAATTCTTGGAAAAATGCATTCGTCATTTTAATACCTAAACAAGGCAAGGATCCAACAGATCCTGTAAGTTACAGGCCAATTGCTTTGACTAGTTGTATTTGTAAAACTTTAGAACGGATAATAACTAATAGACTCGTTTGGTATCTTGAATCAAATAATTTACTCACAGAATTTTAAAGTGGGTTCAGAAACCAACGCAGTACACTCGATCATCTCGTTCGATTTGAAACTTTTATACGCGATGCCTTTATCAAGAAACAACACCTCGTAGCGGTGTTCTTTTGACCTTGAAAGGCAAACGATCCTACATGAAAACATGGGATTTTAAAAGATTTAGGTGACCTTGGTCTCAAGGGTCGTTTACCCACATTTATTGACAGTTTTCTCTCTGACAGAAATTTTCAAGTTAAAATTGGGTCTACTTTGTCTTCTGTTCATAAACACGAACAAGGTGTCCCTTAGGGAAGTAAATTGTCAGTTATTATCGTTAACATCAAAATAAATAGCATTGTAAAAAGGCTAAATAATGGCGTAGATTGTTCACTATATGTGGACGATTTCCTTATATGTTATCGTTCTAAAAATATGAATACGATAGAAAGGCAATTACAACAATGCCTCAACAAATTTAAATTTTCACCCACCAAAACAAACTGCGTACATGTCTACCAGAAAAGAACTTTGCACAACGATCCTGAGTTATTTTTTAATAACATTCGTATCCCTGTCGTCAAGGAAACGAAATTTCTTGGTGTCATATTTGACTGTTAATTATCTTTTATACCGCATATTAAATATGTAAAATCTAAATGTCTTAAATCTCTTGACCTGTTGAAATTTTTATCCCATACCGACTGGGGAGCTGATAGAAAAGTTTTATTGCAACTTTATAGATCACTAATAAGATCGAAATCAGATGATGGTAGCATTGTTTACGGCTGTGCCAGGAGATCATATCTCCAGATGCTTGATGTTGTCCACAACCAGGGACTCCGTCTGGCCCTTGGAGCTTTTCAGGACCTCTCCTGTAGAGAGCCTTTACGTTGAAGCTAAGGAGCCATCATTATACCTTAGACGAGAGAAACTTGCGCTTCAGTTCATAATAAAAGTTAAGTCTAATCCTAAAAATCCAGCACATAAGTGTTATTTTCAATCCTAAATATGAACACTTGTACGAGCGTAAACCAAAGGCAATTAAGCCGTTTGGTTTACGAATGATAGAAATTATTCAATCATCACATCTGAATTTAAAACAAACTACTGAAAATAATGTATTGGAATTTCCACCATGGCAATTTAAAACTCCCGAAGTCGATTTAACTATCTGTACAAATAATAAGTCAAAAACAGACCCTCTCGTACTTCGCTCAAATTTTAACGAACTGCGCAACAAATATACTCTACAAATATACTCCCCCCCCCCCCCCCCCCCCCCCCCCCCGACCACCCTCATAAGAGAATTACTCTTAAAACTAAATGAAGTTCGTCTTAGTAAGAATATTGTTTTCTGTTGGCTTCCTAGTCGTGTAGGCATCCGAGGACACGAGGATGCAGACAAGAGTGCAAAATCTGCCTCAGCCCTTACTGAGAACAGATCTTTGCATCCCCCACACAGATTTATAAACCACGTATCAATCGATATTTTTAACCAAATGGCAAACAAGTTGGAACAATACTGTTTATAACAAATTACATGCCATTAAACCTAACGGCGATGCCATTATCTCTACTTGCAGAGAAAGTAGGCGGGAAGACGTTGCTCTTACCCGCTGTCGCATTGGAGATACTAGATTAACTCATTCATATCTTCTAAAAAGAGAAGTTCAACCTGAATGTGTTCCTTGCCAGAAACCTCTTGCAGTTAATCATATTTTACTACACTGTATTGATACAGACCATATTCGGTCTAAATATTTTAATGTCAATAATATATACGAACTATTTACGACAGTATCAGATGCTAAGCTTGTTTGCTTCCTGAACGAGATTCTTAATAAGTTATAATTTTTTAACGGTTTATTATGCTTACGTTATACATTTTAACTGTTTAATATATTTACCCTTTTTCACTTATAATTCACATTTTTAACCTGATATATTTTTAGTTCTACTCACGTATTTTAGTTTTAACCTGATTGTATTCTATTGTCGTTAAACTTCAATGCATTCGGCGCCGTATGACCTATCAAATGTCGGTGTGCCGTTCAACCAAAAAACAAACAAACAAACAAGAACAAACAAACAAACAAAACCCAAAATACAAATACAAATACGGTTTCAGTAAATAGTTATGCTAACATATTGTTTAATATAAGTCATGGTGTAATAGTGTGCCTAAGTGATAAGCAAAAATGTATCATCAGTACCAAAATATTATGTATCGCGATACGTATCATATCTTGTGATATGTTACGCGATACGTATCGTTTTGTGAGGGTGGCGTATCGTTACACCCGTAGACAGCTGTATAAAGCCCTAAGGGCTCGGGCTTACACGACAGTTCGCGGTCAAATCTCTGGGCTATTACATATACAATATCACATAGTTTATAGCATTAGACAAATAGATATATGCTGACGTGCTCGATTTTGTGTAATATTTTGGTACTTTCACGATGACCTTCTTGAATTAATTATGAAAATATACAACTGTGAATACAATGCAAAAAAAAAACAATTAGAATTGTAAAACCGTGGCAAGTAAATGTTCCACTTTTTGGTTGCGGCGGTCAATTTTTCATGTTGGTTTTCGAGTTATTATTACCAATTCGTTTCAGCATAATTAAGCACAGAGTTTATTTTCAATGAGATAGCAATTAAACTACTTAAACTGTCGCCCAAATTGATGTGTTTTTGTGGTTTGTTCATGATCTTCAGCAATTTGGGGCAAGAAAATAAAAAATATAGGACCATAAAATAAATTAACTACAACACGGATTGTTCGATGTGAAAAGTTTACTACAAACAGGGTTGAAAACTCAAATGTCTCAAAAATATCCCAAATATTGTTTAAATGAGAGAAAATTTCGTATGCACGTGTTTTACACCAAATCCAAGCGGGAGCTGGATTTTACGCTGATGCAAATATACTGCTTTTTTTACATGGACGCTTGTCAGTAACATCTTGCTGGTTAATATACATTTTGTGAATAATTAACTAGATCAGATAAATTATTTTCTATTTTCCAACAAATTAATGCAGGATTTATCTGCAACGTGTTTTTTTTTAGACTTTACATCAAGACCTCTCGTTCTAGCTAGCGCTCTTAACATGATGATGATGATGATGATGATGATGATGATGATGATGATGATGATGATGATGATGATGATGATGATGATAATGATGATGATGATAACTATAATATTTAGACGCTGTAATGACCATAATTGTGTCGTAATATTTCAAAAATATAATACTTGTGTAAGTTTGTTCGTAGTGCATTATTCAACAAGGAAAATGTGTCTACAAGCCGTGCAGCATGGGTCTTTGGAGTGTAGTCAATTCAGCCAACAACACCTGTGTTATAATTTGGCATACACAAAAAACTATTCTCCTGCGGGTATGTCGTTTCCTTCATTCGTATATACATGTGTGCATAGTGAAATCGTTTCTATAAGTCAACTTTGACCATGCTTTCCTTACGCTGTATCGATGATGATGATGATGATGATGATGATGATGATGATGATGATGATGATGATGATGATGATGATGATGATGATGGTAATTATGATGGTGATAATGATGATGATTATGATGGTGGTGATAATGATTATGATTATGTGGTGGTAGTGGTGGTGGTAATCATGGTGGTGGTTAATCATGGTGGTGGTGATGCTGATGATTTTGGGGATGATGCTAATGGTGATGTTTGCTGCTGATAATGATGATTGTGTTGGTGATAATAATATTGATGAAGATGATGACGCCGATGACGATGTGGTAGTGACAGTGGTGGAGGAGGTGCGGTTGCTGCTGCTGCTAATGATGATGATTGTTTTGATGATTATGATGATGAGGATGAAGATGATGATGATGATGGTGTGGCAATGCTGCTGCCGCTGATGACTATGATTATAATGATAGTGATGATGTGGTAGTGGCCGTAGTGGTGGTGGTTAAGCTGCTGCTGTTGATGGTGATGATAACAACGATAATGATGATTATGATGGTAATGATGATGATGATGGTGATAATGATAACAGTGATGGTGATAAAAATTAGGATGCTGATTGTGATGGGGATGATGATGTTGCTGCTGATGATGATGATCGTGATGATGATGATGGTGGTGATGATGATTTTATTGACGACGATGATGATGATGATGATGATGATGATGATGATAGTGGTGATGTGGTAAGGGCGGCGGTGGAGGTGATTGAGTTGCTTCTGCTGATGATTGTTTTGATGATGATGATGATGATTGTTTTGATGATGATGGTGTCAATAATGGTGATGATGATGACGACGACGATGATGATGACGATGATTGTGATTATGATGGTAGTGATGATGTGGAAGTTCCGGTAGTGTTGGTGGTTGGTGTTGGTGGTTGAGTTGCTGCTGTTGGTGGTGATGGTGATAATATATACTTTCATAAAATTATTTTAAAGACTAAGTCATGTTATGTTTTGTTTTGAGTCACTTAGACATGCTTGTAGAATAAAAACTTTCATTTTGTTTTGTTCTGTTCTGTTACTATCTGTAACTAGCTGATGACTAAAATCTGTGTCATTTGTCAAGAACTGAGTGTGTGTTTGTCGCGTGTATGTAAGTAACCCTATCCAGGTAAACCTGTATTATTCTGTAAATCCAATCAATTGTCCACTGTGTGAATAGTTTGTGTCTAAATATAGCTATTGCCTTATATGGAAATGACATGAAAGCGAACGTGTGGTGCGCAAGATTTTTAATCCGGTTTCCCGCTTCATTGCCTCTTAGCAAGGTATTCTTTACGTGGATGTCGAACTGTGTAAGCTTATTGACATCCGCACCCAGTGCTATGTGACCGTGTTGCTTAGTAAAATACTTAAATAATGTGAAAGGCTCTTTAAATATCATCGTAAGTACAATTTTCTGTCATTTGCATAAATATGCAAAGAGCTTTTTAATTGTCAAGTAATATTTTGACGTTGGTTCTACCAACAGGCAGCTATACAGCTGAACCATACTCCTCCTCAACCATAGCCATTTTAGCAGTAACATATTCTAAGAATTAGAATAGTGAATACATTAAAACATATTTAGTTTATTCAATAAACATTTTTTAATGATTGTATTACATATTATGTTTGGATAATGTTGTTTATTTTTGAAAATCACAACACGAATCGACAATGGTGCAAATAACTCAATTGTAGGGGCATGGGCTCCACATGCGAAGGGTTTCGGGTCAATACCTTGGCAGTGGCATATCACAATTGTGAAAATAATAGTAGTAAAAGCCCTCGTACTATAAAAGTCGCTCTTCGCCTCGCTGGCCCTGTATTATGATATAGTACCATTGTGGTATCAGTTTGCCGCATCCGCTCAAAATGAAGGCAGCACAGTTTCTTCTCACCGTCGTAAAAATGTTTATACAATTATCTTTATACATACTAAGAAACGATAGCCGCTTTCAAACAAACCACTTAATCACATATTGCACCATTGACTTAATTTTTCAAAGTGGTTCCACTACGGTAAATTGTCCGTTTTGTCTGTAGCCATTCTTTTTAATGATTATATTCTGTCTTGTAACTCTAGTATTTTGCAGTATTTGAGACAGACGGTTTTATTAAATAAAGAAATAATGAAGAATCTAAGCAACCTGTCCATTATTATATTATATAATATATTTAAGTTTTAGAATATTAAATTGGGAATATTAAATAAGGGAAGCAACTTTGCCGTGCAGCTTTTACTTAACACTGTACGAGTTGTTTCCCTTGGACCATTTTACGCTTAAAATAACACTGGTCACTCGAAACCGTTTTGATGTATTCGAATAAGGCAATGTGGTGGATTTGACCAAAGTGATCCGAATGTTAAACTCTGGCTTTCATGCTGTCAAATCGCTGATTAAATCGTATATCTATCCACATCTTCATCTAACTATACAACTTTAGAGCATTCTAATTTCAAGTGAGTTATCGTATCTCAAAATCTATTTTATTGTTAGAAAAATACCCATTGACATACCCAGATACATTACAAAGTTCTTAGGTGATATAAACTCTTGAACATGTCCCTTTTAGTTTTGATAAAAATTTAAAGGAAACTGTCCATCTCAATGTAAACTACTGTGGAGAGTTTCCTTCATATGACCACTAAGAACCAAAGACAATGCATGAATTGCTATAAAGGCGTCACTGACCACTGACCACATCTTAATGCTGACAGATTTATCAATCCAAATGAATTACAATTTTTTAAATAGCAATTACCAATCGTTCAGAACAGTGAGTGTAAGCTGTATTTGTTTTTATTTTTATAGCCTTTTTTAAATTTAACTTGGTTCCGTATTTGAGTTTGTTTGTTTGGCATGTAAGACTGGAAAAGGGCATATTTTCCCATGTTAGTATCCTGGCGATGGATATGTTGAAGAAGGAAAAAAGTGCAATGACTGGTTGTTTATATTATTTGCCTAATGTTATGTCACCAGTATTTTTAAAATATCACTGTTAATATATTTTGTTTCTGTCTCTTTTCAGGTCTTTGCTTCATTGTCTCAAATAAACTACAGTCAACTTGGCAGCATTGACCACATCATTCATACAACAACCCAGGCAACAAAACTGAGGGCTTCATTATAGCTGCCAAAATTGCTTCCTCCATTGCTAGATTTCTGAAATTCTTCTCTTGTCATGAACATGGTCCTGCTACCACAACACCTAGGCAGTTTTTTCATGGACATGCCCATTAAACCATGCACCCAAGGTAGGATATGTTATGTACATATTGTTTTCATTGTTTCAAAAATATATATGTATGAATCTTTTAAGAAAGAAATCATTTAGTTGAGCATTGAACAGTATCAGTAATTAAGTAAATTTTACACCTATCATTGATTTGTTTATGTTTTATGGAATCTGTGTAAATAGATTACATGTACATCAGTCCATTTTTATAGAGCTTGGTCAATGTTGATTTTAACCTAGATGCTAAGACTTCAGATTTATATGCACTTACAATACTAAAAATCTGTGATTACACTTATAAACTTCATAAGCCCGTCACCACCTGGTTCACTTCCGAATATTGTCAAAAACTTTCATGTGGGGAGGTCTTCAGTTAACTTGTGGTGTGGCAGTGGTTCTATGCAGACAGTTGTCTTTGGACTTCCACCACCAACAAGAAATGAACTTGCCAGTGAAAAAGATATCACTGAGAAATTTACAACAAAAATAGTTATTATTGTGTTTGTAATTAAGGAGATACAGAGGAACTTGCTCATCAAGAAAAGACAGATTCCCAAAGAACAGTCAAAACTAAAGTCCCTGCCACATTTTGAGCCAAAGACCCAGAAGTTAAGCATGAGAACTGATGGAAGACTGACCAATTCACCCCTAATACCACTCCATGAACAAAGTAGAAATCTAATGGATTCTCTGGAACTCTACTTGTAGAATGGTAAGATTAAAGCCATTTTAAGGTATCTTTCTCCTTTATGAATTTGTGCAGTGTATGGACCTAATTTATGATTCACAATATATGGTTTCACCTATTTTTAATATAACCATAAAATATATAACATGCACGCCACGTCTTGGTCCTTGAGACTCTGTGGTTGTTAATTTAAATTTACTTGGTAGTAATATATTCTGTCTAGTTGTTTAAGTTTATTTGAGGAAAGTAAAATAAGATATGATTTTTAACAATTTTTAATTTTTCATACCTCTAGGTAGAATCAGTAGTCAGTTGCACCCAATCAATATTAAGGGTATTTTTAAAAAAGGGCTGCTTGGTGAAAGTGTAGCTCCAGATCAGCAGATCTCATACTGTGAGCAGGTGTTTGAATTTTACAATATCCTAAAAGTGAGTCAATCTCAAACTTACATTGTCTGCTTCTACATTTAGTAATTGATGTAAATTTCTATAAATGTCAGTACATGCTTATTATATATTATTATATATATTACATATATTATATAAATCATCATTTTTCTTCTTTCAGCTAACCATATCTGATAAGAATCTTTCTTGAGAGACCATATAGCAGCCTATGTAGAAGAGGCCCTAACAAGCCCTGGTTCAGAACATCATGCAGACATGGTTTAAAGGTTCATTATAGCTGGATGTCTGGAGATATTCACCTTTACAAACATGGTTAGTGGGTTCAAGTCCCACATGGGGTGAAGGACAACAACTTCAAGCAAGATACCAGGGCCTCCAATGTATCAATCCAAGAAAATACCATGACAACAACATCAAGCAAGATGCCAGAGCCTCCAATGTATCAAACCAAGAAAATACCATGACAACAACATCAAGCAAGATGCCAGGGCCTCCCATGTATCAAACCAAGAAAATACCATGACAACAACATCAAGCAAGATGCCAGGGCCTCCAATGTATCAATCCAATAAAATACCATGACAACAACATCAAGCAAGATACCAGGGCCTCCCATGTATCAAACCAAGAAAATACCATGACAACAACATCAAGCAACATGTCAGGGCCTCCCATCTATCAATCCAAGAACAAAGCCTGACAACAACTTTAAGCAAGATGGCAGGACACCCCAGTTATCAATCCAAAAACATACCACCACAACAACATCCAGCAAGATGGTAGGGCCTCCCAGGTATCAATCCAAGAAAATACCATGACAACAACATTAAGCAAGATGGTATGGCCACCCTGACAACACCACCAAGCAAGATGGCAGGGTCTCCCAGCTATCAATCCAAGAACACACCGTGACAACAACATCAAGCAAGATGCAAGGGCCTCCCAGCTATCAATCCATGAACACACCATGACAACACCATCAAGCAAGATGACAGGGTCTCCCAGCTATCAATCCAAGAAAATATCATGACAACACCATCAAGCAAGATGGCAGGGTCTCCCAGCTATCAGTCCAAGAAAATATCATGACAACACCATTAAGCAAGATGCAAGGGCCTCCCAGCTATCAATCCAAGAAAATACCATGACAACACCATCAAGCAAGATGGCAGGGTCTCCCAGCTATCAATCCAAGAAAATATCATGACAACAGCATCAAGCAAGATGCCAAGGCCTCCCAGCTATCAGTCCAAGAAAATATCATGACAACAACATCAAGCAAGATGCCAAGGCCTCCAGCTTTCAGTCGAACATATTATATATCAAGATGACCATCAAGCAGGATTCCCAAAGCCTCCTACATCGTTTATTCCAGAAAATACCATGTATATCCAATGTATATTCAAGATTTAAATCTAAGGTAAGAAATCTTGTTTTTGATACAAAATCTTTTGAAATATACAGATAATAAAAAAACAATATTTATACAAGATCCAATATTACATAAAACCTAAACTTCATTGCTGTTTTAAGCAAAAGTAAGGATTTAAACAGGAATAAAAAATGTATTGCCATGAAACTTTCAGCTGGCTTGAAGTATATTAGAGAAGAAATTATTTGAGTTTCACCAAAAGTCAGAAAGACATTGCCAGTATAACCAGTGTCAATGTGATATATCTTAAAATTCTTATAACCTTCTAGGTAGCTTGTAGAATTATGTTGGCACCACATTCAAGTCAAGGTTTATGCTTTCCAGCTGGCCTAAGATCTTTGTAAGGCCTAATTGGTGAAATCTCTTGGAAAAATATGATATAGATGAACTATCCTTTTATGCATGTATAGTCGAACATGTTATATCTGCATAAAACTGTATACCAGATGTCTTCTTTGTTTATATACTGTACTGTTATGCATATAATTATATAAGAAACATTTGAAAATGGTATAACTGCATAATAAAACTGTAAACTACATGTCTTAAATATGTATACTGTATTACATGTATTTATCAATGTAATATACTGTTATTACAGCCCATAAAGAAGGCCACACATCTTCAAGCTGTATTCCAAAACCTAACCATGTGTGTTGTTGGGGCTTGTTATAAATGAGGTAGGCTCCTTTAAATATCAGTCTGTGTTAAACTGTTTCAGGCCTGTTTCAGGCTTGTACAAGTATTCATAAATGGTACAAAAATATTTGCTTTGATGTGTTATTGCTTATACATGCTAAGCTTTGTATTTCCATTTTTCATGGTAATTCTTCACTTTCAATTGAGTGCCTTCATCCGAGGTTGTCTTCTGGTATGTCCACTGACTTCCTTGCACCTCGCCACATATATTAGAACCCTGGTTAGAGCAAAAACTTTCCAGCTGATCTGTAGTATGTTAGTGGTTCTACCCAGACATCTGAGGGCTTCCTTCACCAATATTAGCTTAAAAGTTGAAATTTCTTTTCCATGGCTGTATTGCCCATAACTGTGATTATCCTTAAAACACCGGCCACAATAGCTCAGGTGGTAGAGCGTCGGCTTGGTCGTGGGTTCAAACCCCGGCCGGGTCAAACCAAAGACTTTAAAGTTGGTAGTAGGGGCTTCGTTTCCTAACGCTCAGGGCTAAGGGGACAGCATTAGTCCTGACTCATCGGTGTCAGTATAATGGACTGGCAGGGTTCAGTCCCTGGGCACCTCATTAGTGCCCCTGTGCTATAATGATAGAAATGTTGCTGCACAGTATCGGCAAAATGCCAGCAAATCCCAATCCCAATCCCTATCCTTAAATACAACAAAATCACTTCGCCTATACTTCCAGCACATGCATGTCTTTAATATATTTTTACATTAAACTGATTATAATACTTGCAGCTCACCATCATTTCCCTGGACTCACAGCATTCCTAAGCTAAGACAATGAAACTGGAGTCCTGTCCAGCTTGTTCATCATGTTATTGAGGTAAGTTGGCAAAAGTATTAGCTGAGAAATTCCCAAAAACTTTAAATACACATCTGACCAAAAATTAATGCCTTAACAGTTTAGGTCCTGATTTATTTGGCATTATCATTGACCAGACCTGGTAGCGCAATCGGTAGAGCGTCGGCTCCAGTTACAGGAAGCCCCGGGTTCAATCCCGGGCCAGGACATACCAAAGTCGTTAAAAATAGTAGTGGTATAGCTCCCTTGCTAATGCGCAAGCGATTAATTATAGTTCCACAACTGGTTGATAATTCAGGATAATGTGACTGGGTTTGATATCATGCCAAGTGTTCCTGGCATGCTTTACACAGTGAAGGCAGCCACTATATAGCTGGTTGAGAACTTTTCATATGGGGAGCTGTTCCAGCAAACTTGCAGTGCGCCAGTGGTTCTGTCCAGACTTAAGTCTGGGTCTTCCTCCACCAATAATTAGCTGGATGTTGTCAAGATTACCATTATTATGTCAGTGCAGCCTAACAAAAAACAAAACAAAGCAAACATCCTTTTATTCATCTTTGAACACATTAAACAGAGTATTTTTTATAGATTTGGTTACTAGACATCAAAAATGTTGTTTTTCATAACTTGTATTTTACTACTTGTTTTCATAATGCAAGACAATTTTAAAGGCTTTTCTTTTGAGTTGCTTAACACTTTTTATTTAAGCCAAGAAAATATTGATATGAAAAGCAAATTGACATTTGTATTTCATTCTTATTACAGCAGCTGTCCAGGAAGTCTTGAGAGTTCTGTTCTAGTCCAAGGGATCATATCAAAACTTCAGCAACAAACTACAGCAACACTACTGGTGCTTCTTACAATGATGTTCCTATATGAACATTGACACTCTAGTATATAGTGATTTAGTATAGTGGATGGACTTCACACAACAGATCTGGACAGACATTACCCAGGGATGAAGGAACACCAAACAAATGTGGTATTTAATCATACTTTATTTTAATGTCATTATATGTCAAAATCTGTTGCCATTGGCTGCCATCATGTCAATTTAACACAATTGTATATATAATAGGCTATTTATGGTGGCATTTGTAATAACTAAACAGAAATTGAAAAACTGAAATCAAAATTATACAAATAACAATACAAATAATATTATTGTTTAGTAACTTAATACATAAATGATGAATAAATATTATCATATATATTTTAAACCAGTTATAATTAGTATAAAAAACAAGATGTGTCATTACTTATAATATTTGAAAAATAATTTGTTAAATAATGAAAAAAATTAAATAACAAAAATGATTACATTATTAGTCATATATAAACGCATTTGTAATTTTGATCAAGAAGTTTTAAAAATGTTGATGGTGATGTTGATAATGATTATGATAGCTTATTATACATAGAGATAAAATAATTATGTTTCATAAACTTTAATCAATTGATAATAGTGAATGATAAAATTTGGAAAGATATTTAAATATAACAATATAATGACAGTAATAGAAAAATAATATACATGTTATCAAATAATTAATAATTTTTATTCTTAGACAAAAATTCTCAAAATGGTAGTGACATGCAACAATTAGGAGTAATAATTTGCTAAACTATAGGTAAATGAATGTTATTGATCTTATAAAAAAAAAAAATTCCTTAAACATTTTCTGATGTTTAATGTCTTATAAAATGTTTATAAATTCTCTTGTGGCAAGTAACTTGGCTGATTATTGATATTTAAGAAAGCAGTTTGTATCTACAACAAAATACACATTTCATTATTGCATCCACTAGTATACATGGAGCTGTAATTCCAAACCTAATACACAATTCCTTACCATGCAGTAGTAATCATGGTATCTTCTGATGCTGTGTCTTAACATTATCTTAATTATTGTTTGTTTATTATTTCATAATTTGAACATTGAACCAGGGTAAAGTGAACATTTGAGATACAATTATCAGTTGGTTCTGTTTACCAGACTTAGGACAAGTGTAGCAGAAAGTTAACTTTTGACATAACATAATGTTAGGTGTCTTCCAGCTGATCTGCAGTACACTGGTAGTTCTACTGGTGTCTGTAGTCTTAATACTATGAAAATAGCTGTACTACTTGATTTGCAGTGATGTATTTACTTTAAATAATGGTAATAAATAAACAAAATAAATAGGTACAAGTAGGTCACTTGGGTGGGGAAGGTCTGAGGTTGAAACTGAAGTCATAACATTTTTGAATTGCTCAGTCTTTGATAAAACATGGCTTAAAAAGACCACACAAAAAAAGACTTGACATTGTTAAAGGATTATTAAACTTATAATGGTATAATTTAAAGTGTTAACCTTATAGATTTTTAAATTTCTACTTACATTTTTTAATTTTGACCTGTTTATATTCAGAACACTTTCAACTAAATACATTTAAAGTGTCAACTCTTTAACTTACTAATTGATCAGGCTTAGGCAAATGGTGTAGAACAAGATCCCTTGTATTTGATGAGTCTCTAGCAATATTCCCTCTAATATATTATCAAATAAGATAGATTTTCATGTTATCAAATACGTTTAACTTTTCATTTTTTAAAATCTGATTGAAGTTGACACATGACTGGAACATTGTAAATATATTGATGTACGATCCACCCAAAACTAATATCTACATTCTCATATTAATGTTCTCGTCAAACAAGTATTAAGTTAGTTAAGTTTTAACATATTTTATACTCAAAACCATGTGCACAGTATTGGTGTTTTCACATAATATTAAATGACAAAAGTGTTGAGCAACAAGTTCTTTGACTAAGTGTCTGCTCTCCCCTTGATAGAGTACAACATGTATTAAAATATATGTATACAGTATACATGGCAAACCTAAGTTCAATAATATATCTCATTTGAAGTAATCAGCGATTTTTTTAAAAATAGATTTAAGCTTTTGTGAGGTTAAATAAAAATTTAAATATGTATCTTCCACCATGTTTGAACTGTTTGTCAAAAGTTTGAAAATGTTAAACTTTACTGCATTTCATGACATGAATTGACTGTTTACATCTTCTGGTGGTAAAAGAGTTGTGAAATTGCAGTGGAATAAAATTACAATCATATTAACTTGGCCATCTTGACAATAGGCCTGATAAAAACACAGATTATGTCAAATTTAGGCTTTTTATCAGGTTAAAGTCAAAATCTAAAAGTGTATTTTCCACTATGTTTAAACTATATGTATTTGACTAAAGTTTTAAATATTAAACAATTAAACTTAACTGCATTTTATCACATTAACACTGCTTATATATTCAAATGGTAAGAGTTGTGATAAATACACCATGTTAAAACTCTAAAACATTGGATGATATAACTTAAACTGTGGAATTAAACAAAATTAAAATCCAATTATCTGGGGAACAAAATAACACTCCAATTAACTAGGACATCTTAACAATAAGCCTGATAAGAACCCATAGATTATGTCAAACTTGGGCATTTTATCAGGTAAAAGTCTAAATTTTAATGTGTATAATCTGCTATGTTTAAACAAGTTGAATTTTTCAAATATTATGGAGCTAATCTGAATTACTTTATATATTCAGATGGTTGTGAAAAATACACAAGGTTACCTGTCTCAACCTTGTAGAATGATAAAACTGTAGAATTGTTGTGGAATTAAACACAATAACAAGGCATGCATGCCAGGCAATTGATGTTACTCTAGACCAAACCCCCACTGGGAAATGTCAGATCAAGATCTGCACTATTTGCTGCTTAGTCTTAAGCAATATGTCTTGTTACCCTGTGCATGTAGTCGTTAAAAAATAACTAAGTTTATGTTTTATTGGGTAGACCTTGTCTATCAGTCACAAGCAAAATACACTTCTTTTATAAATTAACAATTAAACAAACAATACTGTGTAGGCCTCTTTTGTAACTAACTTTAAAATTTAGTTGGCTATTTTTGTGCTTCAATATTTATTAATCATTATTTTAAATTAAACTAAATAAGGTATATAAATAAAGTTCAGAAGGTTTAATTTAAATCCAAATTAAACTTTAGAACTAAGCAAGGTCACTATGGAAACATTTTCAAATACTTGAGCAAGTGTTGTTGGTATTTGTCTTTTTTTTAAACAATAACTTTGGCTTTTTTTTTTTTTGTGCGGGTGCCGAGCAGTTGGAGTCACAGATTTCTAACTCCTCAGCTTCACACTGCATGAGTTCGAGTCTTAGTCTGGCAAGAACTTTCATGTGGAGAGGTTTTCCAGTTAATATGTGGTGTGCCAGTCGTTCTATGTAGACATAAGTCTGGGGTCTTCTGTCACCAATAATTAGCTCGACAATGCCAATATGACCATAGTTGTGTGCATGCAATGTAGCAAAAAACAAAACAACTTTTTATATGTCACAAGCTAAAAACTAAACCAGATAATTTAAGTTGAGATTATAACTTGAAATATTTTATATTTCAAAATGAATTTGTTAAATAAAACATAGTTTAAAGTAGATCTAATTGCTTATTGTTATTGATTAAATAACACATATTATTACGAATAAGTTCAGTGGTCAATTTAATGCACATTCCCTCCCTTTCACCCCAGCCTCCCTCTCTGGGACCAAGGAAAGATCATTATTCTGAATACCTGATCAGCTTTATATGGAGAAAAAAATCATTTCATACTTAAGGTACTTGTGGACAACAAGTTAAGCATATTTAGCAATTCATCTCTTAATTTGAACGAAGAATGTGAATAATCTGAAATACAAACTATGCCTTCATGTGAGTTGTCTTAGCATATTTGACAATGAAAATACTGAACAAATTTGAAAAAGGGTTAATCACCAACTACAGGGTAGTAGGGGTATCTCTCGCTGTGAAAGCTTTGATAATGTTGCAGGTAGAGGATTTGTTTAGGTACATGTACAAGCAGTTCAGTATTTGGAGTGTACATAGACTACAATGTTTTCTCATATTGGAATCTTTGTTTTAGTGATAGTTTACACATATAGAGTAGATAGACAAGATATAAATAGTGCAGCTGCAGATGAGGCCAAATCTAACATTGAATTGGTTTTGAGTATAGTAAATAGTATGTATAGACTTCATGGTAGAATACGTTTTCATGTATTTATGCAATAGAGATAACGAAAAATGATTTGATCTTCTTGTTACAATTGAATTAGGAATAAAACCCTCATAATATATAAAAATGTTAGGATAAGTAGAATTTGGTCAAGGACTGAAATGCAGTCTCAAAAATGTTCAATGCATTGTTTCACCAGCTTTTGTATAAAAATAATCTCAAAAGATGTCTTAGCCCTAATATTTTAAGCAAGAACTTAAAAAGGTTATGCAAATTGTGTAGATCCAGATCAGTAAATAACTGATTTTACACCGTATCGGGAAGCGCAAACAGTAGAGCGTCGGCTCAAGGTACGTGAGGCCCCGGGTTTGATCCCAGGCCATGACGTAAAAGAATGGTAGTAGTATCGCTTCCTTGCTAACGCTTAAGCAAAAGGGAAGTTCCACTAAAGGTTGGCCCGGTGTCAGAATAATGTGACTGATTGTGGTGTCATGCCATGTGTTCCCGGCATGCTACACACAGTGGAGGCAGCACTATATCTGCTTCAAGTGGACACAGTCTCCAGATAACTCAAATACTTTTGGTGGGAAGATAAACCCAACAAACAAACAAAATGGTTATGCGTTTTGTGTAGATCCAGATCTGTAAATAACTTGAATTTTTTATTACTCATTTATAAATGTAGCATACTATGGATTAAAGAAGATTTAATCTTATATCAGCTTTGTCAAATAGTATTGCCCTCATCAGTTCCAGGTATGGGAGGCCCCAGGTTTAATCCTAGGCCCTGACATTCCAAAGTCGTAAAAAAATGGTAGTGATATTGTTCCCTTGCTGACGCCCAAGCAAATGTAAGGGAATTTCCACGACTGGTTGGCCTGGTGTCAGGATAATGTGACTGGGTGTGGTATCATGCCATGTATTCCTGGCATGCTACACACAGTGGAGGCAGCACTATATCTGCATACTCTGGATTAAAGAAGATTTAATAAAATATTAGCTTTGTCAAAAACTATTGCTGTGTACTGTTTGTGGGAGGATAAACCCAATAAAAAAACAGACATAATCTTGATGATGACTGGCCGCAATAGCTCAGTTGGTAGAGCCTCGGCTTGCGGATCGGTAGGTTGTGGGTTCAAACCTCGGCCAGGTCAAACCAAAGACTTTATAAAGTTGATAGCAGTGGCTTCCCTCCTAACGCTCGGGGCTAAGGGGACAGCATTACGCCTGACTTGTTGGTGTCAGTATAATGGACCGACCGGGCTCAGTCCTTTGGCACCTCATAAGTGCCCCTGTGCTATAATTGTAGAATTGTCGCTGCACGGTATCGGCAAAAATCTAATCTTGATGATACCACACTTCTTTGGATATTATTTTATGTTCTACCTAGCCAAAAAATTTTGCATCTGTCATGTTCAATTGGTTGTATTTCTGTAATATGACTAACATAATATATGTCAAAAGACTAATATAAATAGATCTTGATCAGACATTGTAGGGCAGAAACAGTTCAGTTTTTGTAATAAAAACTTTATGAATAGGTAAATAAGAAAAGGTCCTATCAAAACTTCCACAGATATTTAAATTTTTTCTACCTGTAGACAAAGGCAAACAAGGTTAATGTAAATGTGACAAAAACACAGACGAGACATAACACACAAAAAGAAAAACCATCAGTTACCGCCTTGGAACGGTCAGTCAGCAAAAGGGCCAACTGGGGTGCTTTAACCTGGTTTGTGGAGTGCTCGAACATTGCTTCAGTTATTGTAAAATTGTTACAATTTATTGCATAAAATAATATAGTGAATACAGTATAATTGGATAGTGTAGGGAAGAAACAGTGCAGTGTAAGAGATCCTTACCACATTGCATTGTTTAGAATATTGTAAAATTGTAAGAATTTAATACACAAATAGAAAAATAAAGTGAATACAGTTTAATTGGATAGTGTAGCGCAAAAAGAGTGTGGTCTTGTAAAGAGACCCTTACAACATTGCATTGTTTCATTTATTGTAGATTTGTTATTTCTTCTAAGTGTATAAAAACAATAAAACAATAAATATAATTAGTTAATAAATTGTTATATTAGGACAGAAACAGTGCGGTCTCGTAAGTGACACGACATTGCATTGTTTCATTTATTGTAGATTTGTTATTTCATCTAAGTGCATAAGTACAATAAAACATTAAATATAATTAGTTAATAAATTGTTATATTAGGACAGAAACAGTGCGGTCTCATAAGTGACCCTTACGACATTGCATTGTTTCATTTATTGTAGATTTGTTATTTCTTCTAAGTGCATAAGTACAATAAAACATTAAATATAATTAGTAAATAAATTGTTATTTTAGGACAGAAACAATGCGGTCTTGTAAGAGACCCTTACGACATTGCATTGTTTTATTTATTGTAGATTTGTTATTTCTTCTAAGTGCATAAGTACAATAAAACATTTAATATAATTAGTTAATAAATTGTTATTTTAGGACAGAAACAGTGCGGTCTTGTAAGAGACCCTTACGACATTGCATTGTTTCATTTATTGTAGATTTGTTATTTCTTCCAAGTGCATAAGTACAATAAAACATTAAATACAATTTGTTAATAAATTGTTATTTTAGGACAGAAACAGTGCGGTCTTGTAAGTGACCCTTATGACATTGCATTGTTTCATTTATTGTAGATTTGTTATTTCTTCTAAGTGCATAAGTACAATAAAACATTTAATATAATTAGTTAATAAATTGTTATTTTAGGACAGAAACAGTGCAGTCTTGTAAGAGACCCTTACGACATTGCATTGTTTCATTTATTGTAGATTTGTTATTTCTTCTAAGTGCATATGTACAATAAAACATTTAATATAATTAGTTAATTAATTGTTGTTTAGGACAGAAACAGTGCAGTCTTGTAAGTGGCCCTTACGACATTGCATTGTTTCATTTATTGTAGATTTGTTATTTACTTCTTAGTGCATAAGTACAATAAAACATTTAATATAATTAGTTAATTAATTGTTATATTAGGATAGAAACAGTGCGGTCTTGTAAGTGACACGACATTGCATTGTTTCATTTATTGTAGATTTGTTATTTCTTCTAAATGCATAAGTACAATAAAACATTTAATATAATTAGTTAATTGTTATATTAGGATAGAAACAGTGCGGTCTTGTAAGAGACCCTTACGACATTGCATTGTTTCATTTATTGTAGATTTGTTATAATATCAGTAACATAGACTTATAAAATAAAACTCAATGAATTACTGTAAGTTTTTGTAGGGATGAAACAGTGCAGTTTCATTAGCACATCTTATTAAATTGCATTATTTCATTTATTGTAGACCTTTATACAATTAAGTACACATATTAAAGATTAAAATTGGTAATAATAAGATTTAATTAGGCAGAAAAACAGTGCAGTCTTGTAAAAGACCCTTACAAAATTGCATTGTTTGATTCATTGAAGAATTGTTATAATACATGGGAAAATGAATGAAATGGTTATACATGTAGCAATATCATATAGATGTTGTCGGACAGAAGCAGTGCATTCTCTAACAGACCCTTAACGACATTGCATTGTTTCATTTGTAGTAAAATGATTGTAGTTCAAATAGTTAACAAACAGAAGGAAGTAACTTTTTTAATATGATAAGATATTGTTGAGCAGAAACAGTGCAGTCTCGTAACAGACCCTTTATGATATTGCATTGTTTCATCTTTTGTAGTTTAGTTCTTAATTAATACTTAATTTAATGAGTAAAATCCATACACTGTGATGTAGTGCAGAAACATTGCAATCTTGTAACAGGCCCTTTACAACATTGCATTGTTTCATTTATTGTAGGATTGTTTTATTCAATAAATCATTTGTTATGAGTAGATTTCATAAAACAGAAACAGTGCAGTCTCGTAACAGACCCTTTATAACATTGCATTGTTTCATCTTTTGTAGTTTAGTTCTTAATTAATACTTAATTTAATGAGTAAAATCCATACACTGTGATGTAGTGCAGAAACATTGCAATCTTGTAACAGGCCCTTTACAACATTGCATTGTTTCATTTATTGTAGGATTGTTTTATTCAATAAATCATTTGTTATGAGTAGATTTCATAAAACAGAAACAGTGCAGTCTCGTAACAGACCCTTTACAATATTGCATTGTTTCATCTTTTGTAGTTTAGTTCTTAATTAATACTTAATTTAATGAGTAAAATCCATACAGTGTGATGTAGTGCAGAAACATTGCAATCTTGTAACAGGCCCTTTACAACATTGCATTGTTTCATTTATTATAGGATTGTAAATTTATTCAATAAACCATTTGTTATGAGTAGATTTCATAAAAAAGAAACAGTACAGTCTCGTAACAGACCATTTACGATATTGCATTGTTTCATCTTTTGTAGTTTAGTTCTTAATTAATAATTAATTTATTGAGTGAAATCAATACACTGTCATGTAGAGCAGAAACATTGCAATCTTGTAACAGGCCCTTTACAACATTGCATTGTTTAATTTATTGTAGGATTCTTTTTATTCAATATATCAATAATTGCGAGTAGATTTTGTAAGACAGAAACATTGCAAACTTGTAACAGGCCCTTTACAACATTGCATTGTTTCATTTATGTTAGGATTATTTTTATTAAATATATCACTTGTTATGAGTAGATTTCATAAAACAGAAACGGTGCAGTCTCGTAACAGACCCTTTACGATATTGCATTGTTTCATCTTTTGTAGTTTAGTTCTTAATTAACACTTAATTTAATGAGTAAAATCAATACACTGTGATGTAGTGCAGAAACATTGCAATCTTGTAACAAACCCTTTACAACATTGTATTGTTTAATTTATTGTAGGATTCTTTTTATTCAATATATATCAATAATTATGAGTAGATTTTGTAAGACAGAAACATTGCAAACTTGTAACAGGCCCTTTACAACATTGCATTGTTTCATTTATGTTAGGATTATTTTTATTCAATAAATCATTTGTTATGAGTAGATTTCATAAAACAGAAACAGTGCAGTCTCATGTAACAAAACCTTTACGATATTGCATTGTTTCATCTTTTGTAGTTTAGTTCTTAATTAATACTTTATTTAATGAGTAAAATCAATACACTGTGATCTAGTGCAGAAACAATGCAATCTTGTAACAGGCCCTTTACAACATTGCATTGTTTCATTGTAGGATTGTTTTTATTCAATATATGAATAATTTCGAGTAGATTTCGTAAGACAAACATTTAGAGTCTTGTTACGGGCCTTTTGTTTTTACAACATTTTATTATTTATTTATGATAGGATTGTTTTTATTCAATATATCAAATCGAATCTGGTAGGGCAATTGGTAGAGCATCCGCTCCAGGTATGAATTGCCCCAGGTTCAATCCCCGGTTGCGACATACCAAAGTCATTAAAAATGGTAGTGGCGTAGCTCCCTTGCTAATGCTCAAGCAAATATAAGGATAGTTGCACAACTGATTTGCCCAGTGTCAGGATAATGTGACTGGGTGTGGTTATCATGCTAGGTTGTAATGGCATTCTATACACAGTGAAGGCAGCACTATATCTGCTTCAAGAGGACACCGTCACCAGATAACTGAAATACTATTGGTGGGACAATTAACACAATAAACAAACAATATATCGATAATTATGAGTAGATTTAATAAGGCAGAAATAGTGCATTACAGACCTTTTACTACATTGCATTGTTTCATTTATTGCTTAATTTCTCTATTTTTATACATAATTTAAAGAATAACATCTGTTAATTTTAATCAGATGTAGAGAAAATATTTTAGAACAGTGCAGTCTTGTAAGCAAACCTTACAGAATTGCATTCTTCCATATGTCATAGAATTATTTCAATTAAATACATAAGTTTTAGTTAAATACAATCAAATTATGTGGTAGGATAGAAACAGTGCAGTCTCATTACAAACCCTTTAATGAAATTGCATTGTTTCATTTATTGTATCAGTGTTATAATTTAGTGCATTACCATAAAAATAATGCAAATAATGAACAGATGTTGTAGGGCTATCCTTAATAACTCTGATTGTTCAATTTATTGTCAAAGTATTTTAATCCAATTTAAAAATGAAATTTTTTAATATATTATGATCAGATGTTGTTTGGCAGAAACAGTGCAGCCTTGTAAGCATTGTTTCATATGTCATAGAGTTGTTCTTATTAAATACATAATGAGAGTTTTACCGGTATTTATCCAGTATAGTCAAATGTTGTTTTGCAGAAACAGTGCAGTCTTGTTTGACCCCTATGGAAATTGCATTGTTTAATTCATTTTAGTTACAATTCCATACATAAAGTACATATTTAATGATGCTGTGGGGCAGCCGTCTAATCAGGATCTATACTTTTTGCAGCTGAATCTCTTACCCAAAATAAGGGATTTTAATAATGGTGTAAGAAGCTGACTGAGAATTCATATGAGATTGGGGCTGTCTGATCAGGATCTATTCACAGCTGAATCTCTTATCCAAAATAAGGAATTTACTTGTTGGTGTAAGAAGTTGACTTAGCATGGAAAGGGGGCTGACTGATCAGGATCTTCACTATTCAATGCTCAGGCTCTTATGCAAAATATGGAATTTGCATAATGGTGTAAGAAACTGACTAAGAATTCATATTCGATTAGGGCTGACTGATCAGGATCTACACCTTTTGCTCTGGAGTCTCTTAATAAAATTAAGGATTTTGCTTGCTTGTGCAAGAAACTGACTTAGCATGGATTGGGGGCTGACTGATCAGAATCTACACTATTGGCTTCATGAGTGCAAGCAATAATGCCAAGGACACCTTTTAATTAAAATATTTATGTGAACATGATATAATCAGGTAGATGTATGGCAGAAACAGTGCAGTCTTGTAAGAGACATGTACATTATGACATTGTTCTGTTTCAATACTTGAAAAAATAATAAAGTTGTATCATTGGATAGGTGTTGTATGGTGGAAATGGTGCAGTCCCATCAGGAACCATAGTATTGTTCACATTATTGTAGATTTGTTATTCTTTCTCAGTTCTCAGTTCCTTCTTAGTTGTTTCCTTTATTGCACAATAGTAAATTTTCAGTACATAAAGGTTAAGAATATAGGATCAGCTATCTGATCAGGATCTTCACTATTTGCTGCATGTGCTCTAGCAATATGCATAGGACACCTTTGTATGTAGATTTGAAAGTAAATAAGTATTTAAATAGCAAATGTAGCACGATAAGGTTTAGTTAGATGTCGAGTTAATAGGTAGTTTTATCAGGATTGTTGCTGTTAATGATTAGTGACTGGGCTTACCCTCTCAACAGATAGCAAGTAAACTGGAAAACTTTTATTATAACATGAATCTGTACAAATATTCATGTTTTAGTAACATACATGTATAACTTTTAGAAAAATATCATATGATCTTTGGAAGGAAAATAAGAAAAGGTACAATAAGAATTATAAAACATATTTATATCTGAACTTTCTCTAAAGGCATACAGAGTAAATGTAAAAGTGACAAAAACAAAACCGGACTTGGTGGTGCAATTGGTAGAGAGCATCAGCCCCTGGTACAGGAGACCCCAGGTTTGTTCCCGGACCACAATATACCAAAGTCGTAAAAGATTGTAGTGGCATAGCTCCCATGCTGACGATGATATAAGGGTAGTTCCATGACTGGTTGGCTCTGTGTCAGGATAACTATATCAGCACTATAACTTTAACTTCATCAACTTCAAGTGGACACCTTCTCCAGATAACTGTAATACTGTTGGTGGGATGATAAACCCATTAAACAAACAGAAACAAGACATTACACACAAAACAAAAAACCAACAATTCATCAAAGGAATGACTGGGGTGCTTAAATCTGATTTGAGGAGCTCTCCAACCTCGCACTTTCTGTAGGTTTTTCTTTTAAACAGTGTAAAAAAAAATAACCAATAAAGTGAGACAACTAGCAGCAAGCACCTGCATTGGAGATCAAAACTGATAAAAGAACAATGTGTACAAGCAAAATAACATTTATTATTATGAACTTAAATGATCAACACACCTACAGGGAGATAAAAGCCACAGCAAGCTGGAAAGTTCCAAATGAGAGGGTATATTAAAAAAAAAACAGCTCAAGTGATGACGTTTAATAAGAAAATTGAATGACATTATACAATAATGATGCAATGATTATACATGTCAGAATTAAAATGTGAAATTAAAAAAAAACACTAAGACAACAAATTTAAGAAAACAATACAAACTAACAAAACAAGATGTGGTAATGCAAAGAGATAATAGGTAATGAAATTCAAATGTTTAGTAATAATAAGCCATAGTAGTCTATGTCAGTCCTGCAAGTGATCCTTTTATCAAAAACATTGCTTTTTAAGAAACAGAAAAATATTTGTTTTTGTCTTGTTTTTGTTACATCACATCGACACAACTATAGTCATATTTGTGACATCCAGCTAATTATTAGTGGAGGAAGACCCCAGACTTATGTTTGGGTAGAACCACCGGTGCACTGTAGGTTAAGAAAAATTTTGTGCCAAGTATTTATAACAAGATTAGAGATTAAAAGTTAATTAGTACCCTGAATATATAATACTCATGACTGATACTTCATAGCACTAATGCTGTTATTGCTAATCTGCCATATTTGAGTGATGGACTAGAAGAAGGTAGTGCAAGACTTCAGCTAGTGATAGATACTTCCTGAATACTGGTTCAACCCAGGAAGTGAACTTGAAAAGAACTTGTTATCCAACTGACCATCAAAAAATTAGTCTTAACTCAAAGCACATAAAGTAACTACATGCACAGAATGGTACATGACAGTGTGGATATGTAAGGCAGTATTTAAGAATTGAACCATTGAACGGTCCAACATGGTTAATCAACAGATGAATGTCAAAAATCAAAAATTCATTCCTTATATTTACATTACATTTAGAGTCAATTAATACCAATTCATTTAAAAAATAGATAATTACATCGACTTTTATTTTAGCTTTATAAGACGAATCCTGCAACATGCCCACAAAGTCAAGAAACAAAGCAAGAAGAAAGTTTTATAAAAGTCACTATGACATTATTAAACAGATAAAGTGTTTGTAACCACCATTATATGTAATGTGTTTGCAAACACATAAAAAAGTAAAATGTTTAATAAAGAACTCATGCTTTGAAAATGTTTACAAACACATCTGCTGTGTGACATAATTTTGATGTCATGTTTATGTTTAATCATGAGAATAAGCAATCAGCAATGCAAGCATGCACTGTCTGTCACATTGTTATTCATTAAGAAATGAACATAATTTTTTATGTATAGCTCATTACAGTAATAAACATTAGAAATGTAAATATTTGTTCTCATACAGACTTTCTTTTTTATTCTTTTTGAAATGAAAGGATTTTGAATCAATTTTCACTCTATTTAGATCCTGTCAATACCTAATAAAAGTATTGAAACATATTCCAAACTGTTATATTACAATTTGAATGAAGGTATCAAGAATATAAAGTTCAAGTTTGAATTTAACTTCTGTAGTTTTAATCAGCAATAAACTCAAAATTGACAAAAGGATAGAATATTTATGTAGTCAAACTGTAGCTTAAAAAAGTGGAAAATAATGTTTGAGCATTTCAGCCTGAATTATTGTTGTAGTTGAAATCTTTAGTTAAAATTTAGTAGAAACAATAAATATAACTTAACTGTTATGTATAATGTTAAAATGATAATATCAAAATAATTGTAATAATGGAAGGATAGGGTTTTAATAAATCACACTGTAGATCAAAATGGTGGAAGATAATTTTCAATATTTCAAACCAAAATTATTGTTTTTATTTAACTTTGAATTCAACAAACCTCTGAAGTACATGTAACACTAAATTTAATGTATGATTAGTTTAAAAATGTCTTATGTTTGTTAACAGGAAGTTTCTTTACTAATTTTATTCTTTAGCTTTGCACTTAAACAATAACCATCAGTATGGCAACTTTGGTCATTAAAACCTGGGTAGAACCACCAGTTAGCCGCATGTCACCTGAAAGACTTTCTTTAGTCTTAGTGTCAGAGACAAGCTGTGCAATAGAAATCAGTTGAAAGAGGTCTGATCAGGTTCTACACTATTTGCTAGTAAGTCTTTGTCACATGATTGTACATAAACTTGAGATCTGCATTTTGAAATTACTCATTGAATCTGGGAGAATGTTTCCAAAATAAAATTACTGCTTTCTTTACCTAACTTTAATGTTGATTTATACAATTATCATGAATTAGTTTCATTTTGACCAAGGATCATGCAGCTATTTTCATTTAGTACATACAAGGTGCAAGTATTGATAAAAGGACAATCTTTTTGAGGTTAATAACAATAGATATAAAATACAACTTTCTAAACACGCAAAAGCAGGTAAAATCTATCTACTTCATCAGATGTACAGATTTTCCTTGAACTCATTTTGACCTACATGTACCTAGTTATTCTAAAGGGGGTCACATGAAAACAGCATTTAAGATTTAAATTTAACATTGAATATTGATAAATGTCTTCATTCCATAACAGTGGATTTGCAGGATATATCACTGAAAATAGTTACAATGTAAAGAAAAACAAAAAAACCACACTTTTTAGGAACTATTTCCAGGATGTGTCACTGTTCACAAGAATTATGTCAGGAAAAGTTGCTCTGTCACTGAATACAATGTTTTCATAAAATACCACATTGAACACTGTTTGTATTAGCTAATTTACCCTGTTAAGACATTAGTTAATTTAATATACACAACTTTTTTTAATCAAAACTAAGAAATGGCAGCCATGTTACTTGCATACAAAACAATACTTGACCATGTATTTTCGACACAAAAATTATACTTTGTTTATTTGCATTGTCTATTCACAATCTTTAACCAAGACATTCCCAGTATGTTAAATGCTATATTGGATCTTTGTTTGTGTATTTTTAAAGCATTTGTAGATTTGAACCATTTAGGCTAAAACTAATGTTTTTTTAGTAGATCAGCTGAATTGGACAATGAAAGAGGAGGGGGCACCAATAGGATAAGAGAATAGGCATATTTTGCATGACATTCGTTAATTTGAAGAAAAAAAAACAAGTTTATTTTTGTAAAAAAAAGAATAATCCATTAATTTTCCAGTTTCTTATATTCCTTTCTCACAATAATAGAGTAAATCATAAATCAATTCCTTGTTATATTTCCACTTTAAATGATTTTTTAATTAGTTTTGTAATCTTCTTTAAGTTTACATTAGTTAATTACTTTATTTTATAAGCAGATATTGATAAAGGTTAAAAGGAAAACAGAGACAAAGTTGCATAAAATTAAATGTTGTGTCTGTCATATTTTTTTAAGTTTTTTTTTTTTTTTTTTTTTTTGTAATTGTTTTTTGTGTGTGTAAAATATATGGAATATAAGGAGTTATTTTAATAAAATAAGATTTTGAACAAAGGTTTAAAACATGCAAAAAATACAGCACACTGAACCAGCAGCTTTAAGCATGTGAATCACCATGTGGCGATAGTATATTTACAAACTCATTGTTTATTTATATAAGTACATTTTGCTTAATTTAAAAGACTGCTGTGGTCATGTTTGTTGTAATAACTGCACAAAGTTACTTTTTTTTATATAAGTTAATATCTTTTTCTATGTGACTGCATAGATTTTAATCATGAAAAATACATGAAAACTACAATGAAAGTCACACTTTTTGTAGTCAAAAATGTAATGTCCAGAAATTGTGCAATGTTTTTAATTCAGTATTTGATATAACACTTTAAGGCACTTTTTTGTATTGTTTTTATATTTAAGCATAAATTTATTTTATTTGTTTGCTTTGTTGTACATCACAGCTGATGAAATAAACAGATTTTACATTCCAGACACTAGGACTGTGTGATAATTTAGTTAATGTCTTAGTTGAAGCTTATTAGCAACATTCAATAGCAAAATTGCTCAAAGCAATTCTTTAAAGCCATAAAATAGGGAACATTTGTTTACGCCACATTTTTGATTCAGAGGTAATGCTTAAACCCTCAGTCAGGTTAACTAAAAGGCACTGGAAATATTATAAAACAATGCAACAATTATTGCACAATGTAAGTACATAAAGTATAAAAATAGAGAAAGAAAAGTCATGCAAAATACACAAATGCATTGTGATGAGATGGAACCAAATTGTCTGTGTCACATCACCTAAAACAATGAAAAGAAAAAGAAAAGAAAAAGAAGAAAAAAAAGAAAAATTCCCCAATGACAGGCCTGCTGGTCATTCCTATTCAGGGGAAAGGTGTACCCAATGACGGGCAGAGTTGTCAGAAAGAAACCAGAACTATTCAGGGGCACATTATGAACAAAATGAGATGAGTAGTATGATGGTAAAGGCATTTGTGTACCCAGTGGTGGGCAAGCATGTTTTGCAGATATCTTGCTTATTCAGAAATATTAACCCCACACCTATTACTCCCAAAGTTAGCGAAATGATGAACATTACAAAAAAGCCCAAGTAGGTTTGAATGAGACATTAATCTAGTTCCAAAATTCATCACAATGGACTAAGTGTTTGTGAATATGATGTTCATTATAATATGTAATAAATACGATCCATCAAAACTGATATTCACTAATCCACTTCCCACAATCCTATTTTAAAATGATGCATATTAAAATGAATTTAAATCTGCTGAGCTATTTTCTGGAACAGAATTATAAAATTTTCTATAAAGAATTCAGTGAGAAGATCTAGAGGGTTATATCATTTTAGTAGCAAAACAACATTCTCAGACTATTAACATTTATTTATTTGTTTGGTCATTACATGGGCCCTGTGATAATTTCCACTACATAAAATGATTTTGGGTTGTCTCTTAAAAAATGTAGGCATATTTCTGTGGTCTTTATTGTGACTGGGTCCATGTCATGTCAAGCAATCAGGGTATGTTGTCACAGTTAGGGCAGCACCATAAATGCTTCAAGTTAAAATGTAAATGGATAAATGAAAACAAGTTGATAGGATAGTAAAAATCTAATAAAGGAAAGAAAAACTTGATACATTAGTCTATTTAATTCTTTTGTATACTTGTTATTGAAAAATACTAATACTTTAGCATGTTGTTTGCTTTGACATACTGTTTCATATGTCGGACTATTTATTTTATTTATACTTGTATGGATGATTGATATTTTAAATGTAATTTTGTTATACATAATTAGCTCAGAATTTTCTTTAATGGCATAATGCCGCATTTTTTTTGTTAAGAGATTTAAATTGCAAGTTTTATCATTGTTGGACAATGTTTTGTTGTTGTTTTTTTTGCTTATACATTTAAGTCAAAACAATATTTCATTATTTTTGTGTTTTCTTTCTGAGCACATGTATTTTGTTTGCCTGTTTTTGTTCATAATTTTATATATAAATATAATTTATTCTTTTCGATTTTACTTGTATTTGAAATGAACTGTACTTATATGCAAATAAAATGATTAAAGGATGATTGTCTTTGACTTGATTACAACTTTAGTACTTGCAGAAACAGTTCACAGTTAGGACACATTCTTAAAATTCACTATAATTTCATCTCAACACCGACTTAACTGAGAAATGTAGATCATGAACTTTTGTGACTGAGCAAGCATAATATTAAAGTTGGTCTTTACTTTCATTTACAAATTCATGTGCAGACAACTCCTCCTTTAATAAATGGAAATTCATGAATGATGGATATTTAGTTGTGTATGATGGTGAGATAACTCAGATTGTGTTTTTTAATTACCTTTCTTTTTTTCATCTTAAGTTGATATTTTAAACATACTGTGACATGTAGACATCTTGTTGGAGGATAACGGGGACGTTACTTATATCAATATTAACATGTCATTATTTTTTGGTAAAGCGGTTTGCCTTTAAATTGCAAGTTGTATCAACATAAAAACTGTTAATTGTTATTGAACAAATAAAAAGTATGATCAAAATAATATTTTGTCTGTGTTTCTGAGCATAAGATGTATTTAGTTGCAGCTGTTAATTTTGTAACTTATTTCAATGTTATAACTTATTTCAATGTACTCTTTCAAGTTTTTGAAATGAACTGTACTTATATGCAAATAAAATGATGATAGAATGATTGTCTTGATTTCAATTGTTCCTAGCAAAATATGCAGAAAGAATTCATATTTTAAGTAAGATTTGAAAAGGCTTTATGCAGGCATAATATTAAAGTTGGTCTTTACTTTGTTATTCAGTATGACTTAATAGAATTGCTAAACATGAACTTAATTTTACAAATCAATTAAAAATAATTAAATTAAATAAGGCCATTGCTGCTCAAGTCTTGTTTTAAGTTAACCACACATGGCGCTGAATAATAAATGTCGACATGCAGTAAAACTAAAAATAATATAAATATGGCCTTAAATTAACCAGTCATGGTCTTAATGTAACTAGACTTGGCCTTTACATTACGAGTCATGGTTTAAATGTAACTGGACACAGACTTAAGGTAATTAATTTTTTTTCTCTCAATATATCAGACCTTATTTTTTTTACATTAAAAAGAACTTTCAATTAAAATTACAGAGAAAAGGATGAATCTTCAAGTTATATCTCAAAGTTTTTTTGCTGATAGTCCTTTTAATTTAACCTCAATTCAAACTGTTTTTATTAAAATGATTAAACCCTTTTTTACAAATTGATGATTTTCAAATTTAGTTTTAAATAAACTAATAACTGTTGAATAAAATTATTTTTTCTTTTTCTTTTATTATATTCTAAAACTTGAATATTTTTTATATTTTATAAATTATTTATATTATTTATTTCTTATTTTAAGCTTTATAAAAAATATTAAATCTTACATCTTGATGGATTTACTTTATTTAATTTAATTAACAGGAAATATTGTTTTATTATGTTATTATGTTTAATGAAGTTGTCTTGAAAAAACTACTTTGGTTTTAATTTAAATAAACGTTTACGTCCATTATTATAATTTATGGGTTGAATTGTATTGTTTGGCTTTTTCTTTAAAAGCGCTGTCAACAAATTTTCTTTTAAATAAATAAAATAATCATCTATCCTAAAACTAAATCATTAAATGTAAATTTGGTCTAGTTTATTAAATAGTTTCAGATTTGTTATCGAAGTTAATTACCGTTTTAATTTTATTTCATGCAATGTCTTCAAAGAGTATTTCTCATATGAACATCATGGATAAGAACAAATAAACATATAACTGTACACCAATTGTAAAATGTTTGATAACAAAAAATTAATCTGATTTTCATTTTTTTAATTACTGTATGGCCTATGAGTTTATTTACGTACGAGAAATACACTATCAAGATCATACAGGAGAACAAATCAACAAAATCCAGCAGGGTTTTATGTTTTAATATATAAATAACAATGATATGTTGGCAACAATCCATTTCAGACTGTGGGAAGAAAGATGTTCAGTTAGTCCACTTTAGGTTAGCCCCAGTTTTGCCGCCATAGACTGTAAGGTCTACCCTGGAGCTAACCCTCTGTTTATAACTGAACAACTTTCTTCCCACAAAGTGACTTGAATGTTTGTAAGTATGGTGTTTATGCAATCCGTATGTGTGTGACGTATGTGTAACATGAATGCGTGTATGCTCAGTAAGTGTATGTATGGTAAGAGTGTGAGTGCATATTATGTAAGTATGTATGCAAATATGTATGTCAGTATGCAAGTATGTATGTCTGTATGCAAGTATGTATGTCTGTATGCAAGTATGTATGTCTGTATGCAAGTATGTATGTCAGTATGCAAGTATGTATGCAAGTATGTATGTCAGTATGCAAGTATGTATGTCAGTATGCAAGTATGTATGCAAGTATGTATGTCAGTATGCAAGTATGTATGTATGTCAGTATGCAAGTATGTATGTCAGTATGCAAGTATGTATGTCAGTATGTATGTCAGTATGCAAGTATGTATATAAGTATGTATGTCAGTATGCAAGTATGTATGTATGTATGTATGAATGAATGAAATGTATCAATCAACAAAAATAAGGTAACAAAAATACGGTAACAAATATAATAAAGAAAAAGTAAATAATAAAGAAGGAAAATAAAGGAGAAAAAAAGAAAAGTGAAAATGAAACTTGAAAATGAAAAAAAAAAAAAAGTCCTTGCTCGTCCTTGCCACCACCAACGCCCAGCCTACACCAATCCAACGCCCTAGCCCTGAACCACCTCGCCAGTATTCCCCTTTCCCCAATGCAAATCTGGCACTACAGATTGACCCTCAACTTTGTCCAGGTCCGCCCTCCAGGCACCCTCCACTGGAGGCAACCCCAAAGGACCTTCTTGAATCAACGGATTCATTCAAGTGAACTTTTTTTGGAGCTCATATAGGGAGTTTGTTTGTTTATTGGGTTTATCGTCCCACCAACAGAGGGAGTTTTTCACACAAAGAAGGAAGTTATCTGCTTCCAAGTACAATGTAGGCAGATTTCTGAAGAAGTGTACAACACCCCTCATTTTCATACAGTTTTGATATTAAAAATGGGAGTCTTCTTCCAAAATTGGTAGAGTTCACATGAATGTTCATAACAGTTACTGCTATAATATATAATTATTGTATATGGGACGGTTCCTCTTCTACACACAAAGTAATGACAAAATGGCACATGACCAATTTAAATGTATAGTTAACACCAAGTATTAAAAAATGCATCGCATTTCTGACTAAACTGTGTATATATTAAAAATAACATTAATTTTAGCATGATTATCATTGTTACTATTGCGGATGTAAGTTAAAATATAAACATCAATTTAGACTGTCCAGTGATGGGCTTGTGTGTCTGATGCGGCATTATGCACTTCATTGGTGCAATTTCATAACTTCTACACTACAGAAAACTTGGAATTTTAGAAAAATGTTTTTGAAACTCAGACATCAAAAATGGGTACCAAATAATGTACCAAATGTTAATAAGCCAAAAGATTTAGACACATAATTTCCATCTCTACCCTTGTACGTAGACTTGTACAATAAATGTATTGACAAATTACATGTATTTGCATTTTGTTACAATGTTTTATGTTGTTCTGAGGAATTTACAATAATTAGATCTACAAAATAATTAAATGCATTTGCTGTTTGTTAAAATGTTTTTGTTGCATTGCTTAGTCTTTTAAAATATTTTTTTCCTAAATAATTACATATATTTGCTTTTTGTAAGAGTTTTTTTTATAACTTAACAGATCAAATTTGTTTACAATAACAGTAATATACAATCAATGTTCCTACAAAGCATGTAAATAAATAGCTCCTAAACACAATTGAGAGGTAACATTGAATAAGAGGAACCGTCCATATAAAAATAAACTCCAGACTAACTTTTTTCTAGGTCTTAATAGCCCCAACAAATAATAATAGACAACAAAGGATGGTATAAATCTGTATGGTATATAGGTTAAATATAAGAGTTGCTGCCATCATGCCAAACATTTATATTATTGGTACATGGTACATGGTACTTGGTACATGGTTAAAATAGTGATAAATTCAAACCCTTATTCTGTTAAATGTTGTACATACAAAATTTCGGTTCTATAATTAATTTACAAAAGGCTAACAAATGGGCAATATTTTATTAAATGTATGTCTTTCTAAATAAATTGACTTAGACACAAGTAAATAAAAACAATCCTAACATGTCACCTCATGAAAATTGGTGTTTTTATAACTACGTGGTGTAGGTAACTGAAGTATATGTACATGCTGTTTTAACTATTATAACAGAAATACCATTATCATTTTATTTTCAAAACATAATACAGTAAAGACTTTCAACTGTGATGGACATATGTTTTTTAATCTGTTTAGTTTGTTAATTTGCAAAAAGGACATTTAAATGGGTTTTTTTATGAGTAGGTTTTGTTTACTTGTTTCTTTAAAGTAAAATCTAAAAAAATAATTTAAAAAAAATGCACAAGTGATGATGTTACTTTTACAACAAAAGCCTTGGCAGCTTTTATGCCTGCTTCAAGTAACTCTTAAACAGTTTTGATCATCTAAGCAAAAAATTATTAGATATTATAGAATATGCCAGTACGTGTTGAGTTGTCAATGTATGAATGGAAAATATTTAATGGAAAAAAAGGCTCAAGAATGCAATAAAAAGTTGTGGACTCACTCAAACCTTAATAAGTTTGCTAACAAAAATTGCCAAAAACACTCGTGTTAACATACCAAAACTGGTATCTATTATCTAAACACATGGCATAGTCTTTATTTGCCTTTCACTTGCCAGCTTGTAGAACTAAGCATTATAATTATAATCATCTTTAAGACAAAAAAATTCTTACACAGAATAAGAATATGTGTATGATCAATGACATTTTTTAAGATATTTGTCCTCAATTTTTAATCTAAATTTAAGTTATTAAACAAAACTTGAAAGTTAATAAAAACAACCTGGACTAGACTTAAAAGGCTTGGACTCAACTTGCAAAGCTTGGACACAACTTGCAAAGCTTGGACGACTCAACTTGCAAAGCTTGGACTCAATTTTCAAAACTTGGACTCAACTTGCAAAGCTTGGACTCAATTTTCAAAACTTGGACTCAACTTGCAAAGCTTGGACTCAACTTGCAAAGCTTGGACTCAATTTTCAAAACTTGGACTCAACTTTCAAAGCTTGGACTCAACTTGCAAAGCTTGGACTCAACTTGCAAAGCTTGGACTCAATTTTCAAAACTTGGACTCAACTTGCAAAGCTTGGACTCAACTTGCAAATGAAAAGCTCGAAAATGCTCAATTTAAAATTCCTGGACCAAATTTAACAGACAAATTGTCTAGCAATACCTAAACTTAATCTGACAGTGCAGATTAACCTAAGGATTATTTTTGGTTGTTTTTATTTGTAAAAAGATGTCACTTTGTCAATAGTTGTAAGTAAAATTCCTTAACATCCTTGATATCTTTAATGCTTTGTTTGACCAGTTTGAAGTTCCTGTGCATAAAAAATTAATTTGACCTATTTTTCCTTAACTTTTCACACTTGCATTGGAGAGATGGGCTTTGCTTTAAGCTGATAGACTTTGCTGTACCTTGTCAGTCTCAAACATTGCCTGGCCGATTCAGTCTTAACCTGTCAGATCCGGACTTAATTTGACAAACTCCAATTTGACACCTTAACTTTAAAATAACCTTAACTTTAAAAAATTTAGATTTAATCTGATTTATCTAAATTGACAGCCTCAGCATCAACTTATAGACTTTAACTCAACTTGACCCAGACTTTAACTTGAACAAGGCATAACTTAAGATAAGTGTGCATTTAACTACAAATTTCTACTTCAATGGGATTGGCTTTTCAGATTCACTTGACTTGGACTTGAAGCTTGACATAGACTAGGATTTACTTTAATCCAGCAAACTTATCAGTTAAACAACAACACTAGTTCTATTCAGCATTGGCATGGTGCTACATTCTTGTAGTGGTTTTTGATGTTTTATTATATTTTACAACTTTAAAGTTGCCATTTTATGTTGTTTTATGTTATCTTGTGGCTTCATTTGGCCAGACTGTAGTGCATGTGCATAGACCCTGCTGCACCTGTTTACTGCTGAATTTATGAAATTTAATAACTGAAGTGTTTGTTTCTTTTCAAAAACATCTTGACACATTTGTATGTCTGACTGGTTGAAGTTTGATGTTGGTAGATTGCAGTGATTGGAAAAGACCATTTTTTGGCACTTTTTTCAAAGCTGCAGCTATGTAATAAAAAAATATTGGTAATTTACTAACCATTCTATATTTTTGCTTTTGCAATGAGGCCGGATGTAATCCATTGGTGACAAGCACCACTAGACTGCTGAGGCCTTAACATGTTTTTATAGAAATAAGCAAAAAATACAAATGAACCAAGTGCTTATTTGCCAAAATGCTCATCGACACAAATCTTTCTCCTTTGTGTCTTATCTTTAACTTTAATGATCAGGAAATGTGTTTGAATTTTAATGACCCAATGTGACATATTGGTGGAGAAAAAAATCCCACCAATTAAATGTTTAAGCCTGGACAAAAACAATTTGAGTTTTGAATTAACTCTTAACCTGCTAAGCACAATTAATTAAATTTAATTTAATCACAAAGTGTATTTCAAGATCATCTGGCTCCAAAGGGGAGCTGTATAATCAGAATATCCACTGTTCATTTCACTGAAAATTCAAGCAATATGTCCTGTTACCTTTGCATTAGAAATTTAGCAAATAATCAAGACATTTTGTACTACAAAGAAATAGCAGATGCAGGTTAAGTGTTGAATTTGTCAGAACAATTAACAAAAAAAATCAATTGTCTGTTTTTATAAACACACATACTGATCCAATAAGGCTGAATGCACTCTTGTGGTGACGAGCACCATGAGACTGCGAGAACCCATTAGGAGTTTACATATAATTACACTTTTGAATGCACTTTTCCAAATAAAGTTAAAAGGTTCAAATGTACCAATGCTTATTTGACAAAGTTTTCAATTACCAGTATCATTTGCAGCATAAAAAAAAATATAACCAAGTAGGCTACATGTGTTATTGTAGGTCAGAATGATTATCACTGCAGAATATTAATAGATTCATATATTTTAGCTTTCATTCGTGAAGGACCCAGACTGAGCTTCCAAAGCTTTAACAGCTAAGCCTGTTTCTTAAGACATTGAAATTGCAATTAGTGCTGTATGTAGCTATCCATGCCAAGCTGATTTAAAAGAGCAGACCTCTTACTCTGCATTTGGCCTTACAGTTGAGACCAACTTTGTTGTTGTTGCAATTTGTTCTTCTCAATTAAAACAACTGAACCACTTCATTTCAGTTAATAGAATTAGATCTACAGTCAATGGAATGGCAAGCAGTCCTTGGAATAGTCAGCAAATGCTGTAGTCCATAGAAAAGTTAATGCCCAGACAAGCCTAACTGGATTTCATGTTTTCCATTTAATACGTTTAACATTGAGCATGGTTAAGCATAGAATGAGCAGACTTCGGCAAATAATAATTATCCAGATCAGACAGATCCCTCTGGAAGCTTTCTGATCAGGATCTGCATTATTTGCCGTTGAATCTCTAGCATTACGCCAACTTTGGATGCCATTTTTGGCATCCAGTTTTTACTTTTTAATTCCCAAAGTGTCTGCTTGAGGAAATAATTAAATCAAGATCTGGCAGCCCTTGCAGACAACTGTGTGATCAGCATCTACACAATTTTCAGTTAATGAGTCTAGCATTAGGTCATTACCTTTGGTGATGCTGGCACTTATAACTTCCAAGACTTTTTTCAGTAACTTAAACCTCCAAGTTTCTCTAAAGAAGGAAATTGAACAGGCTAAAGCAAATTGTGAAGATCCAAATCAGCCGGCTGTTTTTAGGTGCTGTCTGAAAAGGTTTTTTACCATTTGCTTTAATCTTAAAAAGTCTTTACTAGCATTCATGTTTTACTTTTAATCTTAAAAAGTTTAGCTAAACTCTTAGCCTGCTAAGCACAAAATTAAGATTAGGCAAATGAGTGTTGTTCTAGATAATCCAGCTCCTACTCAAGGAAGCTTTCTGATCAGGATCTGCACTGTTCGCAGCAAAAGATCCAACCATATCAAACTAAATGTCCAGGTTGTAGTCTACAAAGCAGGAATTGATACATCTCCAGCATACTGTGTAGATCCAGACCAGCCAGTTCCAGCAGGTTGCCATCTGATTGGGATCAACACAATTAGCTTCATAGTCTCAAGCAATATGCTTTATCTTTGGACATAGTTGGTTTGCATTAAAGTTAAGCCAAAAAGACAGCCTTAAGCAAATAGTATAGATCAGGATTTGCATTATTTGCTCCCTCTGCTAAGCAAGTCTACTTAGATTTGGGTATAACTGCATATTTTCAATCAGCCCTAAGCAAATAGTGTAGATTCAGATCAGATTGCTCCTCCTAGAAGCTGTCTGATCAGGATCTTCACTCTTTGCTCCACAGTCTAAGTCTTATGTATTCAGCTTTTCATGTTGTTTGCCAATAAAGGAAATGTTAAGACAATGGAGCTAGCAACTTGAATATGCCACTTCAATCTTAGGACAAGCAAAACTTGTACCTTTAATTGGGAAATTAACAAAGAAATTGACCTCAATTTTTCATCAAGAAACCTAACTGACCTCAAATTTTCAGCAAGAAACCTGGTACTTGTATGGTGGCTCCTAAAAAGGCAACCATGTGAGTCCAATTGTTTACAAATCTCCCAAACCTTTGACGAGTTTTCAGCCGGATAATTAAGTCCATTTCTTGTACATCCAATATGACAAGTACCATATTACTATCAATTTGCTAAACTTTCAGTCTTTGACCGTACATAGAACCATCTGTTTCTGTCATGTAATAATACTCTTGTCTTAAAGCAAACTAAAATTGTGTCTATAGACAAATACTTTTGAATTCACTTTCAAAGGAAGGTGCACAATCCCCCAAGCCTTTGTAAAGTTTAGAGCCAAGCCATTTTCTTTAAGATTCAAACTTAACACTAGCTTGCGTGACAGTGACCAGAATATTAAATTAACAGTCTGCTTCTTCATACTGCAACCACTTTTGCAGAGCTATTAAATTTTTTGACAATCCACCAGTTTTTAATGAACAGACCAGGCAACAAAATGGTCCTTTTCTGCATGGGACCATCAAGTATAACAGTGACCTTAAAGCAAACAATTGGGTTCTTGCCTATAGAAGTTTGTCTTAAAGGAATCTAGAAAATTTGTCATAAGACACAAATGCTCTTGCCTTCATATAAAATATCTAAAGAATGGTCTTATCTCTGCCAAATATTAGTGTAAAGAAAGTACAGTAACCAAAATGTAAGCTGACCAGTGTTTAAAAATCATACTAAAATAATAATAAATTTAATCTGCTGGAAACTAAAAATCACATTCCAAATGCATGGATAGATGGAAGCACAGTTGGGCAAAGAAAGACATTTAATTACTAATGGAAAAAGTGAATACTATTGTAACTCTGCCCTAACAAGGTTTAACTATTTCAACAATTGTTCTAATACTTTTAGTTCCACAAATGGGACTTTTACTGAGGACTAAGGAATTAAGTTTTTCTAAGCATTCCGTTACATTATGAAAATGCCTTTTTTTACCTTTCTCTTTTAACTAAAAAAAATAGTCCTAACTCTTAGCCTAGTAAGTTTGAATATAGAGTTTCAAATGAATAATAAAAGATGTATAGATACACAAAAAGTGCATAAAAAGTTATGCAACAGATACTGATAAAGGTAAATAACAAAAAAATGCATAAATTTCTTGACAAGCAAGTAACAAGGAATAATCCTTGATATAGAGGTAAGTGTGCTTTACTTGGTATGGGTACCACAAGCATGGTTATTAATATTACTATTTATATATTCTGTTTTTCAATTGATTCTAGTTCATGTTATTTAACAATGATCAATTAAAAAAAAAAATCAGTGTATATTATATAATCATACCATTGATTAGTACTTTAGTTATGGTCAGTTTCATGACCTTAGTTTGACACAGTAAACATACTTCTTAAATTTGTTCCATAGTCCTTAACATAGTAAATGATGATAAATAAAACAACTGATTAAGTATCAGCCTGCAAGTAAATGTTTTCTACATATAGTCTTTCAATTTGTAAGATTCATGAGGTGACAGTTCTTCTTAAAAGCATTTTAGACACAGCAAAACTAAGTCAAATTCCAATAAATAAAGAATTTACATATATATATATCCCCTGATCACTACACTATATGTGATCATGTCATCCCATTAAACCAAAAGTGTCCTAATGCTTTACAAGCTAATTTTAGCCAATTTTAAAACGCCCCAAACAAAGCACAATTTTAAAATTCTCTTGTGCAGTTACATGTAATGTGTATGTACCAGTCATAAACAGTTTTCGGATTGGCTTGAGAGTGATGCAATACTTCAGTATCTTTGTGCGTCATGGTTCATACACTCAAACTGTGTCCAGACTACTTCTTTCTCTCTCCAAAAAATACAAACATGTACTAATTAGTATACGTTTGAACATAGATGATTAAGCAGTTTTAACTAGCATTTAACTGCCGTTCCAAGTTACAATACAAAATATTCATTCTCAATGTACATATCTGTTGACTTAACAAGTCCTTTTTCTTATATATCTGTAAACAATTATTTGTATTTTGACTGTATTATAAGTCCTAGTGCTACTTAGTATAGTATTTCTGACAATAAATAACATTAATATTACCCAGAATTGGGTAGTTACATAATTGAGAGTACAATTAATATATCAAAATCATATACATAATCTATATAAATATTTGTAGACTAAAAAGAATTGTCATTCAAAAATATAAACACTCTTAAGTCACGTACCATGTACCTTTTATATTACTTTGCATGTACCATATCACTTTCATATTTAACAGTTATATTTGAAAGTATTTGAAGATGATTTTATAACTTATCCATGTACAAGATTATACATCTTCAATCTTCAATAAACAAAGTAAATACAATCTACATGAGGCCACTGAATAAAACATCGCATTTGACATTGCTTTCTATAAAAGCTCTTTAGTACTGCCACAGAGTTTTATTATTATAGAAACTAAGAAGATAGTAATATTCATCATAGTATGAAATCTGATAAAAACAAAGGAATATAATTGTAACTGACATAATACGCAACCCTAAACAGATGCAAAAATGATGGCCTTACAGAGTGTCAGATGGCAGCCTCCATCAGTTGTTGGTTACATGCATTTCAGTTATGACCACAACCCAAGTGTCAAATGTATGACTCTCAGACACTGCACATACAGAAACAATCCCTTGGATGCAGACAATGGTCACTGTTAGGCAGCCATGGCCTAGCAGCAAAGCGAATTGCCTATAGCCAAAGCATGAGGTGCATGGGAGTATACTCCTTTCTCCTAAAATACCAACCAACTTCCATACACCACACAACCCACACAACACCATACACACAACAAACATACACCACACATCTACCATACATAAATACATACACCACACAACCCACACACCACACAACCCACACACCACACAACCACCATATATACAACAAACATACACCACACAAACACCATACATACATACACCACACAACCACCATACATACAACAAACATACACCACACAAACACTATACATACATACACCACACAACCACCACACATACAAACATACACTACACAAACACCGTACACCACACAACCACCATACATATAACATACACCACATAACCACCATACATACAAAATACACAACCCACAACTACCATACATACATACACCACACAACCCCCACACCACACAAACACCACACAACCACCATACATACATACACAACCCACAACCACCACACAACATACACCACACAATCCACACAAACACCACACAAACCACTCAAACACCACACCACCCCCAACCACCACACAACAAACATACACAACCCACACCCAATCACACACCCACATACTCCCCGATGACCCCCACTTTGGCCGCAATCGAGCTTGCTACAGGCTCAATCTGCCCCAATGACCACCCCCACATCCATGGGGAACTCTGTATATGCAATGTCTAAAAGCCAAACATTTAACACTCAGGGTGTGGTCACACTTGCAATACTTGTAACAAACAGATGATGGAGACAGTCTCAGACAGTAACTGTACTGAGGGCAGCTTAATGGGCAAAACTGTATATCTGTAGCTATTTATTGCGAATTCAACAACTCGAACCTGTCAGCCCTCAAACTATCAAGCTAATTGTGCTCATAAAACTAACACTAACCTTGATTCAGCAATAAGACACACAATAATCTGTATATTAATATTGATGAAACAATTAAAATGCAATTTAGCTAGCTGCTGATTAACCTAGACACAGCATGAGGAACAATTTATCTCATTAAACTACATGCAGCAGTAATAACACATTAAATTATCTACATATTAACCTTGATTCAATAATAAGAAGCAAAATTTATTTGAATAATTTTTAAAACTCAATGCAGTATTAAGAACAGTTTATCTCAATGTTCCAAAACAAGGGGTCTTTGTGCAGAATACAGTACGAGTAAGATATTTAGTGTTTATATGATTTTATTGTTTTTTAAGTTGACCACAGAGACTTGTTTTATATTTGATTTAGCACAAGTCTTTTGCAGACAATCATTGTAAGCCCTCTTACATAAATTAAGTAATACACACCCAACTCTGTAATTTTTCAGAGATATACATCGAGATGTACCACTCTTGACAGATATACATTGGGATGTACCACTCTTGACAGATATACATTGGGATGTACCACTCTTGACAGATATACATCGGGATGTACCACTCTTGACAGATATACATTGGGATGTACCACTCTTGACAGATATACATTGGGATGTACCACTCTTGACAGAGATATATATTGGGATGTAGCACTTTTGACAGAGATATACATTGGGATGTGCCACTCTTGACAGAGATATACATTGGGATGTACCACTCTTGACAGATATACATTGGGATGTACCACTCTTGACAGATATACATTGGGATGTACCACTCTTGACAGAGACATACATTGGGATGTACCACTCTTGACAGAGATATACATTGGGATGTACCACTCTTGACAGATATACATTGGGATGTACCACTCTTGACAGATATACATCAGGATGTACCACTCTTGACAGATATACATTGGGATGTACCACTCTTGACAGAGATATACATTGGGATGTACCACTCTTGACAGATATACATTGGGATGTACCACTCTTGACAGATATACATTGGCATGTACCACTCTTGACAGATATACATCAGGATGTACCACTCTTGACAGATATACATTGGGATGTACCACTTTTGACAGATATACATTGGGATGTACCGCTCTTGACAGAGATATACATTGGGATGTACCACTCTTGACAGAGATATACATTGGGATGTAGCACTTTTGACAGAGATATACATTGGAATGTGCCACTCTTGACAGAGATATACATTGGGATGTACCTCTCTTGACAGATATACATTGGGATGTACCACTCTTGACAGATATACATTGGGATGTACCACTCTTGACAGAGATATACATTGGGATGTACCACTCTTGACAGAGATATACATTGGGATGTACCACTCTTGACAGATATACATTGGGATGTACCACCCTTGACAGATATACATCAGGATGTACCACTCTTGACAGATATACATTGGGATGTACCACTCTTGACAGAGATATACATTGGGATGTACCACTCTTGACAGATATACATTGGGATGTACCACTCTTGACAGATATACATTGGGATGTACCACTCTTGACAGAGATATACATTGGGATGTACCACTCTTGACAGATATACATCAGGATGTACCGCTCTTGACAGAGATATACATTGGGATGCACAACTCTCGACAGAGATATACATTGATTTCCAGCAATAATATTTCAATGACTTGGATGTGTTACATTCTAGATCCTTTCAATGTCAAATAGATAGCAGACCTTTCTCAGAAAGTAACTTTACCCACAGTGGACTATCTACAGAGGCCGGTCTCTTTAGCAATGTATAAAAAGCTCAAAAGGGTATTTTGCATTAATATAATATTACCCATCCAATAAAAGTGAAAATGCATGGACAGTAGTTTTTTTACTGCTCTTGGCACTTTAAGGAGCAACATATTTTCAAGTTAAAAGCTTTTTTTGCTGCTTGGCAACAGAAACTCATCATAGTATGAAATCTTATTAAAATAGAAAAACTACAATTGTACCTTGACAAGAGACCTAAACCTAGTCAATGCAAGAATGATTTCCTAACAGAGTGTAAGGTGGCAGCCTCCATCAGATGTTTGTTACATGCATTACAATTAAGACAACAACCTGAATATCCAATGTATGACTCTCAGACACTGCACATACAGAAACAATCCCTTGGATGCAGGCAATGATCACTGTTAGGCAGCCATGGCCTAGTGGTAAAGCGAATTGCCTATAGCCAAAGCATGAGGTGCATGGGAGTACACTTCCCTTCCTCCTTTAAAACCAACCCCCTTCCATACACCCCACAACCCACACACCACACAAACACCATACATACAACAAACAACCACCATACAACCCACACATCATACAAACACCATACATACAACAAACAACCACCATACAACCCACACACCACAAAAACACCATACATACAACAAACAACCACAATATAACCCACACAAACACCAAACAACTACCATACACCACACAACCCACACACCACACAAACACCATACATAAACCAACCACCATACATACAACATATACCACAAACCCACACAATGCACAAACACCACACAATCACCATACACCACACACACCATACATACAAACAAACCACACAACTACCATACATACATACACCACTCAACCCACACACTGCACAAACACCACACAACTACCATACAAAAACAAACATACACCACACAATCCACACACCATACAAATACCACATAATCATCATACACACACACTACAAAAACACCACACAAACACCACACAACCAACACACCACACAACCACCATAAATACACCACACAACCTACACACCACACAACCACCATACAAACATACACCACACAACCCACATACACCACACACACAATACTACCCATACTCCCCGATGACCCCCACTTTGACTGCAATCGAGCTTGCCACAGGCTCAATCTGCCCCAATGACCAACCCCACATCTCAGGGGGATTCTGTATGTGCAATGTCTAAAAGCCACACATTAAACACTGCGGGTGTGGACCCACTTGTAATTCCTGTAACAAACACATGCTGGAGACAGTCTTAAAAATTGTAACCTGAGCAGCTTCATTTGCAAAAATGTAAATCTATTTTCATATCTAACATTACTGAAATCTGACTGACTTCAATCTATCAAGCTCATTATGCTGATAATTTTCAGCTACAAATATTCAAAGATCAGATGCTTCTCTTCTGCTAGGCAGCCATGTTGAAGATTTTCCATGAAGCAACTGACAAATAGGCCAGAGTTAACATTCATCTTATTCATGTGTTCGACCCTTTTCTACGAGCTATTTTTAGTCATTGCCAAAAACCCCTTGATTGACAAATTAACTTCTAGACAAGCAAAGACAACAGAGTACATTAAACATGCTCTTCATCTCACTACAAACTATATTCACACATTTCATGAGAATCCACTGCAGTGACAAATGTATGCTTTGGATAAGGAAAGCCAACAAAAGAGGCAAACTTATAAAACTGGTAAAACACCTGTTATTATTGCACTCTGTAATCCTATCACATTTTAACAGTATGTCATTTATTCAGTGGAAGTTATCTGACATAAAAGGAAATGTAGCACTAAATAGAACAGATTGGCTCAAGGATATCACGCATATGTCGGAAGTGCCATGTTAGTTAATTGATTGTGATGTTAAATGGTGACGAAAGATAAGGACTCATTCAAGACAGTATAGAAGCAAAATGTTGTTAAAAAAAGAAAATATATGCCTGATATCCTTAAGATGCTTCAAATAACTTTTTGTCCTTAAGATATACCAGCTTAAAAGTCCCATTTTATTGCCGACCTTTGTTGTATAATATATCAACTATAGAATAAACCTTACCAGAGCACTTGCTGAGTCACTGCTTGAAGTACCCACTGAATGATGTGATAGCTTAAAAAGAGATGTCGGAGCATAGGTACCTGACATTGTGGAATTATGATTATAATTTTGACTGACCTGTACTTTCTCCAAGATATTGTAATGGTAAGTGCATATGCACAGAGGTTTAAGGAAGATTCCCTTGTTACTTTCTGAGAAAAGGCTACTATGCATACCTCATGAAATACATGATTTAATATTTAGCCTCTAGGGATTGCTGTTTGGTTTATTGTTTGAGTTTATCGTCCCACCAACAATATTTCAGTCATCTGGAGACAGTGTCCGTTGAAGCAGATATAGTGCTGCCTTCTCTGTGTATAACATGAACACTTGGCATGATACCACACCCAGTCACATTACCTTGACACCGGGCTTACCAGTCATGGAACTACCCTTATATCTGCTGGAGCGTTAGAAAGTAAGCTATGCCACTACCATTTTTAATGACTTTATAATGTCGCGGCCCGGCATCGAACCTGGGGTCTCCCGTACCTGCAGCCGATGCTCTACCGATTGCGTTGTCAGTTATAGGAACCATGCTACATGTTTGCTCTTTTACTTCATACTCAGGTGAACTTTTTTAAGCAAGATTTCATAAAGAATTATCTATAAATGCATTACATACAGTATTATTGCACAATACACCCCTTGTTTTATGGAACATATCTCTCAAACCATGGTTCTGTGAAAATAATTAAAGGCCTCATGTAGAATGTATTTACCTGTTTATTGAAGTGGCATGACAAGCAGCTTTTCAATTATAGCATCCCATCCCTTCTCGGTTGCTAGCCCTCCTGTTTATGTTTATTGGGTTTATCGTCAGACCTCCTGTAACAGAAAAGATATACTTAATTTATTGTTTGGCTTATTTTTGGAATGCATTGCAACGATCAATTAACATCATTATAGCAATGTCCAGCTTTTTGGTGGAGGAAGACCCCAAACATGGCTGGGTAGAACCGCAAGTCAGCTGGATGACCTTCCTAAGTCCTTTGTCTTGAACAGGACTCGCACCCATGCGGTAAGAGGCTAAACAGTCAGGAGTTACAAATCTCTACCACTACGCCATGGGTGTCCCTCTTTTTAATTTAAGACATAGGGGTTTTTGAAATAGACAGTGTTGAAGGAGTCATGGATCCTTTTGCATCAACAAACACATTACAGCTGCCATTTAATTCAAAGCTAACCAAATGTGATACTATCTTATCTATCAAGCAAATCCCAAAAGAAGCTATCAAATAATACTGTTACTAACTAAAGTGAGCTGTAACTAGAAATATGCAATCTTGAAATCAAAGATGCAATTGGACACAGATGATAAGTAATCGAGTTTTTAACTAATGTTGATATTCATAATTACTGAACTCATTGCTAGCAAAAAGTAACAAACAATGAATGATTCCACACTTAAAGCCCTACATGTTTCATTAATACAATCTAGGTAAAAAACATTTCTTGAACAATGTTCCTGTTTTAAAAACTCAATTATGCAATGTAAAATAATCTATAAACAAGATATTTATTATTCAAGTCAAAAGAGAAAAAAATAATATAAGAATGATAAATACCTCTATCTATGCCTTATATTGCGCCGCCCCTCTCTGTAGTCCGGGCGGCGGCGGCGAGGCCGTAGGTCATAGCTGAAAAAACATACAAAATTTAAAGACCTAACCTTCCATGTGTATTCACAATCTGTTTTTCTATTATTAGAAAGTAAAATCATGGGTATCATCTCAAAGCCTTTTTCCCATAAAATGATCTAACTAAATAAATAAACTACATTTGCAATGTTCAGCAATTTTGGTGGAGAAAGATCTGAAGGTCAGTTGGAAATCATCTCAAATTAATTCCTTTGCTCTGACTGGGATTCTAGCCCAAAACATGACAGGTTAAAGAGTCAGCAGGTAATTAGTGAATACTGAATTAAGGTAACATAACATCATTGTAAAAGAAAACAAGACTGGACTGCATGTTGAAATATTCAAAGAGCTTGATAGTGGATCATGAATTAAAAAGGAGACGTGCCTTATAAGCTGTATTAAACTTCTTAAGCTTCATTAAGAATTAACTGACAACCTTGAAAAACTTCAAATTTCTAGCACAAAACAGCAATGGAATTAATTAAATCCATCTTAAAATTCTCATTCTTGTTGAGCTAGCAACGTGGTGATATTAAGCAAGCTACAACTCAAAAATGTTCTTAAAATATAAATGTAATAGTGCTTAAATGCAGAATTTACCTAAGCATTATGCTGATACTGACACTCTGGTAAAAATAACTCCTATCGTTCCTAAGAACACCTTACATTAGTTAAAAAGTAAAGCATGATATAGTTTTGCTGTTTCCCTTAACAAAACAAGAAAGGTAAAGGTTAACTTGTGTAAACTAATTGTGTAAACTAACCTGATGACCCATGGCACTCCTTCTTGCCGCGCCGCCCTTCGCCTCTGGCGGGCTGGCCGAGGGTTGACGGGGGCCTCAGGCTCTAAGTGTGGGGGCTGAGTGTCTAACAGAGGGGGGTCGACCTCCATAGGTTCTGGGAGTGGGGGCTCGGGCTCAAGATGTGGGGGCTCAGCTAACTCAGCGGGGTCGACCTCCATTGGTTCAAGGGGCTCTGTGTCCATGAAGTCAGTGACTGAAGATATATATTTTTTTATAGGTCCAAAACAACTAAGCATCTTTGAGTTCTGATTGGCCTGTATTTCAAAGCTCATGCCATTGTCTTTAAGCACATGTAAGTTAGAATGTCCATTCAGCATACCAGACACAAAATTTACCGTATGGTTGTTTGTGGATACTGCTTCGACAAGGAACATTTTGCCCTTGCACCTGTTACTGTGAAAAGCGAGCACAGATTTATTAAAACAATTTCTTTTACTTGGCATGGTGTTGGTGGTGGGAAGTATAAATCTACGTGTCCCTTAAAAATATTTTTGAAAAAATATTAATTTGTATATAAGTGAACACCTTATATCAGACAAACATCAAAACAGCAAGAAGTTTTACTACTATTTTAGTTTCATTATTTTTCAGAAGGTTATCCTTGAATGTTTGCATCCACAGACCTTTATCCCCCAACACACACCCCTTTTTTTTCATTTTTTTAAAGTAAGAAGAAAATATCAGACCTGCCCTCCCCTTGTTTTACAAATCCTCAATTGAATTTTATGCACTACTACACATCAAAATCAATCTTTTATGCAAATATAAGAAATTTGGATAAATAAAAACAAAATAATCTGCACAAGTAAACAGAGAAAAAGTCATAAGGATGGCATACTACATACATAACAAGCATTTAAGTCCAGAATAAAACTTACAATCAACAAGAGGTCTCTTTGGTGGGGGAACATCCTCCTCAGGCTCTAGGGTCTCTCTCTAAAAGGAGAATGTTATAACAAAAACAATGAGAACTGGGAACAGACCCAGATAAAAAAACGAACCTTTCATTTTCCCTGTGCTTTTACAAGTATATGAAAATTACCTATGTAACACACTTGTAAATAGACTGTTAAAAAAAACAAATTTATGGTACACACCTGTTAATAAAAACATTGTCATAAATAATTAATCTTTAATTTTTAGAAATATACATTTATTGTCATTATAGAATATATATATATATATATATATATATTGGTGCTCAGCATTGATTTGTTTTGCAGACTAAGAGGATATATATCACTGAAGAACCTTTTTTTTAAGTGCTTTGGATATACGAACAAGAATCATATGTTTACAATCGTAAACTTTACCGGTAGAAAATCAAGTTGCATTTCAGAATAAAAATTGACCCTTGTGTCAGAAAAACAACTTTTCACCTCACAAGTTCCTAATGCATAGTATCTCAAGGGTCAATATATAGATTTAATTGTATCAAATTTCCAAATGGGATTTTTTTTTAAGTTTTAGGGAAAACCTTTATTAAAGCAAATAACATACATACCAATAAAATTTATGACTACAATGTAATGAGAAATTCTTTTAAAATTAAGTGGGATCAGTTTGACATCCTGGCATGAAAATCGAGTAAATAATTGGTAAATATACTTGGCCTGCATGCTTGTCTAATCTAAATGTATTACCTAAATAGGCAGAGGGATAAATTGCACTAGAACAAATTATAGTCATATTTGCGATGTCCAGTAATTATTTGTGGAGGAAGACCACAGACCACAGACCCCCGGCCCACCACATGTTAGCTGGCAAATCTCTCCTTGTGAAATTTCTTGCATAGACCATGACTTGAACCCATGCAGTGGGGGACGGAGTTGTTTTTCTCTGGATAATCAATTTAGCATGATTTATCAAATGCGGCAGGGCATTGCACTCCTTTGGTTATTTCTTGTTAATTGGTACCACATTACTCCTGCTTAATTGATGAGTTTAATAGCCCCACAACAATCTTGCAATTATCCAAAAACAGTGTTCACTTGCAGCAGATATGATGATGCCTCCACAGTGAAAGCATGCGGTGTACACATTTATAACAGACATAATATCTGATTTTTAACCATTATTTCTGATCAAAGCTATTTGTTAATAATAATAATAATAAAATATAAGCATCATTTACATCAATTTCATCTAATACATATGTTTGTAAATAGTTAATAGTAATAGTATAAATAGTATAAACTTTTCCTGGTATCATCCCACCAACAGCATGTCAGTTATCTTTAAGCAGATATATATACATTGTACTAACACAACTACTGTCATGTTGGCAAAGTCAGGCCAGTATTTGGTAGAGGAACATGCCAGACAAATGCCTGGGTGAAAACCCTGTGCATGGCATGTCAACTAGAAGACCTCCCCACAAAAGATTTAACCCTAGTATTTTTATATTTTGGTTAAATACATCATAATCACACCCATATCAATAGTATACCCATTATGCTAATAACCTGCTATTTAACTGTATACCCATTAAAAGTATACCCATTATGATAATAACCTGCTATTTAACTCGTTGACCAAAATATTGGGTAGAACCTCCAGAGCATGTCATCTTAAAGACCTCTACTGGAGCAGGCTTACATGTACAAGTTTCTTGCATTGTCTTGAAAATTACTGAAACTATTACCGGTATTGATTTTGGTCCCTGGGCTATCTTTATAACTAATCAAGTCGGAGAGATCTATTAAAGAGGCCTAGACAAATTAATCTAGGTCTGTATTCACCAGCATTTCTTAGCCCAAGTCACAATTTTCATACCAAGAAAGCTTTTGTATTTAGTTAAAACGTAATTTTAAGCTCAAATAGCAGTCAAAGTGTCATGCAACATTTTAGACAATTAGCTGAATACTTTGAAGAGAATGTGAATTAAAAATCAGAACTTGACCAATTCTTACTTTACAATGATTGGTGAATACAGGCCCTAGTGTGTAGGTTTTGGCTCAGGCATAAAATAAGAGCTGCAACAGGACAGCACTATAGGTAGTACAAGTGCTTGATAGTAGGCTGGAAGCTTGAATGTGCTTGCATAAAAAAAACTTGAACCTGCACATATATATTCCAATATTTTGGAATTCAAACCAGAGCCATATTACTTGTAAACTGAACTTGAGACACAAAATGTAGTACCGTAAGTATGCTATTTAAATATTTGAACCATCTATGAAGCAGAAAATTAATATCCTTGGCAAGTTTTCAAGTTATTCGAATAAACTCAAAATTAAATCTTCCTTGTTAATGATTAAAATTCCTATCTACTTAAATGTACCTTGTGAATGCAGTACCTATTATTTTAAAGAACAATATGAACAGTTGGAATATTTAAATTAAATCTGGACACCTTGTCATGTCAATTAATGAGTAAAGGGTTGGAGTCTGATACCCAGTTTCATTACAGTAATGAATAATCAACAGGCGTTTCATAAATAATTGGCATGAATGGTTTTGTTTAACATTATAGATACAGCCAATGCAACTCTGAAAACATTAACAATAAGATTACTACTCCTGATTATTCAAGTAAATTTTGTATTCACTTAAATTAGAATTTGGATATATGCCACTGTTTAAGCTACACAAAAGCTTTGTTTAGGAAAGTATGTGAATTAAAAATAAGTGTTGTTGAACCAGTATTGGGGTTGTATGGGTTTCTGTCTGCCAATATCCATTATTTTTTGTGTCGAGGCCCTTTTAACAGACAGTAGTAAATGTTTCAGTGATTCTACTACCAATGTTGATTCAATTAATAATTTCATTCATGGGTTTTCTGGGATATATAAGACAAGTTAAACACCAAATCAAAAGAAAAGTGTTACCTGACGCTTGAGCCCCTGGAGTCCACTGGGCCCCGCCACAGGGCTGTCATGCCTTGGCGGAGTCACTGTCTGAGGAGGAACAACCTCCCACTCCAACCCTCGAGGTGCAACTTGAAACAAGTTACATACCGGCGGTACCGGAGGGGCCCTGGACTCCTTAAAGTAAAAAAACAACAATTATTTTAAAGTCACAACAAATACTCATAGTTTTGAAAAACATGTTGCATAGTTTGGATGCAAGGATTTTGGGCTTTGTTGCTCACGACAGCATCCAGAATTATGCAAATATTTCAGAGGCATGAAGGATTGACCCTGTCTTTTACTACTCATGGGAGATCTTCATGCCTAAGAAAGGAATAGTGTGAGTACAGAATAACATACTTGTCTCAAAGCGTAATAGACTGTGGCCAGGCATGTTTCAAATGTTAACATTAATATTGTAATCTTTTCCAAACGAGATGCTCAAGGGATTGTATTATGCACTGCAGAATATGCTTGAAGTGCAGATTCATTAATGACCAATTTTGAGCAGGAATATTGCTCATGACCAAGGGCATCACTGACTATGCATTATATACTAGGCAGAGATATTTGTCATATCCCACGCAACGCCATAGCAGGTTATGACAGGTTATTTTTATTATCTAAGGTCCATCTATGGTAGTTCAGATATTTCTAAGCTCAAAGCATCTCAGTCTAAGGTTACTGCACGTGTTTGGAAAAGGATGGTGCAATCAGGATTTAGATGCAGATCACATGGGTGTAGTGTTTACAAAATAACTGAAAATTAATGTTGAACTAGTATATATATTGATTGCATTGGATAACACTTATACATGTTTTTTCCAGACCTACTTTTAGTTAAAATTCAATCATAAAGTACTATGGTATGTTGAATAAAGAATTATTATCGAAGGTTATTGATCGTGTATCTTTTGTATGATCTCTATTTTTTAGAAGGGATGTTTTTGCAGATTAATTATTATTATATATATATTATTATATATATTATATATATTATATATTATATTATAATTATTATGTATTAGGTTACCATAGAATAATTTTAAGTAGCTATTATTTGCATACCATAAATCGCTTACAAGGTTAAATTTACACAGCTCAAACAGCACTTGTCAGCACTGATTTATCATGATAGCATGCTGTCTATAACTGCCAAGTAACAATGCCCAGTCATTTTCTGACAATTAGCTGGGCAGAGTTGACAAAGCATGTAGATATTTTATGATAAATAAGGATTTGAAATCAGGCTGATATAATGAAGATAAACAAATAACTTTTCTTAAACATGGACAAACACTGCCTGCACATGCTGGTTAAAGTTAACAGAGTGCCCAAATTAACCAGGACACATAAGGTGTGTCTATAGTCAGAACTCCCTTGCTGCATACAGAACCTACAACATTTTTTACACCTAATATTAAGTTACCTATATCTGTAGAGCCAGGGGCGGATCCAGAAAATTTTTGTGGGGGTATGACTCAAGATCCATTTAACTTTCTTTACATCTAGAGATGGAAGGTATTTGCCGGCATTTTTGCCAATACCGTGCAGCGACATTTCTATCATTATACCACAGAGGCACTTATGAGGTGCCCTGGGACTGAACACGGCCGGTCCATTAAAATGACACCGACGAGTCAGGCGTAATGCTGTCCCCTTAGCCCCGAGTGTTAGGATGGAAGCCACTACTACCAACTTTATAGTCTTGGTTTGACCCTGCCGGGGTTTGAACCCGCGACCTCCCGATCCGCAAGCCAGCGCTCTACCACTTGAGCTATTGGGGCCGGTCTTCTTTTCATCTAGTAAATACTATATGTATATACACAGTAAGGGACCCTCATTCTACCTAAGCAGTAAAGAGACAAAATTTTCCTTGAAAGCTTAGTATTTTTTAAAGCTTACATGTATGTGTTTTTACAACTCTACTCTTTTACCTGGTTGGTGGGGGGATGCATGTGACTATTAAGGTTTTGTTTATCACATACCTCCATATATAATAATAGTAATTAAGCACACAAGGTGAGTGGGCATGCCAATATTTTGTAATGCAAGCAGCCCTTAGATACTGGGACATCAGATTCTTTGATCAAATACTATAGATTTCACAGCAAAAAAAATAAAACTTAAGATTTGAAATAATCCAGATTTGTAACAATCAAGCAAATTAAGGAATAGGCTAAGAATTTTGAAAACAGAGGTTTCAATTAGGCAATACACAAAACCTGTGAAATAAAAATGGGTAGAAATGTTGTTCAATAAAATGATGACAGTTTACAGTTATTTATATCTCGGTAGGTTTCAAAATCTATGCCTTAATAGTATGCAACTTAATGTCAAAGTAATCTTGGTTATTAACTTCAAAACAAAATATCTTGACTTGACTTGAGCACTAAGTGTTCTGTTCAATATACATAAACCCCATTACCATGACCAAGGGGGTGGTTGATATCCACTTGATAAATCAACTAAATCTGAAATTTGTTTTGAACATTCAGCCTGATATTGTTGTTAATACATCAAAATTTATAATAACTCATAAGTTATCCAATAATTACTTCTTGTATTTTTAACAAGGCTTTATTAATATAGATTTATTTGCAAATAATGTAAATCCTGACCAGACAGCTCAGAGTGTAACAACTACACAGATATGTGTTTCCATACTCAATTTTAAAAACTATACTTGTTTTTTTGGGAGGGGTTACCAAACTGAACATACATTTTTTTTAAAAGTTATTATTTATTATTTACGTAAACAAATGATTCAAAATATTTTCTCATTAACAAATTAAAAAAATAAACAAAAAAGATTTTAAATGTACTCACAAGCCACAGCTTATAAGTCCTAAGGGGGGGCCTCGCCAGAGGGTGCCTAGGAGGGGAGGGACCGGGACGCAGTCTCGGGTCAACTGCAGGCCAGACTGCACGGGGGCGGGGTGCAACTGGCGGAGGTGGAAGCAGGGGTCGGGCGATGGGCGGCTGGCAGGGCGGTGGCGGCGGGGGCGGACGAACAAGGCAGAAAAAAATGACCAAGGCCAAAAGGCCATGAAAGATGAAAAAGAGTGTGAAAGAGATCTGAAACATAAAAATGAAATCTAGTTTTAATAAATGGCTTTAATCAAAAACAAGTAACAGAACTGGGCTTATTTCAAAAACAAGGACAGGTGCATCAAATAGTAGGCAAGTTCAACTGTAAGCCGATTATTATTAATTATGCTGAAGTGGAGGATGTAATTTGTAAAATAAAATGACAAATGGTGAGTTTTAATGACATTCCTTTTTTTTTTATTGTATATAAAATACTGTAGCAAATTTACCCCATTAAATATAATCTAGTCTATGAACAAAAGAATGTGAACAAGAGCTAAATGTAGCTCACACATGCTTTTAGCAAATAAACTACCCAAATGTACATGAACTGCATTGAGGATTGCAAACTGCCTTTGAAAGCCTATAAAGAACACATTTGACAAACCCCATAGCTTAGTGGAGTTATAATTTAAAGTAAATGAAGGTCACTTAAAATAAAAAATTTACTATTCGATGAACCAAAAAGGCAACAATTGAATAAATTGCCAGTTTTTGGACTTTTATCTTTTAACCACGCATCTTTAGATGCACTGAAGTCAAAAGTCAAGTGTGGTAGTAAATAGCATTCTAATGCTACCATATTACTTCATTGTGCTCACTAATGCTATTTAAGTATTTTTAAATCCAGTTATCAATTTGTTAAAGTAACCTAGCTTTAATAGTCAGAATTACAATTTTGTCCTGTAGTAAATTAAATTATTGTATATGTGACTTGTATATATGGGCCATGATTTCATTAGTACAAGAAGTCATGTGGGGCTTAATACTGTTTGTCCATAAAATAAACTGACAAACAGAACATTATAAACCTACAACCTTAGACCATGATTAAGAAAACAACAACATTCATAATGAATTTGCCTACTATTTGTACAGTCCATGTATTTTGAATTACCATAACTTATTAAACTAACAAATTGATTGAAACCACACCCAAAAGTCTCACAAGGTTCCTCTACATGAAAAAAGAAGACATAGGCCTTCATATGTGGGTTGGAGACCGATTTTGGGGAAAAGGCTATAATGTGGGAAAGTCTGCCAAGCTGAACTGTGGTGCACCAGTGGTTCTACCCATACATTTGTCTGGGGGTTTTCTCTACTTAAATTGCTGAACATCACTATAGTGATGATAATATGTAAATAAACATTAGGTCAGCCTATTGTTTGTTATCTACTGCTATACAATATAATCACCACATGCAAATGGAAGACTAGGTTGTTAAGAGTTAAAAGCAGCTAGAAAAAAAAGAATTTAAAAAAATGGTGCTGGATTCTTTTAAAGGAAATCATGTTTCCATACATTAGTGATCTAGGTAACATGGTATTCCATTATTTATTCAACAAGGTTGTTTTTTAAAAAAAAAATAATGCAAATTTGACCAACTTTGAGTTAATTAAAAAATCTCATTTAGTAAACTCCCTTCTAGGATATGACCATTTGTCTAATTGGTAGGCTAGTAGGAAAAGGATTTTGGGTGCAATCTCATTAAAATCACATCCTAACTTTCGCTTCATAACTTTCCGCTGGTTAGGATCTGATGACATCGCATTAGGTGTCACCTCAATTTGACCTTTAATTAGCCAATGAAATCGTCGGCTGCAAAATGTTGGGGTATAACTTCATGAATATTCGCCAGATTACGGCTATTTACGGAAATTCATATTGAGCGACAATGTCCAAGGTATTCCGATTATAGGGGTGTGTCCCATTTTCAAGACGGCAGCCCCCATTGACATTTGCGATCCAGTTAAACAAACGCCAAAGAAATTACATTCGTTAGTTGATCGGTGCTGTTTTTGCGGGATGTCATATCTCCAGGTTCTGATAACGGGTAGTGGGAGCAAACACACTTAAAAACAGTTCAAACAAAACTTAGAATCAATGAAGACGCCTTCATAATATGAAAAAGGTAGTGAAGTGTTTGTCGCTGTCTGACAACGATACCGCGGTGTAACGAGGTTTCTGATTGGTCAAGTTTGACGTCATTGGTTCATTAATATTTATAACTTGAAGGTCACTTCGAGGCGACCTTTATCAGGATGTTATCAGATCCTAACCAGCGGAAAGTAATGTAGCAAAAGTTAGGATGTGATTTCAATGAGATTGATTTTGGGTGTGGCTCAACCTTCACTCCAGAAGCAATCTATCTCATTCATTAAAAATAACTGTTTCATATTAAAAGTGTGTTCCAAAGGTTTTAAAAGTCATGTCTAATAATAAGAAGTAAAAAAAAGCAAAGATGTGCAAAGATACAGAGTATCTGATATCCCTTTAAGGTGGTATTTGACAGTGAACCTATGTCATTAGCCTGTAACTATATTTTTCCATGGTTTCTCTGAATCTATGCATAATTATTGCGTAAACTCAAAATTAAGTACAAGACATTTTTTATCACTAGCTATTTTGTTAGACAAATTGCAAAACAATCACTTTAAATGTTCATTCTATCCAAATAAAAAGAGATACGTGTGCGGACAATTAGATGACCATATAATGCAAACTCGGAAATATGATCTCTGTAGCATGGCTCAGATTGAAATTACCCGTTTGCAATGTTTGTGGTTCTTTTATTGGTACATAGCACTGACACCATAATGGTCATATTAGCAACGTCCAGCCAATTATTGGTGGAGGAAGACCCCAGACTTATACCTGGGTAGAACCAACATTATGCTTCACTGTTAGCACAGATGGAAGGCATTATTGAACAGCATTTTCCTTTTCAGGTAACAATGACTTAAATGGTTGTTCAAGAAAAACAATAATGGTTGAAACTGTCAGATACCACCTTTAAAATACAAAGCAAAAATAAACTCACCTTTGTAAAAAGTTAAGCTTAAGGCTGAGCAAGCCTAATAGATATGGCACAATTGTAAATGATCCATGTTGTGCTGCATTAATAAAAATCACTATGCAAAATTAAGCCATATTCACTAGCTGTTTATGAAATTATAATTGGTGCTATATTTAATTCCAAATTTGACTTTATACTTTAATTACATTAAACAAGAAAAGATAAGTTTTCGTTTTAAATTTAACAGGAGTGATGCATATTTAATCAAAACGAAAAAAAGTGTTTATCCTTCTGGGATTCATACACACAACCTCCAGTATTTTAGCCAATTTTTTAAACCTTCAATTTAAGGTGCTGTATTAGACTTGCTCTACCTTAATCAAGCCACCATCCTTCTCATCTGAAACAAGCTGATGTTTGCCACACACTTCTTCAGCACCTGATGGGACATCATCAACTGAAATATGTTATTTCAATAAAAATTTAATAACATATTAAATAGTTAAAACAGTTTAATACAATGATTATACAAATACATGTAATATTTAAAAGAACAACTTCATAAATTTGAACAATTCATTTATTTTATTGAATTAACAATTTTAACAACACAGTGTTGTGTTAAAGAATAAAATTGACAACATTTAAGAAGCTATTGATTTAAAATGGTGACAATGAACAAGGAATTGAAGCACAGATATAACTCCTGAATGTCACAGCTTGGATTCGAGTTTCAATTGGGGCGGAGGAACATAACTGAGGTTTTCCAACTGGTTGACACTATGCTGGGGTATCCAGCAATTTTTTCAACAGGGTTTCTCCCCTTAAATAGCTTCATGTTGCTTAAATAACTAAAATTGACTTGTTGTCATACATTTTAAAAACAATACCAATCAAAGCAACTTTAAGCAAAGGTCATGGATAAGCCAAAAAGACTGTTTGGGCAAAGGGAGGCAAATCAATACATAAAACAAGGAAGTACAATATAAACTAGAACTAATCAACTAAAAGTCTGAAAATTCTGTTCAATATAAACAAATAAAGAAAAATGGTTAAAAGGTCCTGTCTGTCAACTATGCCAAACCAAAGAAAATAGAAAAAAAAACAATACACCATATCTTGGTCCTAGTTACAGGTCCCAAGCTTCCTCTCAGTGAAAAAACTTTATTGCAACTGTGATAGCACTTCATGGTTAATTTGCTTAAATGAGGACAAGTGTTCAAAAAGCATGCTCACCAGCCAAATGAGATTTAATCATTAAGTTTTCATTTCTTTTATCAGTTCAGACTTAAAAAATGTATTATAAAAAATAATTGTAAATGCAGAGATCACAACTTTTTATGGCACAGGTACCTTACAGTTCATGTCTAAATATCATTATGACCTGAAGAAGGAAGACTCTGTGCCTCTTAAATAAAAATTGAACAAACTTAACTAAATAACACAATGCTGATCTTTTATTTAAGGACTTAAAAAGAAGAAGGTCTTCTATCAATATCTAAGTCCCTCATCTATTTATTTATTTGGGTTTTACGGCACACCGACACTTAACAGGTCATACGGCGCCGAATACAAAGATAAATGTGAATAGAGCATAATCAGGTTAAAACTAACCTATGTAAGTAAAATGTAGAAAAATATAAAAACTATCAGGTTAAAAAAAATAAATTATAATTGAAAACAGGTCAACACATCAAACGGTTTTAAAAAGTATAACGGTTGGTAAATAAACTGTTTAAAATTTTTTAACTGATTAAGAATACTAATCTTAGTCCCTCAGTTGTTTCCATTAGGAATAACCATTAGGAATAACAAATGTGTTGTAGTTATTCTTACCTTATTTGTCCCACCATGAACACTGCCAGAAGAAGCAGGCGATCAGCTTGTTTATGATGATCTGGATGGTGTACATGTACAACACAGAACTGAAACATAGCTAAGTCAAGCGCAGTGTGATCATAAGATACAAGGTTATGTTGTATTTCAGACTATAAAAGATAAACCATCCTTCACAAAAATATAGGAATGGCTTTCAGACTATATAACAAATAGGGAAGATTTTACAAAAGGGAAGAGCTGGGGAATATTTTTATAACAAATAATATTAAGCATGAACTTGGATCTAAAACTGTGCTCAAGGGAATATGGGTGATAGTGGAGGAGGGGAGATTTTGATTACAAACAATAAATCTATAATAATATCCAGCATGGATTCAGGTCTTCAAAAGAGTGCCAATGATATGTTTTTATGAGGTAGTCATCATATTTTGCAATGAAAACTTTTTGTGTGTTTTTTTTAAATACAACACAGCGACCAATTATCATCATTATTGTGACGTCCAGCTATTTGGTGGAGGAACATCCCATATAAATGTCTGGGTAGCACCACCTGTGCACCACAAGTCAGCTGGGAGACCTTCCCATATTAAGTCCTTCACCCTGACCAGGACTCGAACCCACACAGTAAGAGGCTAAGCAGTCAGAAGAGTTACAAATCGGCAGCTCTACCACAATGCAACGGGCACCCAAGAAAATAGTTTCTATGGTGCCCAGTTCTAATTCAATTACCATAGTCTGGTGTGTGTAAGGGACTAAGGGACAAGGTCTTTTGTAATTATATTCATCAAAAGAGCCTGACAGGGTTGTCAATGAACAAAAATATATTGATTTATCCATGATATTTTTCTTGCAGTGGATTATTAATATACAATTTAAAGATCTTTTCATGAGTAGACACTGCACATCTTTCTCTAGCAATAAGCATGTTTATCTTTGTCACGTTTTTTTTTTCTATAAAGCTTTTACTGTATACTTGTAGGGTCATTAGAACGAAAAATTCATGACACTGGTGTAATAAGTTAGTTAACCTGGAATTTCCTATTAGTAAATACCATTCTTAACAGTAATTGCAAAACATTACTATAATTGATGCAGTATTAACCATTTTAATCTATATTTATTTTAGAGGAATTGTTAAAAAGAGTGTAAAAAAAAGTAAATGTTCTTATTTTTTTTCTCACTGTAACAGTTATTTCAGCAATAATCTGTTAAGCAATCAAAAAGCCCTTTAAATTCAGGATAAATATGCTTCTCAATTCTAAGACAGACTAATTACTACAAGAATCTTCTATTTGGAGGAGGAGGACCCCAGACAAATGTATGGGTAGAACCACTGGAACACCACAAGTTAGCATGAAAACCTTCCCACATCAAGTCCTTTGACCTGAACAGGACTCAAACCCATGTGGTGAGAGGATTAGCTATCAGGCGTTACAAATCAGTGACCCTACCACTTCACCATGGGCACCCCTCTTCGAATATGATTTTAATATTGCGATACTACTAGTTTTGATGCTACAATTTTCTATGTAGGACAAATTCTTTATTTCTCAGAAAATCCTTCCAGAAACTATTTAGCTCAACTTTCAGAAGACAGTGGTTACTGGTATTATCAATTCAAAAACATGTGGGAGAATTTTATCCAATCTATGCAATGGTTGTTATATATATATTTTTGTTTTGTTACATCGCACTGACACAATTATAGTCATATTGGAGACGTCCAGCTAATTATTAATGCAGAGAGACCCCATACTTGTGTCTGTGTTGAACCACCACACTGCAGTTTAGCTGGAAAACTTCCCCACAATTTTTAGTCCCAACCAGGACTAGAACCCATGTAGTGAGGGGCTGAGGAATTACAAGTCAGCAACTTGATATGAGTAATCAATTTATCTCTTAGAAAATCAAACCTGGCACTGTTTAACTTATCAGTTGATACAACCAATATTGCTTATTGAGATAAAAGCTTGGTACCACATTTTTTTTTGTAACAGAACCATGGCTATACTTATCATAATATACACCCTGGTTGGACTTATCAAACTTGATTTTATCAGTATGTTTGCTCAAATAGAAGACAAATTCATTTTCATTTCAACCAATGCATTGGTTATTATTAAAATTTAATCTTGACACTAAGATTTGCAAAGAAGAACCAGTGTCACATTTCTCAAAATCTAATCAGTACCTTTTAAAACCTGATTTCTAACTGTTATGATCAATATGAGGACATATGTGAGGTTTCCTATCAATATGTACATTGGTTATAGAAATATAAGCTTGATATCACCATTTTCAGTCTGATCAGGGCCGCTATAATTTCCACAAAATCTACCACAGAACTTTCTATCAGTTAATTAAGCAAAAGTAAGTGAGGTATCTTCTCAGTGATTATTGAGGTGTTGAAATTGGAACAAAGACTTACTTAGTCAAACCAGTGCCATATTTGATCAGAAAATCTAAACTGGCACCTTTACAATGACTATACCAGGTTGGTATGATCAATGATTGTAAAAATTATGTAACCTTCACCTCCTTTATGCCATTGTAATCAAGATAAAAACTTAGAACAAAATGTTCTAAGAGCCAGGGCAATATTGATCACAAAATCCAATGTTATTAAACTTGACTCTAATATTAGGTATAATTGATAGGAAGACATTAATGTATCATTCCCATATCTGCCTTGCTTTCATGAATACAGGGTTGAAACAAATGTTTCCTAAGTAGAACCAGTGCTCTATTTCTTTAAAAAATCCAACATGGAACTATTTAAGTTGACAATATTTCTAGGTATGGTAAATAGGAAGGTGTGTGATGTTTCTTATCAATCATTTCATTGGTTATTGCCATGTTAGCTTGATACCAAGATTTCTGAAGCAGAACCAGTGTCATATTTATAAATATATCCATCCTAGAACTATTAAATCTCACTTTAGCAGTAGGTATAACCAACAGAAAGATATGAGAGTCCAGTGTCATTTGCATTGGTCATTAAGATGAAAAATAAATTCCAAAATCTCTTTATAAATCCATGGCCATATTACTCAAAAAACTGATTTGGATATAGTAAACTAGACCATGCCAGTTGGTTTGACAAATTTGTGTGTTTTTTTTAAATATGTCACAATGACAAATTATGCATAGTAAGGTAGGTATAGGCTGACTGTACCTGGTTGCTAAACTAACTCACATGTTTAATGCACTAGACCAATTTTTGACAAAACTGAGTCAGTTTTTCACAAACTTTAACCTTAAAGACTTCTTATAAGAGTTAAAAAACGAAATAACCCAATGCTGCAATCATATCATGTTTGTAGGTATTAGCATTGTTCGTTTGAGATAGAATCAAGTTCTTCATTCAGTTAAAGAATTATAGGCTTTGAAAACTTCAATTTCTTATGATAAATTAAAAATAAAGAGCTAATTTAACACATTTAAGTCTGAACAACTGGGCAGTGATATACTAGAATGACGATTCAGCTGATAGTTTTCACTTTCGTGCAGCACGAAAAACATGGGCGCTAACTACAAAGCAAGGTTTTTAGTTATGGGTACATGTGTCAATAAGTTCGTTGCTTGAGGAGATGAAGACTTACATTGATGTAGATTATTTGTATTGATACACATCGTAATGTCATTGAAACAAGAGTTATGTAGGGCCTAAGGAGGGAGGGGAGAAGGGATTACAACAAGGGCGGGAGGATAATGCAAGAAATATTTCAAATAAATTCAAATAAATAAATGATAAAAAAGAGTCTAAATAAATAATCATCTGTAATAATAATGAAATAAAATTATACATATTGAGATATACCATATCTGTGAATATATAACAAATGGAAAGTAAGTAAGTAATTAAAAATCGAGAGAGCAAAAGGAATGCGTCAACTTACAGCGAAGATCATGATGGCTATGAGAAAAAGGCGGGTTTTTGTAACGAGTACCGCGAAAGTCTCGCGAGACATTTGTAAAAAAATTATTAAAACTATATATTTTTTACTTAAATGCACAGCATAATATACAAAATGTATGAGGAATCTTAAAGAACTTTATGAATAAAAAAAACAACACATTTATTTTTCAATCGGAAAATATTTTCTATACCCCAATGAACACGATGGCAGTGTTATAAAACAGGTAAGTTCAGGTGTGATAATTGTAACTGGCTCAGTGGCGCAGTGGTAAAGCCGTCGGATTCAATGCTTGACATTTGAAGTTTTGTGAGGGAGGCCGTCTAAAACATCATTTTTGTTGTTGTTGTTGTTTTAGATGCTGCTGCTTTGTTGTTGTTTTTGTTTTGTTGTTATTGTTTATGTTAACATTATTTAGCATATTTTTTGGATCTTGTTAGGAAGGATGAAAAGATCAATTCCAATAACACACTAAATACACATGTATTCGCAAGGAAGAATTATACTTCAAATGACTTTTTTATCAGTTTCAGAAAATGAAAATTTATGAGAATTGAACACGTTTTGTTACTTGTACATCATATAAGCGTCCTTATTAATAGTTTTGCTCAGTAGGAACAACGTTGTTGTTTTTTCTAGATCTTGTCCCTTAGCGTCTCTTGTGATAATACAGAATGACATTTCGAATAAGAAAAATAATTGCAATGCACAATTAACGAAATTTTCAGTTTTTTATAATTTTAAAAATTTAATCTGATCCAAAGTATGAAAAATGCTCCACATTTGTTACAGACCCGTTTGCATAAAGTGGCAAAAATGATAGTTAATAACTTTATTTACATGATTAATATGCCGATATACATTTTTATATTGCGTTTTAAATAGAAGCAACTTGCCACTTTTAGTATGTCAAAGATACATTAATTATGCAACAGCTTTTTGGAGATGTTAGTTAAGTAACCCATCTCTTATTTAAAAGATGTGTTTTCAAAGTTTGGAAGATTCAAACGCGTTGCGACGGAGGAGTTTATGTCGCTTTTGTATCCTCACCCACCTTCTCCGAAATGCATATATGGTAATAAACTTCATATATTTGTCAATCATTGATTGGATCAACAGTGGCGTAATAATTTAAATAAACATGAAAGGCGGAGCGTATTGGATTTAGTTCCGTTGCTTCGATACAGCCATGGTCAGATTGGCAACGTGTAGCGCTTACTCATCAAGAAAGAGTCTCAACACATATTTGGGTAGAACCCCCTGGCCCAAGGCATGTCAGCTACAAGAGTTCTAGATATCAGTACATGTAACAGAGCGAATGTGCACGTTAGTGATAGCTAAGGCTGGTATTCGATAGTTTGCCTATAACTAATACATGTAATACATGTACCATGTTAGCCCTCTTCTAAAAGCTGTTTATAAAATTATCAGAATGGTAAGACAGAAATTGTGAAATATATCGCTTTAAATGTCCATAAATTCCAAATCTTTAAAAACGCACGATAGGGATTTCAGCTATAAATAGATATCGACGCCAGAGCCGATTACCCGAATAATCTTGAACGTTGTCTCAAAGGTAAGTGGTCACGTGATTTTCTTTTTTGTTGTTGTTAACTTGATTAAGAAATAAATCGTCCATTTTTTATTTCGTTACAGTCTTGACATTCTACAAATAGCTTTTTAAGCCATTGTCTTGCATGTGTTTAAATTAGTATACATTCTGTTAATAATAAGAGTAAATAACGACAAATAGACTGAGAGGTAGACTTACATTACAAGACATCTCTCTGCTACATACAATGGATGGAAATGCGGCCACAAGAAAGGATAGAGCTTTCCAGGTAATCTCTTTATGCAAATGAACATTTTTAAAAATCGCCCTTCACTGATTACTTTTACTCCCGTTTATTTCTAGAACACAATGGATCAAGTGCAAGCCTACATTTATGAGCTGTCATTCTTAAACTTCTTAAACTTTTTATTTTATTTTATCTTAGAGCTATGAGTCTCAGGTATATGCTTTCCGTCTAAGTACGAAAACAAAAAGATTTAGAAGGGTCGTACCCATGGTCATGTTCTGTATGTATATTACAACATTAAATGTACATTTGTGATCCCGTGCTTTAATGACCTAATTATTTGTCAAGGGCAGAAACCAAGCCATAATAACCTATTTAAAGGATCTTTCCACGTGCTAGACATGCACGAGTATTTGCCCGTTCATCTTGCGCCTGAGCCCAGGGTCCTTGGACGAGATTGGATGTCGAGGGCAATCCTGGCCCTACCTGACAACACCGTAAGTTCTGCCTATATGCGTTCCGGTGACGTGTCAAAGGCCAAAACACAGACCAAATGGCCTTTTAAATAGGTCTCCACATAGGCTATATATGCATGCATGCTAGCCTGTTTGTCAACAACTACCTGGGCTCAGGTCGCTAGGCTGTCAAGGAAGGCATGCATGTTGCCTCCCATGGTTATAAAACTACACAGAACGCGCCAGGTCCCTTTCAAAACCAGGCCCAAAGTTCGAAGCCGCCCTTATCCAGAAGTAAATAGATATGTATGTTTACATGCCAAAATTTGGATGCGTGTTTGCCTGGTTGTCAGTCTGCGCCTGAGCCCAGGCATGTGGGATCGGATTAGGTGTCAAGGGCTTTCCAGAACCTTCCTGGCCACACCGGAAGTTCGGCCAGGATGGTTACCGGTGACGTGTCAGGAGCCAAAAACGCAGGTCAAATTTAAAGGATCTTTCCTTATGCTGGAAGGCGCCTAAGCCCAGGGTCCTGGGACCGAGTTGGATGTCGAGGGCAATTTTGGCCATACCTGACTACACAGGAAGTTCTGCCTATATGCGTTTCGGTGACGTGTCAGAAGCCAAAACCCAGGCCAAATGGTCTTATTTAGTAAGTCTCCACATAGGCTATCTATGGATGAATGCACGCCCGTTTGTCAGCATGCACTTGGGCTCAGGTCGCAAGGACCAGCTCGGCTATCAAAGGCACTCGTGCACCTTGCCTCCCATGCCAAAAACCTGCACGGGACGCGTCCGCTTCACGGCAAAACCAGGCAAAAATTTCGATGCCCGTCCTTTTCCAGAAGTAAATAGATGTGTATGTTTACATGAGAAAATGTGCATGAGTGTTTGCCTGTTTGCCAGTCTGCACCTGAGCCCAGGCATCTGGGATCGGATTAAGTGTCGAGGGCTTTCCAGAACCAACCTGACCACACCGGAAGTTCGGCCCGGATGGCTACCGGTGACGCCAAAAACGCAGCCCAAATGGCCTATTTAAAGGATCTTGCCACACGCTAGATATGCATGCGTATTTGCACGTTTATCAGTCTGCGCCTGAGCCCAGGGTCCGTGGACCGGGTTGTATGTCGAGCGCAATCCTGGCAATACCTGACCACACCGGAATTTCTGCCTATATGCGTTCCGGTGTCTTGTCAGAGGCCAAAACCCAGGCCAAATGGTCTATTTAACAGGTCTGCACATAGGCTACATATGCATGCATGCACGCCAGTTTGTCAGCATGCACGTGGGCTCAGGTCGCTGGGACCAACTAGGCTGTCAAAGTCACGCATGCACCTTGAATCCCATGCAAAAACATGCACGGAACGCGTCCGGTCCCCTGCAAATCCAGGTCCGAATATCAAGCCCTGTCCTTATCTAGAAACTTTGCATACGTGTTTGCCTGTCTGCGCCTGAGCCCAGGTACCTGGGACGGGATTGGGTGTCGAGGGCAGTCCCGAACCTACCTGACCACAACGCAAGTTCTGCCCGGATGGCTACCGGTGACGTGTCAGGGACCAAAAACAGCCAAAATGGCATATTTAAACGATCTTTCCACATACTAGACATGCATGCTTATTTGCCCGTTTAATAGTCTGCGCCTTAGCCCTGGGTCCTGGAACCATGTTGGATGTCGAGGGCAATCCTGGCCCTACCTGATCACCGCGGAAGTTGTGCCTATATGCGTTACAGTGACGTGTCAGAGGCCACAACCCAGCCCAAATAGCGTATTTAATAGGTCTCCACATAGGCTATATATGTATGCATGCACGCCCGTTTGTCAGCATGCACCTGAGCTTAGGTCGCTTGGACCAGGTAGGCTGTTGAGGGCAGTCCAGAACCAACCTGACCACACCGGACGTTCTGCCCGGATGGCTACCGGTGACGTCTCAGGGTCCAAAACCCAGCTAACGTAGTCTTTTCAAACGATCTTTCCACATAATAGACATGCATGGGTATTTGCCCGTTTATCAGGCTCCGCCTTAGCCCAGGGTCCTGGGACCGGATTAGATGTCGAGAGCAATCCTGGTCCTACCTCACCAAACAAGTTCTGCCTATATGCGTTCCGGTGACGTGTTAGAGGCTAAAACCCAGCCTAAATGGCATATTTAATAGGTATCCGTATGTGCTATATATGCAGGCATGCACGCCCGTTTGTCAGCATGCACCTGGGCTTAGGTCGCTAGGACCATATAGGCTGTCAAGGGCACGCATACACCTTGCCTCCCATGCCAAAAAAGCTGCAAAGAATGCGTCCGGTCCCTAGCAAAACCAGGCCCGAATTCCGAACCCCGCCCTTATCCAGCCGTAATGTCTGCGCCTGAGCCCAGGCACCTGGGACCCGGTTGGGTGTCGAGGGCAGTCCAGAACCTACTGACCACACCCGACGTTCTGTCCGGATGGCTACTGTTAACGTGTCAGAGGCCAAAAACCCAGCCAAAATGGCGTATTTTAACGATCTTTCCACATGCTAGACATACATGCGTGTTTGCCTGTTTATCAGTCTGCGCCTGACCCCATGGACCAGGGACAGGGTTGGATGTCGAGGGCAGTCCAAAACCTACCTAACCACACCGGAAGTTCTGCGCGGATGGTTATCGGGACGTGTCAGGGGCCAAAACCCAGCCAAAATGGCCTATATTTAGGATCTTTCCACATGCTAGACATGCATGCGTATTTGCCCGTTTATCAGTCTCCGCCTGGGACCGGGTTGGATCTATATGGTAGATAAATATACAAGAAGCAATGCCTATGTCCTAAAATAATAAATTTTAGATATTTTTGAATTTTAGATAATATCTCTAGATACATAGTAATGGGACCGCTGACTCTGCAAGGTGCACAAATATCTACCAATTTTGCAGCACCATCACCGAGTCATAGAAAAGACATCAAGTCGGGGTTTCCCTTGCTAAAATATAATAAAACTTAAAAATGGATTGAAGGAAAATGTCGTCTTTATATGTGTATTCGTGCCTGCTTTTAGTTTTCCGTGAATTTGCAGTAAACATAGTGTAAACGCATGTAAACAACGAACCCAAATTCTGAACGATTCATAGACAAAATCCCAAATTGGCCTTATTGTGGATGCCCCTTTTCCATATCTACTTCCATAGCTAATACTGTGTGATTGGTAATATTTATTATAATGCATCGTTGCCTAAACTGCATGGAGAAAGACATAATATTAAATTAAAATAAGTAAGTCGATGCCTAAGGCACGAGAGTAAGACTGAGCAAAGACTGATTGTGGAAAGGATTAGGAATATAACTTATTATATAAGGGACCTTAAATTGGAAAGAAAAAAAGAATCACACTCTACTATAAATATTTGAACACAGGTATAATTAGATTATATTGTTTCCTGTAGAATATGCTCTAGTTCTTTTTGAACTGCAGGGCTGGAAAAATACGCTAGCCCGACGTCCCGGACTAGTCAACATGTAGTTTCGGGCTACTGACCATTGGTCATTAAATTAGTCCCGGGCTAGTCATTAAATAGACGGCCGGACAAGTGACAATACACAGCGGTACCTAATTAGCAACGCAACCAATCAAGCTATCGCCTAGGGCGTTTTATCAACACCACGTAATGGCTTCGCATAGACAATTTAAACACATCCCAAAACAGCCAATCACGACGCGCGATACATCAACGCTTAACATGATCGGCCAATCAATGTGTAGGTGACAAATAACGGCATTAATACTGCATATTGAAGTACATGTGATAAGTGATAACTGATTCGCGAACTTTTTAAACTCGGCACGCGAAGAGTAAAGGGATTAGAGCCAGGTAAGTCTCAGTTTGATGATCTTTACTTTCATTGTCATATCTGAATACAATAGCCCAATTAAACAATACTCGATGCCAATTAAGGTGGGTATAAGGTATATCTTGGTACGAGATTGAAGATGATTTTAATTTTAATCGATCGTCAAGTCTGTGCACAACGCAGTAGTAAAATATGCAGCCATGTCACTCTTGAAATAATTTACATTTGGAAACACGAACTCTTACACTTTGAATGAAAATCAACAATCAAAGTCACAAACTGGCGGAAGCGGAAGTAAACGGCGACTTGAAGAATGCCCTAACACTCCAACGAAAATTAAGTCAGCAAAACTTGACAGCAAAACAATGTCAAAGGATCAGAAATACGAGGACAAGCGAGAGAGAATTTTTTTTGATAAATGGCTTGCAGATTTTCCATGGCTTTTGTATAAAGAAGAGGAAGACTTGATGTTCTGTAGGATTTGTTCAAAGTATCCGAAGTTAGCTACACCAGCCAAGTTTCCCAATACCGAAGCTTTGTTATCAACAAGTTAAGCACTTACAGCAAGACAAATTAAAAAAAAAATATGTTATTTACATAATAGTAACATAAAGTGTACAAGTGAATTGGCCCAACATTTACGTGTCAGGGTCAGGATTATTAAAATTTGACATTGTTACAAAAACAATGTACACGTAATGTATTTTCTTTATAAAATCAGGACATTGCAAGAGCTATTTAATCAGTTGTAACTTATTTATTCTTTACTTTTGTGTTAGATTATATGCTGTTTTACAGACAAAAATAAAACAAAAACTTGTTTATACCTTGTTTGTTAGTTATATATATGACAAATTAGTGTCCATTTATTGAAAATGATGCACATTTTCGGACAAGTCATCTTTGTCCTGGTTACTAGTCCGGGACTAGTCATGAAAAAGAAAATTTTTCCAGCCCTGAACTGATTCTAAGAATAAGTGGACGGTGTTGTAGCCGCTGACCCAAAAATGTCTGGCCTGTGGCTGTTGCTCCGAGATGTTGAACTGGTACAGAGGACCTTAAACACATCTTGGAGCCAGCAATCTTCCTGACAATATTGTCATAAATTTGTTATATGATGTGAATATATTTAACTTTTTATTACAACAGAACATTTTGAAAAATAGATCATATATGTGGTCATTTTGGTGTGCATTTTATTTTTATCTATATCCTACAGTATTGGCAGACAGAGCTTATTATCTGCGCTGCTGACATACAGCTCAATTTATTTCATATCAGGGGAACCCTGCTTTACATATTTTAGTTGACTAATTATAAAGTGAGTAAATGTAGAAACTCCATTATCTGAATATTTATGTATGTTTGAGGAGAAATTAAAGTTATTTTTATTGAAAGAACATTGTTGTTGTTTTTAAGTTAAATGTTGTTTTGACAATATTAGCATGTCAAAGTTAAGATTAATATGACCTAGTTGACTAGTCACAATACATGTTGTTTTGTTTTTTTGTATTAACAAATTAATAAAAAAATATATATATAGTTTTCTTTTCATATCTGTTTTGACTGGGAAAAATCTTTGTCAGTTTTTCTGACTCAGTGTACATTGTTAAAACAAAAAAAAAGCAATTAGCTAAAATCTCAACAGACATTCCAATTTAACATGATATATGTTTTAAGTTATAGTAAGGTTACTCATCAACTAAACTGAATTAATTAAGAGCCATTGTATGGGTACCAATACAAAACTCTAATACTTTATATAGGAAATAATTAGGTCCATGATTTAAAACTAACAGGTCTCTCTACAACCTGAATAAGTCCCTGTTTTATATAGTATAACAATTGTATAGTCCTTTTTTTTTGCAGCATATAAAAACTTTCAACTTAGCTCCAGGGTTTATACACCCTTTATCTTTCATCCAGAGACGACACTCTTGCAGGCGCGTATCTGGGCCGTTTTTGAAGTTACGCACAATTACAAGGGTTATAACCTTTATAGTAATACTTTTGAATATATTCGGTTCTTTTCTAATGAAAAACATGTCAAATGCGGACATGCGAGAACTTAACGGAAAATATGAACGACCTTTTCAACTTGAATGGCGTGGTAATAAGATTTTATAACATAGAAACTGGGGAGATAAAATATATCATTCCTATCCCGGGAAAGGTATCGATATTCTTAGTTTTTTTGGTACTTTTAGATTTTTCGAATTTTCGAACGGAGGTTACGCACGTGCGTAATGGGCGTAATGGCAGAAACGCGCCTGCACTCTTGCTTGGACTGGCTTTCTGCATACTCTTTAATTAAGCACAAAAAAGATTAATTAATATATGTATTACCAATCATTTTAATCGTTTTTCCATTTTGTTCATGTTATGGTGTTTAAGCAAGAACACAGCTATACATATAATGGAAATGTTTTAATGTAGCCTGAAAAATGCATTTATGATAAATAAATCCAACAACATATTAATTTAAATATGCAGACAATGATTATGCAACACACATGTCCTTTAAATCGAAAACAAAGGTCAAATGACTTATTAAAGTTATTTCTTAAAACATGATCCATTAGATATGGAAAGTAAATAAGATTCATCTATCAGGGGCGTGCCTGTGCCTACGCACTTACGCACGTGCGTACAGTTGCTTCCAAAAATTGAAAAAAATAAAAACGTCAAAAAGCAAATAAAAATCGTACATAACCTGTGTTTGGCACTTGTTGTTAGCTGTTTCATTTTTTAAATTAGAGTTCTTTAACCCTTTTCCAAATTCTACAAATACTTCTGCAATCCTACTTGACGTATTTCTGTCCCTTCCTGCTCGTTGTACTGTGACAGAGTTTCTCCCCAGAATGCATCTACGGCGTTCTAAGGAAAAAAATCCGGGGGCGGAGAAATGCCCCTGAATCCCCCACCCCACCCCCACCCACCCCCCGGAATGGTGCGTATACTCAAATGTCGCATAGGCACGCTCCTGTCTATTATGTTGATGTTTGTTAACTGTCAAATTATGTTGGTGATTATATGGGGAAATAAACAATATTCAGCATAATCCTGCCTTGTGATGTGTTAAAAGTTTTAGGAAAAAGTTAAAGTATAGAAATGGCATACCACTAAGAAAACTATGTAAATAGTGAATCACAACACCCCCATTCATCATTACAAGCATGCATTTCCTACCTGTGAGTCTGTATTTAGTTATAATTAAGACATCTGCATATGACTGAAAATAATTAGTATGGGTTGTTAAAAATGAAAGTTTGACATTTAGTTAGAGATGTGTACACTTGATTAATAAGGAAAATAGTTTTATAAACTAAACAAAAAAGCAGCTGTTATATTATGAGAATTTAGATTCTGGGACTCGAGTGTTTAATAATAGTAAACTTCCTTGTAAGCAAGGTCTGGTGCATGTTTTAATTTTCCACCAAGACCTTTATAAATTATCCAGAGATAATGTTAGATATTCTTGGAGTCAGAAAAACTAGAAATAGTATTTGATGTATTATAATATCAGATGTTAACTTTTAAAATCAAATAATATTCATGGTCATGTTCAACAGATTGCCTCAATATTCTCATACTGATGAGAAATTCTTTTTTTTTAATTAATCAAATGGAACAAAATCAAATTAAATTACAACTTTATTTGAGAAATAAAGATACAAATGTATACATGTATATAAATAGCAATACAGGGGTTTTAAACCAGCAACTTATGGTATGGAAGTTGAATACCCATAGCAATCTGCCAACAGTTTTTCTTCTCTTTTTTCGTTTTAATTGTCAATGTTTTGTATAAATGCTGTAAATAGAGTCGAGACATAAGTATAATTAGACTAATTATTGATCTAATGTGTTTCATTTTTATTTCTTAACATTTAATTAATGCATTTTTTTAAGTGCAGGTTCTAAGTTCAGGTAGATCTAATACAATTCAAAATAACTTTAATAAATTAATCCTGTGCTAATATGGTAACATTGCGTCACTAGTTTCGACGCCCTTAAGCCATTTATATATTTTCTTGCGTAGTGAACTGCATTAAATTTGAAACTAACTGTACTAAACATGTCAAGTAAGCCCTTGTTTATCAAGAAGCATCAGTTTTAATGCATGTTTTTAACGTTTTTGTTCATGATACCGAATGTTTACTAATAGCAGCGAACCGCCATTGCGTTTTGGCAGACACTAGAAACGACGCCTTTGATTGGTTGTTCTCGTTTGTAATAATTCAACACTTGGGAAGAAGAAACGCGGTGTACATTTAGTGTTAGTTATTTTTCATACGAAATAGCAATATATAAATGTTGCAAAACAAAAGAAAAATAGCATGCTTCATATATTTATTTACACTTTATAAATAAGTGTTCAGCATTCATTCATATCAAATCATATCAAGAACGCCAAGTGGACACCTGACTATATCTCCCTTCTGAAATCTCACTGTCACAGCAGTACTGAGGCCAAATGGACCCAGTGACATGTATCGCATGCAACCCATTTAACAAACATCGGAGACGTACTCAAGCAATGAGTCTCTAGTGTAAATAACCCAGGAACACAACAAAACTCAGTTTAATCTTCTTTATCCTCCTAAATGTCTGTTTCAACTGGCACTAAAGGATCGATAATTCCTTAGTTTTTGGTTTAAAAACTTGTTGAGAAGTACCTTGCTGGGGGCTCTCAAGTACACGAGATAGTTTTCCCTTTTGTTTTGCTGGTCTTGATTTTATTGCTTCTGGGTCAACCATCCTACATTACTTGTGTCTCACCGACGATTCAAGTAGGCCAAAACCATGGGCAATGGACTTGATTTGCATAAGTGAACGTCCAAACGTCGTCTTAAAAAATATGGTATTGTAAGGGGCGCAAATTTAGCAAGCGGGTATCGCTACAATATTGATAGTTGTGTCCCTTACATCGGATAGGGTGCACTGACTATGACGTCACCATTTTTATGACGTAATTGCGTGCAAAATAGTCGTCTGTTTCTTACTTCCATTTCCATTGTAAACAATATGGTTGATCGCCGAAAAGAGTTGAGTGTTGACATAAAAGAAACGATCGTTTCATTGTTTTACTCTGGCATTCGTCAAGCTGAAATATCTCGAAGGTTGGGGATTCCTAGTACTACAATTACATGTGTTTTGGATAGATATAGACACCGTGGTAACATAGAAACATGACAAGATCTGGTGCACCTTCAAAACTGAGTGAGCGGGTCACTCGGATAAATTTCTTCGAGTAGTTTAACAGAATAGAAAGAGATCGTTGTCGGACATTACCAGCGTTTTTAATCAGGGACTCAGTACAATGTAGTTTCAAAGCATACAACTCAAAGGAAATTGTACAGTGAAGGATAGCACAGGCGGGTTGTAGGCTAAGAAAGCGTATCAGGATAAAGGAGGTGAACAGAAACTGGTGTAGTGCTAACAGACGCAAAACTGTTGACCAGCATTGGAAAAGGGTGATAGTCAGTGATGAATGTAAGATTGAAATTGGAACTGATAACAAGGTGTTCATATGGAGAAAGGTAGGGTAATAATGGTTGCAATGTTGTCTTGCGACTCCTCCCACCCCCAAGCTTAGTCTTATGATTTGGGGATGTATTACATATGATGGTGTTGGATCAATAACTGTGGTTGATGGAAATATTAATGCACAGCATATATTGACATACTTGATAATAACCTCTGGCCTGTTGTTCGCCATTTTCCAAATGAAAATTAAATCTTTCAAGATGACAATGCCCCCGTCCAAAGAGCTGGTAAAGTGGCTAATTATAAGCTTAGAAACAACATTCACTCTATGTTATGACCCACCCAAAGTCCGGACTTAAATATTATAGAAAATATTTGGTATAGACTTAAACGTGAGCTGAGGGCTTATGAAGAAAGAGTCAACAGTAAGAAGCATTTGCCTTGGAGCAAGCAATGAGGACTGTGTGGAGTTAAACCCCTGTGCACTATATGAAATCTATATTCGTCTATTCCGAGGAGGATACAGATTGTTCTCATGTCAAGAGGTCACATCACTAAATATTAAGGTATGTCATTTTGTTATACATTACGTTAATCAGTTTACTATTGTACAGTTTCTTTTACGCATGACGTCAGTCATCCTGAATTTGGAAGTTCACTTGTGGCACAACGCTGTACTTCACGGAGTTTGAAATGAAAATAAAAATTGCGTCGAAATAGGTGAGCGTCAAATTAAGTTACTGGATATAAAATACAGCCTTTAAACATGTGCAGTTCTGCATCAATAAAACTGAAAATAACACCAAAATATCAATATCATGTGTTGTAACTATACCTTTGCTATTTGTTTCACTTAAAGAATATAGAAGGGGTGCAGATGCTTCAAATTATTAGTGAGGTTTCCTCGAGTTATTTGTTTTGGTGCAGACGACCGGTGTCATCAAATATCTAATAAACGCTTGCATCCTAGCGTAAATGTACAATGCAAGCGTCTGAATGTAAACGATAGTGTTCTAAAAAAAACACTTCCGAGCAGATGTAAAATATTCCGTACTAAAGGACAGATTCATTAATTATTTTTAGTTTTATTAATCAAAATCATAAGAAAATTTGTAAGTATAAATAAGTTTGTATTACTTTTTTGGACTATAGACTGACACATGAACTGATTACTACGAGTTGAATACATGATATAAAAGTCCGACCGGAAAAGGGTCTCAGATACTTTCCAAGTTCAAGGTATTCAGATTTTGATTTGTTGTGTTTTTTTTTGTTGCTTTTCTGACATTTATCTTTCTATTTCCTTAATATTTGTACTATATATTTGTATACATGTTGTATAACCTTGTTTGTGAAAAGAAACTGCATTCGTTTTAATAAAGGATGTAAAAAGTAAAGGACCTGAAAGAATGGATCAACACACACACCAAAAATCATAAACACGCTTTTCATTTACACACTTCAGTAAAAAAAGAAAGCCACAGTTTTTAGATCATGAAAAAAATGCAAGCATTAAGTATGAAATAAGCGGTATGACTAAATATGGGATATGAATTTATTGTCGCAAATATGAATCTGGGGTAGGAATATGAACTTAAAAATCAATGTATACAAGCGTTTTTTTAGACGGTTCTTTATTTAAAAAGTCATTTATGTAAATAATTGGTGGTAAATTAAATCATTTAGATTCAATTTCTTTTTTTATAATTTCATTGTTGTAATTATATATTGTAGTCAAATGTACAGTAACAACAACCAGCCATTTTAGCATCAAAATATGTCCAAAACTATTTACTTTCGGAAAGAACTACTTATGACAAGGAAGAAAAATTAATTTTAATCAATAGGAGCAATGTTATCTTTTGTAAGACATTCGGAGAGTATGAAGAGTGTGGAGGATTTGTTGTCGCTATGGACAATTTCAGAATCGATAATATAAAGAGGCATTCTGAATTTCAATCTCATACATCTCACCAACGGATATATGATCTTAAGTACAGCTCACCGCTCACTACTTTTGTTGCATCCTATACTGGCAAAATCAAGCAGGTTGACAATCAGTCATGTGAGTCTAGCCTGTTCAGTTGTAAGAAAACATCTAGTCAGGTATGGTCATACTTAACTTTCTAGTCACATAAGTACCAATGTATGATACCTTTATTAGACTAGAACATTAAGTATATTCCTATCTAAGTTCCATTAATAGAATATTAGTTTCATACTAATTTTCTAGTCATAAATGTCTCATACTTAGTTATATTAGTATGTTATTGTAACACAATGCTTGAACTCATATAACAATTTGATTTAAGTTGTATGTGCATTATGCGTTTTTAATGAAAAGTACACATATTTACATAATTATTGCATATAAATGTATTAATAGCCACAGCAGGAGTTCATATCCGGGGTCATGAGCTGAAAAGTGGGTACAGATATTAACATTACCTCACTATCTACATCTTGTCAAAATTTTGTTATTTTTGATGCAATACTATTATTTCCAATCAATCAAACTACTTTTATTTAAGAATACCATGTTTACAATATTGTCGTAAGCCAAAATTAAATACTGGTGGACATGCAGGATACGGCTATGAACTCTAAATTTCACTACCTACAACTTTATTTGTAATACTTTCCTTTATTTTGATGCTATATTATTATTTTCTTTTAATCAAACAAATTTTTATGAAAGTATACCCCTCTTTATATATTTAAGCAGCACCAGATTTCGTATCTGTGGACGTGTGTGTGTGTGTGTGCGGGGGTTATATGACCATTAAAATCACTCTACAACTAAATTTGTAATATTGTTGTGTACGTGGATGCAGGATGATTAGTTTCAATTAATCAAACAACTTTTATGAAAGAATACTTGTCTTTACATAAATATCGCATATAAGTATAGTGCACCAGAGTTAATATCAGTGGTCCTGGAGAGTGGGGTAAGTCTGCATATGTAAGTTAAGCTGATTATCTAAAACTTTGTTTGTAAAACTTTTGTTTACTTTCATGCACTATGATTAATTTCAATTAATCAAACCACTTTTATGAAATTTTGCCCAACTTTACATAATTTTTGCAATTAAATATAGCTGCACTATGCAAACCTTTTTACCAGAAAACGTCAAAGCCCATGTGTATCAGCATGGTCTGCTTCCAAAGATTTGTGTGCCATTTATTATATGTGATATTCCAATTATCTATGTTGATAAAGTGGAGCATTTCATTAGCATACACATGATCAGATGGCTTATTCTGCCTCATTTTGGTCTTTATGGCAGATTGACAATAAATGTAACTATCCCATTTGATCACTGGCTGAGGAGTTCATAGTGACCTGCATCACTATGTCTGTGTCCTGTTCCTCCATGTCCATAAACCTCTATCCTCATGTCCATATAACGTATTCACATACCCATTTCCTGTATCTCTATGTTCATATCATGTATTCCCATTTAATATGCTGTATTCCTTTATTTATACCCTGTATCTCCATGTCTGTATCCTGTATCTCTATATTACATACCCTGTATTCCCAGGCCCTATGTCCACCATCTCCATGTGCATATCCTATATCCCCATATCCTTTATCTCTATTTAATATCCTGTATCCCTATACCTGTTTCAAAGTTCTTCCTGTCACATTCCATATATCCATATCATTTACCTATATCTGCATGGTCATATCAAATAGTTTCTTTTTCTTATCCGGTATCAGTATTTCATATCATATTAATACCAATGGTTAAGAAAAAGTGGCATCAATTCGTGCCCGTCTCCCCCGGAATGGGCACGGACATGTATTCTTGTGTAGATATTGGTATATTGCTTAAAAATGTATTATTTAAAGACAGATATAATTTCATGATGATGTTTTTAGTAACAAAATGGTCAAACTACACAACATTTACAATATACAATATAATGTAATGTAGACAGTAAAGTTTTGTCATTTCAATTTTCCTGGACGAACCCTGCATGTCTTCGATATGAGCTCTTGTGTGTCTGTTAAAATGTTTATTAATAACAATTATGTTTGGATGGGTAAAGTTTCAAAAGAATTTTCACTGTTTAAAAATAGTTGCATTACTTAAAATTAAACAGATATACAACAACAATGTTGTATATATATAGAGAGATATAAATTATTGTTGATATTTAATCATTATAAAAACATCAATGTAAACATTCATCATTTAAATGATTATTTGTATCACAAAATTTGTTAAAGGGACACGCCTGAGGCTAAAAAAGGTAAAATTCAAGTTATAGATCCCAAAAATTTGACTGCCAACAGCTAGAGGTCATTAGAATACTCTATCTGACCCATCAAGTCAACCCTAAACTTCGGAGGTTCTTCATTGATAATCCAACAAAGTGGTGTTTACATTTGAAAAGTTCATAACTCAACATCCAGTCTATATATAAACATAAACAATAAAACTAGAATGTGTTATGCATTCTGGGTACTGTTTTCTTGAAGCGCAATGGCTGAAGAATCCAACAAAGCAGACAGAGGAAAAAAACATTTTCGGATAAGAAAAGAAGCAGAATTGATTATATGTGCAGCTACCATTCGCCAACAGTGTTTTTACGTGATTGGATGAAATTACAGAGCAGGCTGTTTATTAGAACTAACAAATGTTCACTCGTAATGTATCTATGTAAACACTATTCCGTTATCAAAGCAAGTTGCTGCAGTTGTTCATGAACGGTTGATAACGTTTAGGCGTTAGGCCTATTTCAATCCTTTGCACGGTCAAGATTAGATCTGTTACTTTTTTTTGTGGACTTCATCAAAAAATTGATTTGAAATTGTTGTTTATTGTTACTATTTTAGATAAACAGGCATATTTCATTAATATTTAAAGATGGTGTTTAAATAACACAAACACACTATTTCCCTTGCACAGGGCTTTCTAACAAAGGGCTTTCAAGAATTGCTGTACTATTTGGTAGCACCAAACAGTAACCACCATTAAATGGACATGTCTTACCAAAAATTCGAAATTAGGGTGATCTTGTTTGGATTTACCCGTCAAAGGATTGCAGAGGTTTACTGATTACTGATTGCCTAACTTTTGCCATCTCTTATATATTATAATCCTTTTTTTGTTGAATAAATTTTTAGATCAGAACCCTGAGTAGTTGTGAATGGTAAAATATAAAATGCATATCTTTTTCTAAGCCTAACCCTATGCAATTTTGGTTATATCATCAATTTCCAACATTGATATTGGTAACTAAAATACCGCGTTATCACACATAATTAATATTGGTTATCAGACAACATGTGTTATTAGCATTGAGTATATCACAAAACTACTATTTGAATTATTTACAACATAAGCAGTAGCAAAAAATATGGTTTGCTACTTTTTTAGCTTCAAGTAAGATGCCAACAAGAAAAAAAACCAGACATCCACACCTGGGCCTCTGCTAAGATCAGTCGCTTTGCAGAAAGAGACAGACTCTTCAACCACATGGTCTGCATCGCTAATTTGACACAAAAGGTATAAATATTTATATACATTTTGATGCAGACATATTATGGTAAAGGGGTTTCTCGGCTAAGGTGAACTATTTCTTATTAATTATTGACTTTCTGCATATTTTTTATACTCTACCTAACCACTACAAGCGTAACAATTACCTTGCTTCTGCTTCTGCATTTATTGTAGACCAGGTAGTAGAACCTTCAGATGCAATCTTCTGATCAGGTGGTAGGTGTTTTAATAAGCTGTATAATATAAATAAGAGATCACTTTGGTAATGTCATATAAAATACTGATGGATATGCCAAAAAGGCAACAGTATCTGGACTATCTTAAAAGTGACATGAAAGTCTAAAATTTACAATTAATAAAGTGTTTTAGTTTATTTGTATTAGATAACTTTTAGTTTTGCCTCTCACAATATAGAATCGTGTCATGGCCTAGGCAGATGACTTGGGTTTTTTTTCACAAAAATTTAAAAACCTCGTAATGGCCATTATCTAGAAAATAGATCTTAATTTATCTGACTGCTTAGCCTCTCAATGCCTGGGTTTGAAACCCTTTTTGGGTGAAGGATTTAATGTAGGAAGGTCATCCAGCTGACCTGTGGTGCCCCTGTGGTTCTGCCTAGACATTTGTCTTTGATCTTCCTCCACCTAAATAGCTAGACGTTGTTATACTGACCATAATTAGTCACTGTGATGTACTTAAAAACATTAACATAACAAAACAAGCTAATTTAAATGCGTTTTTTGCAGTGACTATACTATCTGGCTTAGAAGCATTATCTTCAACTTCAAATTACCAGTCAGATAATGAGATATTGAGATATGTGAGTATTATCTTTTCTTTGGTATTACATGATAAAAATAAATTAAGATATTGTTTTTATAATGTCATGTTTTAAAAAATACAAAGATTTAGTAAAAGTATTTCAGGTAAGTAGAATATGCTAACTAAAATGTACTTGTAAATGGAGGTATTTGTTTAGTTTCACTGTCCCTAAGTACACTGTTCATTTTAACATGTTCTGTCTATTGAACAGGAATTAAGAATTAAAATTAGTGTCCAAATTGTAGTATCCCCTACATTCTCTGCTACAAAGTGCTCAAAATTGTTTTTTTTTTTCAACCACATCCACTCGTTTCACATGAATACAAAACTATTGTTGTATTAGATTGCTTTAAAGTCACTTAAAAGGAATTACCAGTAGTTGTTGTTTATACCATTCAACTGTAGACCATTTGTACAAGTGTTTGATAAATTTTATTTAGCTCAGCAGAAGATATGGCAACACAGGAGTCCAGCACTGAACTAGACACCACTGTGCTGACACACATTTTCAAACAAACATATGACAAAAGTTAATGATCGGTAAATAACAAATAACTTGGATGTAATATTGCGGTATATTTAACACTGCTGTCTATAATTTGTCTATGATTATTGCTATATCATTAAGTAATAGCATTTTTTGTATTGAAGTAGTTGAACATGGTTTGCTCAATTACAGTCTGCCATTTGTAAAAAGGCAATTTAGATTGACACAAAAATAATTTTTGCAAGTCCAAGCAATTACTGTTCAAAAAAGTGAATAAAGAGTTGAAATCTGAATGCAATTTGATCTTAAAATAAATGAACTTAACAACAGACAGGGAACTGAGGTGTCACCTGGTCAGGCAAATATTTTTTTATAAGTGCCTTATTATTTAACAAGAGTGCAAACAGGAAATGTGTTCGGTGATTTATCAAAGTTTTCATCTACAGATAAATATTCAATATGATCTTTGTGTTTTATCCACATGAAACTCTACATTTATGTTTCTGTAAAACGGCCCATTTCCTCTGAAGACTGGCAGATGTGTCTGAAGAAGAGGACCTGGATGATTTAGTACATAATTCTGAGCGTGATGATGAGGAGGTGCCTGGTGCAGAGGAGGAGGAGGATGTCAGTCATAGCAAGGACACATTAACCCTGAAGGCTGATAGCTGTAGATCTAGAAGAGGAGGACGACCCAATGTTTATGGTCTCCAGATCAGCTCTCAACCTTCGTACACAAAGCATGACCTTTAAATGTAAGACAGCAGGGTGCAAGGAGAATGTTTTGTGTCATGAGAAGACAATTAGCTGTGGAGTGACTCTAAAATGGGTTAGTGTCTTTTATTAATCATCTTAAAAGTATTTTTTTAATATTCCTGAAGTATTTTTCTATTTAATGTCAAATGAGACATGTAGAAAAAGTTTGCCTAGAGTAATCTAAACCCAAGTAGCTGTAAGCAACTTACCCTCAATCATTCTATTATCCATTCCTATGATAAAAATACTGTATCTAGAGAGAAAATATTGTACTTAAAAGTATGCATATTTTGTGATTTTGCTCATACAATATATGACCATTTAACATCTGGCATGCATCGTCTAATAACTTTAAGGATTTATTTTTGTTATCTTCTGCTGTTGACTGAATTATTTAGTAATGTTGTGTAAATGTCATTTTAAAATAATTGGAGTGAAAGCAAAGGATAAAAGTACCTAGTTAGGGTTTAAATCCATGTGTGTTCAGTAATTTTAAATCAATAAATGTCACTATCATATGTTTCAGATGTAACTCGCTTATTATAGTTTTGGCACAAACAAACTGGAAAAACAGAGCTATTTGCATCTATTTGTAGTTTATAAAACTTGTTTTTTTCTTTTCTTTTCTTGTTAAGGTCTACAGCAAGGGACAAGTAAATTTATGCACAAGCCAAGCTGTGTTACCAAACAATGTCCTGCTAGGAAACATGAAATTTTCAGCTTCAATTGCTCTGTCAGGTAACAATTACCGGAAGGTGGTACTGATGTGCAGGTTTTTGAAAGTGGGCATTCCCTCACAGACCTCCTTCTTTCGTATTCAAAGCCTGTTGTTCCCGAGGTTGACAAGTATTTGCTTAATATGAAGCTAGCAAACCAAGAAGAGGTTCGAGCAGAATGTGTAGTAATCCAGGTATAAATTGTCACAAACATTTTTTGTTTTATTTTAAAATTCTCCCACAAACATAATTTACCCACGAACATAATTAATGATTTTCCCTTTTTAATGATAGTTCTTTTTGCTATTAACAAGTTATTTCATTTTTAACCTGAACCAGAAATGAAGATGGGTGAAAGGGAGTTAGTATGTAAGTGGTCTATTAAAAGAGTTACTTATTATTTAGAGTGTTGGAGAAGTTCCTGTGTTTGAGTCCAGGACTGACTGGTGTGTGAGCGGTAAGTCTAGAGCATTTGAAATTTTAATGAAGTCTCCTGAGAAATAGTCCTGAACGGGTTGCACATTTTTCTCTCCAAGTGACATTGGCACCCAACATAAATGACCTGATGGTTCAAGTGCTTGAGTAGTGCTTATTAGTTACATTTTGACCTTGGCTTCCATCTTCAATATGTAGAACAATTTTCATTAAATTGTGTTGATGGTCTTTAATTGCTTTTAACTGGAAAGTAAAAAATTATTATTGTATTATTTTGAAATTGTTTTGTATTAAAAATACAAGGAGATGGAAGGATGAACAAGAACAATCTGGCATTGGAAGTGTTGGATAAGAGGGAATGTAACCTGAAATCCCCACTGATGGAGGCTACAATATTCTGAAGAGCATTAAATGATGTGGAGGAGGCTGGTATCAGTGTGACACAAGTTGTGACAGATATGCATCCTCAGATTGCCAGCATAATGTGTAAGTGCTTTTAATTATTATATGTGTCAACATTCATAAATTGACATAGATTACGAAAGCATTATGTTCTTAACAGCTGTAAGGTGAAAATATGAAGAGTGAGCAATATGTATTGCAAAATATATTGTGGTCAGACACTTTTCACATAAACTTTGGATAAAATATACAGTTAGAGTCATCATTTGTTCAGCAATTATATTTACCCTTGTCATGTGTGTTTTGTTGTTCATTTATGTACTATTAAAATAATATTGTCTCTGTGTAACTGAAAAGCAACCTATTATTTAAAATGATTTTCTAAGAAATTGCACATTGTTTGTTCTCTACAAGAGTATTTGTAAACTGGACTGCTGTAATATATATTAAAATTGCATATTATTGATTGAGCACTATGATGTCATTTAAAATATGCACTAGTTTAATTTTCCTTCATGTAAGTAAGTAAAACTATCTTTGGTTAAAAAAGTAAATTAGGCAGTCCATTTCTTACCTTGCTCTCTTTCAGAAAAAGAACATGGCCAAAAAAGCACAGCTGGGACATGTGACATGGAGGAAAAAACCTGGGAAAGAAGTTATGTTCAGTAAGTTACATCTCCAACATTTTGTAATAGTTAAAATAGCTTGATTTCCAAGATTTGAAGATTATATAAGGAGGTATTTTAGCTGACCTGCCAGTCTTCAGTGGTTGTAAGCAAATGTATCTGGTGTCTCTACCAAAATTAATTGTAAGGAAATAGGACAATCACAATTGTGCCGGTTCCTTTGGCATTCTTTTAAATAGCTTTACTCATGATTAAAACATTCTTGTTTTACTTTCATGAAAAAAGATCAGTTTAATTTTGCCATTTTTTAATTTGATTGCATTCTAACATATTTGACACAAAGTTTGTGAAAATAATGCAACATAATGTATAATTTGGCTGCTGCAGAGAAGGGAAATTCAAAACTGGATTGGTCACATTACTAACCACATCTTCGATGCCGCAGAAAACTGTGAAGAGAGTGAAGATGTTTTGATAGTAAGAACTTGTATAATGGGACAGATTGTATTAGATGAACATATGAACAAGAACAAATATAATAGTGTACCTCCAATATCAGAGTTGTCTTCTTCAATCTAACTTGATTGTCCATTTTCTCATGGGAACATTAATTAATTGGGGAAGTGTTAGAACATTTTTTTGGCAAGGGAGAACAAGAAATATTATTTTTGTACTTGGTGAATAAAAACAAACATTGTTTACTGGTTGGTAAGATCAGCTTGATGTTAAACTTACTTGCAGCAAATGCTTAACATTTCTGTGAATGTTCCTTTGATTTTTTTTTCATACAATTAAGAAACTAAGAACAACACAATTTACATTACAATGATTTGCATTAAACAAATGCACTAAATATTAAGTACATGGTTATTCACCTCTCTGCCTGACAGGTGGAGATTGCCCCTGTGCTCAACCACACAGTTAATCACCACAGCTGGGCATTGGGTTGTTGTGACCATGGTGGTTTAGTAGAAGAGGAGAGCTGTTGCACTGAATGACTCAGCCAGGATGGACCAGATATATTGGCATTAGAAAGAATTCTAGATGCATGGTTCCAGAACACCCTCAAGTATTATGTAACTTGTCAGTAAGTGTGCAACTCTAATGTATGGCTTAAACAGTTCTGTTGAATTTAAATAAGCCGCTTAAATTATATTTAGCTAAATAGAGTGGTTGTAAACTCAAAGCATATGTTTTGTTCACTCTGATATCATGTTGTTAATTCCTAATGTGATACTTAACTTAGGTATGTTATCATAACAGTTGGTCTTGTAGTCACAACACCAAGCAACAATTTGCTTGTATGCTAGCAAGCCATGTTTTACATCTTAAGTATGCAGAAGATTGTTATTGATAGATGGACCTTTCATATCAAGGGCAGTATTGCAACTCAGGTAGTTCAACCAATTGTTATTGCAATAATTTTGATGGTCAGTAATCCTAACTGATATGTGCGAAATTTTATAATTTTACAGTAACCTTCAAGTTTTAAATCACAGTAATATTTCAGTTGATCATAGTGTATATTTCTACAAAGCTGACCGTGTTAATCCTATTTTATAAAACAAGCTTATTGTATTAGTAAAATATTTTTTTTTTTTTTTCAGAATAACATCAGAACTAGAGTCATTCAACAATCATCTGCTTGTGTATGTGTCCAGAAGACATGCCTATTCATAAGTATAATTGAAGAGGCATTTTTTTATATTTTGGTTGTATATCATAGGAATAGGGTCAAGTATTTAAATCAGGAAACATGTTGATACTAAGAAAGAACTTTTTAATATTATGTTTGTATGATTATATATATTTTTCTATAACAACTTTACTTTTTGCAACTGTTGCTCTTTTACATTCTCTTATTGACAGATACCAAGTGTACTAATGCAGATGCCAGTTGGCAGCAATTGACTACACAAGTGACCTGAATAGGCCATTGCGACAAAACAAAAATGGAGAGTATTAGTAAGTAAAATAAGTAAAACAAAACACTACCCTTCTCTGCTTTTCTGTTGTTATAATTGTAACATAAAGTGCTTATTTATATCCTTGTTTTGTTTAGTTTTTTGAGATACATCACAGCGACCAATTAGCATCATTATAGTGACGTCCAGCTTTTTTTGTGGAGAAAGACACCAGACAAAGGTCTCTGTAGAAACACCGGCGCACCAAGGTCACCTGCAAAAAACCTTCCCACATTAAGTCCTTCACCCCGAACGGGACTCAAACCCATATGGTTGGAGGCTAAGCAGTCAGAGCATATTCGTATCCTATTTGCCTATACACACTATATATATCTTATTTTAAGTAACACCATAAATGTTGCACAAAATACCACAAAATGGCTAAACAAGAGGCATTAAATTGTTCAGGTGTGCCAACAATCAGTATTTTTTTCAAAGTACAGAAGTCTGTTAGAGACATTTTATTCATCTCTTTATTGACTTTACATGTCACTTGTACATCTACAGTGAAAGTTGCTTTTTAAAAATTAAGTTTTTGTCCCTCACAAATCCCCATATATTACAAAAGCTAAACAAGTAAACGTGGTGTGTCAAGAAATCACACTGAGTAAAAATGTTAATATATTAATTATGCAAGCAAGCTGGTGTGGGGTCATTAGGTTTTTTTTCATAAATACTAGAAAAATCACAAATATCATCACCAAAATTACTAGATGTTGCAGGGATAAATGCAAAACTTTGAGTTAGGCCACAATTGTATGTATAGAACAAATTTTGGCATTCTATCTTTTGCAAAAAACTAGTAAGTAAGTGCTACTTCTGAAAAATATTTTTTGCTGTATGACTTCTCTTGACGTCGCGGTATAATGAAATATTGGCCATGGCCTATTTATCAAACATTGTTAGGTTATTTATGCAGTTTGGTTATAAATTTTATCTTTTGTAACTATGGGAAACCCTAAAAACATCTTAATCATTCAAAATGATTAATAATGCTTTGAAAAGCCTTCATGTATTCTCCAAATATGTGCATTAAGTTTGGTATCTTAATGCTTAATTTTTTTCTTTGTGGGGTGTGAGGGACAGATGTTTATGACCAAGTAAATGGCACCAAATGTTGATATCATAACATGCACAAAATAAAAGTAACTAACTTTATTTGTTGAAACTAATTGCATTCAATACATGCTGTTGTGTTAATTGTACATTTAAAAGGAAACAATATTTTTTAGCTACAACAGGTACTACTCCAAAGCTGCAAATCAATGGCATGTTAAATATGTGACCATTGCCAAAGATTACGACTATATGTCACACATCATGACCAAAATACTTTCACAGTTTTGCCAGCTGTACAGAGAGAAGCCGCTTAGACATTGAGTGAGACTACAAGAAGATCCACAGCACATAGCACTAAACATTGGTCCAATGCAAGCACCTTCAACTAGTGAACTTGATGCAGCCAAGGCTGAAGAAAGCATGGAAAAGGCCATAAATGAACGCTTGATTGAGTGCAATACTTACCTCAGAGATTTATGTACACATCGTTATTGATGTAACAGATCGGTCTCTGGTGTGATGTTTAATCTCATATTTACAATAACTGTCCATCATCATTATTTATGGTTGAGCCCCCTAAAAATTGAAGATAGTATCCAACTATTTGGATGCAATTTCGTTTCTCAAAGAACCTAGTGAATTATTGTTACCTAAAAAGACCTCACTAAATGCCCCCCATAGCTATTTTTAAAGTTAAACTGCTTTCTTTCGAGATCACATTATATCATCATCTGGGTAATTCACACTGAACTCTATATTTTAACAGAAATCCCCATCATGTTATTTTTGAATTTGAACAGAATTAACAGAGGATTTGTTTAATGATTTGTAATGGCTAGCATTTGAGTAGCGTTCAAATTTGTCTATAATTACTCCTTAAGTTTGAGTTTATAAAGAAATTATGTCAACTTCTCCAAGCCAGTGGTAAGATATTGTTAGATGTATTTGATATAGGCAAACTGTCGGATACAACCTTTAAGCTTGACATTACTGTTACAATTGGTGTTTGTTTGTTTATTGGGTTTATCGTCCCACCAACAGTATTTCAGTTATCTGAAGACGGTGTCCACTTAAAGGAGATATAGTGCTGCCTTCACTGTGTATAGCATGCCGTGAACACCCGGCATGATACCACACCCAGTCACATTATCCTGACACCGGGCCAACCAGTTGTGGAACTACCCTTATATTTGCTTGAGCGTTAGCAAGGGAGCTATACCACTACCATTTTTAACGACTTTGGTATGTCGCGGCCCCAGATCGAACCGGGGGCCTCCCGTACCTGGAGCCGACGCTCTACCGATTGCGCTACCAGGTCCGGTACAACAATTGGTTTATGTGTGTGAATATTATGTAATGAGGAAATGTATCCATTTCTGAAAATAGACTGATACCATCATGGGGCCATTGAATGAGTTCAATACCATGTTTTAGGTACAGTCATCCTTAATCATGAAATATGAAAATATAAAACACTTCCCTTATTTGCCTCTGTATAACAAGATCTAAGTTCTTAATGTTAATAAAAAAAGTATTTGCCAAATCCTAGATATTCTTTTATGATGAAAAAATGTAGAAGAAGGTTAAAATTTTAATTTGTAAAACAACAGTAGATGTACGCAAATGCATTGACAACTGCTAAGGAGATTGGACCCGTTAACAAATCGAACATGCTTTCTAAAACCTTGCTTTATCACAATCATGTCAGGTTGTTGCATCAAGATTGTTTGTCCTTAAATTCAAAAGACAGAAGAGTCAATGATAGGCTTCCTCAATATGGAGATGACCCGCTTGCTGAGGAAGTTCCTAGGATAGTTTGTTTCTGCAGGAGCTATTAAGGGGGTACATACCCTGAAGGATGTGACCTTCACTGATGCTTCTGTACAACATACTGATGACCTGCTGGCTGTAGGCATCAAAACCAGGCTGTACATACAGGAGCATCAAGAGGACATAGTACAGCCAGCTGATCTGAAATCCTTCTTCAGGTAATCTGCATGTGTTTATTGTATCCATTGATAATTTGTACACTTGTCTACCAGATTCATTAATCTAATGCAGTTCCAAAACCTTATTGAATACCAGCTCTGTATCTTACAGATTCATGCACCATTATAAATAAAGTATTACATTTCTAAAATGTATCTGCTTTTACCATCATTATACCATCTTGAACTGAAAATAAACTCTGGGTTTCTGATTTAAAACATTCAGAATCATTGTTTTGCAGACATGTCAGGGACTTCTATGTTGAGGTCACGGCCAAAAGGATGAAGTTTCCCTTGGATGACAAGGTTCTCCAGACTGTAGGATTCCTCAATCAAGACCTATGACAGACCATCAATTCTTTAGCCAGTGGGTTTTTCTTGTTTTATTTTGTTAAAAATGGTTTGGGATAAATATCTCCTACATTTAACACTGTATCACTTTTTTAAGGGCATGTAACTTCATTAAAAGTGTTTGTATGACCTGTGGTATAATTATTATTAAAATAATATAATTGTTTTTTAATCTATTCATCTTTAGTAGATAATTTAATTTATTTTGTAATTTGTTGTATGAATATAAATAAATCTATTGCAGTTGTCAGTTTGTTAACAGGATTTGGCCTCCATCAACCAGAGGATGAGCTAGAGAAGGAGATCTTGGACTACAAGCTTGCACCAGAGGCAGAACTCCCAGCTGTCAGAAATAGACTGGACAGCTTCTGGCTGGCAGTGGAGGAGTTAAAGGTGATCTCTGGTCTCAGGTTTAGGCACCTCCCAGTGTTGGCCCTGACGTTGCTCAGCCTGCCACATAGCAATGCAGACACTGAAAGGTACTTTTCAATGGTAAGGAAGGTTCAAACTGACCAGCGGGGTAACATAGCACACCAAACCCTTTGCATCCTACTAAATCTAAAGGTTAACTCAGAAGTTGACTGTTTCAACTTTCAACCAAATGATAATATGTTAAAAACGCCAAATCAGCATGCACTTCATACATTTACAAGTAACTTTGAACGTTGTTCAACTATACCAGTTCACAGCATAAAACTCTTCAAACATATCAATAGGGGCTATTTTCTTCTATTTTCTAAAATGACTTGTTTTGGATACATACAATGTTACATTTACATTATTATAATTTTAATTTACTATCAAATGAGAATAGGGACATTACATTTGTGTGTCTGAAACACTATTTGTTTTCTACATATCGTGTACTCAACTCTTTACCAGGCTGTTATAGTTGAGATAATTAGTGATTTTGATCCAGATTATGAGCCAAGCCTTCTTTTTTAAAGAACAGCTGTAAGTGTTCATAATAAATTGATTAACGATTGTTCTTCATGAAATTGTCATGTAATATATGACTAAAATGCATTAACCATCAGTGATTTTATAGGGTAATGCTTTATTTTGCTGATCATGTGTACAGTACTTTTGGCAATTGATTGCTATTAATAAATAGAACCCAATGGTGGATTGGGTTTTTTTGTTGATCAATTATCTAAAATGATAATTATTACAACTGTTGGAAAGTATATGGTAATTTCAGATATTTTATCAAGACGCATAGTTAACTGAGGTTAATACATAGACATATAGTAAAGGGACTGCTGACTCGTGACGTCATGCTATATACTCTGCATAAATAGGTTGAATCCTTCGCAGTGCCCTCACCGGAAGTCATCGAAAACTTCTGTGTAAAATAGGTGGAAAGCTGAAAGCTGTATTAACATTAATGGAAAAACTAAAAAATCTCATGGTAAGGGGGGTTCGAAGATATAACAAATTCCAAAGGGTTTTACCAAAAGTGTGTGGCATGTACACTATTTCATCTTGATAATCATTTAGGTATGAGTGTTAACCCAAACACTATGCACATCTGCTCAGCCCACATCGAGTCTGCTGTCATGGTATGTTATATCTTTATTTGTTTTATGTTGTTATTTATCTGGTGACTTTGGTTATCTAAATATATAGTCAGTCATTTTACATTTATTTTCCTGCTGAATAGATAGCTAATACGAAAACATGTCTATGGCAGTTGTTCTACCTTTGGTTTCCATTGTGATTAATAGTAACTGTTCATTTTAAACTTCTGGATAAGGTTATCCTAAACAACAAATCATGTCTGAAACATGTATATACATGCGCTATATTTTCCATGGATAAAACATATTAGTTTTCTTTATTTTCTTATATTTTGCAGCCTATAGTGGGCAGAAGTGGGTGGGGTCTAATCTATTCATTTTTATCATTTATGGAATGGTAACATTTATAGATTCAAACTTATCACTTTTGTTACTTTTATTATCAATAAATAATTTGAAACAAATATAGTGCTTCCTTTTCTGTGATTTTATGCCATGAACACCTGACATCAATTTAACAAAGTCATTTTATTCTGAGACCAGTATTGTATAACTTTCAGTTTGAGTGGTGTCTAGAGATTGAACTACCAAGTGTATGTACCACTGTTTAATGTCACATCTGAGGATCAAGCTTTTAACTTTGAGTGCTCTCTTTCTGGGCTGGATGTGCTAGACACAAATAAAGCAATACTGTCCTTGACTCACTCACCAAAACATTCAATTTGAGGTTTTTATAGTAGAATATGTAAATCATTTATGTGATTTCTGACATAATATGCCATTTTATTTACATACCTACACTGGACCTGTTAGCACAATCAGTAGAGCGTCGGCTCTGGGTACAGGAGGCCCCAGGTTTGTTATCAGGGGACGACATACTAGAGTCATTAAAAATGGTAGTGGTATAGCTCTCTTGCTAATGCTTTAGCAAATATAAGGGTAGTTCCACGACTGGTTGGCCCGGTATCATGCCAGGAGTTCATGACATGCTATACACAATGAAGGCAGCACTATATCTGCTTCAAGTGGACACCGTCTCCAGATAACTGAAATATTGTTGGTGGAATGATAAACCCAAGTAACAAACAGTTCCTACAAAATGAATTTCTTGAACATGTGTTTAGATAGTTTCATGCTATTCAAGGCATTTAGAACAACTGAAACAGTCTAGGGGAGATATTCTTGTCCACTCAGATCAATGAAGGAATGTGATGATGGGTAATTCTAACAAATCTATATTTTAAATAATTGACTTGCTTTAAATTTATTTTGAGACAGATAATTTGTATTTTATTGAACCCCGTGCTTATGGTTTTTTTTGGTTTTTTTTATTTATTGTTGTGTGTGTTGCATGGCACCAACACAATTATGGTCATATTGGCGACATCCAGCTTTTTATTTGTGGAAGAAGTCCCTAGAGTTATGTCTGGCCTGGAAAACCTTCCCACCTGATAGTTCTTGTCCTGACCGGGACACAAACCCATGCACTGAAGGGCTTAGGAGTTTTAAGTCATTTTTATGGTTCACTTAAAACACTGTATAGTATATTGTATTTTGATGTTATGTCTGTAATGCTTTTGTCATATCAATATCTGACACTAAATATAAGCATTATTTTTTTGCATGTAAAAACAAACTCTGAAAGGAAAAATTATGTAAAATAATGTTATTAATGCAGATCTGTTATAGATGTAGCCTTCACAGTCTTCTGTCTCACTCCTCTACTTTTTGCCAAGATCTATTGGGAGAGCATTTAAGTCCACATAGAGGCATTTTGTGTTGACAGATTAAACCTATAACCAAGAGATTCAGGTAGTACAAAGAATGTAAACATCTGGTACATGTTGAAATCAACTATTAGGAATTTCTAAAGAGTTAATAAATGCCATTTTACTTAAAAAAATAGATGTACCAGGTATATACTGTCAAATAATACAGTTATACTTGCATTCAAAGTGTAGTAAGAAGTTAATAAGATTTTGATATCACCTTGCTTAGTCAATAACACAGAACAACTTTTTCAAAATGGACTTTTGGATTTCTGCTTAATATAAATCAGATGTTTATACATTAAAGGTGGTATCTGACAGTTTGACAAATATATGTTACAACATCTCACCTCTGTTTTGGGGGAATTTTGGCAACACATTTTGCCTAAACTCATTCAAAGTAAGGACTATGCCTTAATGCAAGCGTGCCTGTACCTATACAGCACAAGACCTTGTAGCAAAAAGTACAGATCCTGATGACAGCCCCCAACAACAATTGGCTGATCTGGCTCTACATTATTTGCCAATGCAAATATATTAAAATATTATGCATGCTTAATGTGTGCGCCTTTAGTGAACATTTTGACTATTTGTTCAGAATATACTGATTGGGTATTTAACTACATGTAGTTATTTCAGAGCTGTGGAATATTTCACTCGATATAATGGTATTAAATTTTATTGCATTGCACAAGGACTAAAATTGCTTGCTACAGCTTGTATTTGTTTTTCAATTTTATTTAGATAATCTTTTCCATCAAATTAAACATTTGCAAATGTTTTCTTTTTAAACCAAGATATGCTGGGAGTTCTGAGGAAGATTAAATCATTTAAGTTTTTACTTTTGAAATGGTTGGATGATTTTTCTTTCTTACAAGGTAAAATGTTTTTCAAGTTTTAAGGGCATAAAGATTTTAAAAAGACAATTTAAGTAACATTTTATTAATGAGATCACTATCACTTTTACGCATCTACAACAAAACATAGTTCTAGGACTCTCTTATTCAAATATTCAAATATCTTATTCATTGCTTGCTTAACAGGGTACAATGTTTGAAATTGGCCACATTTCTTTAGAATCTGTATTTATCCTTAGTCACAAATTAAACAAAAATAGCCTTTTCTTTTTCATCAATATACACAATTTATTCTGCTATCTGATTCTCTACAAAACAAGGAATAGAGGAATTATGTATATTTACTCACTGAAGTTTTATGAACAATTTACAAACAAAAAAGATTATTTAAAATATTATGCTTAAAACAACTTAATGAAGATTAAAAATTACAAAGAAAAGTGAAAATTTAAATGTCAGTCTTTCACAAAAAAAGTTTAAAGTAGTTAACATTAATATGTAAAACATAGTAAGTGTTTTCAAATTTGTTTAAACAAAAATAATATACACAAGTACGGTACATTTGAAAAGGTACAACTGATCAATGTTCTTTCCTCTCACTCACTTTATACACACTTGTCATTTGGCACAAATGTAGTTTGAAAACAGAAAAACTAGAAAATGTGATAAAGCAATCAGTGGAATTTGTTAAAACAAATATGCATGTTTTAAACCATTCTTTTACTGAAAAATTATTCAATTTAGAAGTGAAAAATCACCAGTAAAACAAAATAAATAATAGTTAATAAAAAATGTAAAATGAAAGATCTAAACATCCCAGCAGTGAAAATGTAAAAATAAATTAATGTTATCAAAAATCTAAGACCTTTTGTATAAAATGCACTTATCACTTTCATACCTACAATCACTTTAATACCTACAATCACTTTCATCCCTATAATCAAAAACAAACAACACTTTACTACTGTGCTTGATTTCAAACTTTGGAAGTAACTATTGTCTCCAAAAACCATCTCTTCCTACTTAGGAACTCAAAAGTCTGACATGGATTTATAAATAACCCAATAATTCTGAGTTAACTTCTAACATCAACACATTACTAGACTGTATCAAATAATGCTGACTGATCAGATCATTTAACATTTAATACATAATCCTTATCAAAGACTGTAGCAATTGGTGTAGATCCAGATTAGACAACTTACATTGGGATCTTGCTTATCTTGATCTACACTTTTTGCATAATCCTGATCAATTTATGCTTTGCAGACTAAGAAAAAATGTCATTTTTATGAACCATTTTGCATTATTTAAAAAAAAATAATGTGATCTTTTCTTTACATTCATTTTGACTCTTGACCAATGCTACATTTATTATTACCCCATATTAACTTACAGCTAAATTTAGTGGGAAACATTTCCTATACATATTGATGGAGTCTAAGTTGCAAATAGTGTAGATCCTTATTAGAGAACTCCCTGAGGAAGCTGGCTGATCTTGATCTGCATTATTTGCCTTAGCCTGGTAATTATTCTTAACACATGAATACTAATTTCAGCAAACTACAAATTAAAGATACTGTAGAATCAGTTCCCCTCACATGACTTCATACCCTTCTGATTTACAGTACCTAGCCTTCAATACTTTACCTCAACTTCCCCTCACATGTTTAGCCTGCTGGCTGTACAGCAGTTACCCAGGGTGTGGAACGAGGAGCCACATGTGAGGGATTTAGGAAACCTGAAAGAGAATCATTATTGCCTACCTATATTCATAAGAGATTGCAGCAAATAGATTTTCAAATCTATTTTCCCGAAACAGAGATCCCTTTACACCCCAAAAATTATCAAAAATAGACACTAACCAAAGCACAATAAGGAAGTGACATAATTTTGACTTATCAGTATGCAAATGGTAGGACCCGTGAGGGTGCATAGCCGGGTCTGCATCCCTCCTACCTCGGAGACTCTAGCTAAAAAATGGGCCAGAGAACTCTAGGCATACTGTGCTAGATGACCTAGAGCACCCGCAAACACCAAACATCTTTACATTCCCCACCTACTCCTCACATGCCATTTGTTGCCTCCACATTTCATTACTTCACCCTCACTTGATAACACCTGCTTCATGTGATCTACCCAATGGATAATTTTCATGCTTAACCTTTCCAACCAATTCATACCCTTCAGAGAATCTCTAACACACTACATTTCATAACTTCCCTTTCTCCTTACTAACAAATTAAGTTGGCACTTATGGTTTATTACTTTTAGTCTACAATTGCAGGCATTATGTAACTTAAAACCCTTTAAATATAAATAGAGGGAATAAAATCTTAAAAGCTAAACTAAATCTAAACTGAAGTCCAAAATATCCTAAATGTTTCCCTCTTTGCTAAATATCCCTAATCTAAAGAATGTACCCCATGAAGTAGGAAACCACTCAAGCAAAGCCCTAAGCCTATATCCTAATAAAGTAGCCTACATCTAATACACCATGCCAACAGGCATATCAACCTCACAAATAAATATGCTGTGTGCACAGTCTATTTACTTACTTGGTCGGTCGCAAAGGCATGCCATCGACGCGATCTTGCCAGCATTACTTAACCTTAAATTAACACATTTTTTCAGTACTAAGATGATGAAAGGGCTGGCAAGATGTAATTTGGAAAATTCAAATGCGAGGCTTCAGTCCTGAGACAGTTATAAACAAGAAATTTCATGCTTGAGCAGGAAAACCTCTAAATGATGCAAGCAACCACATACCCAAGGTAATTGCACATTAGTGACATATTTGCTAGTTAGAGGCAGAGCCAATACAAAAAGCCATTTGAATGGCAGTAAATGCATGAGAGCCACTGATGAATTTGAATAAATTGGAAAAATTAAACATTGAAAAGATGAAATAATGAATTGAGAAGGCAGAAAAGGGCATATTTGTTGCAGAAAGTCAGAAAAAAGGTCAGATTGTAGCTTTTGGACAGGAAACTAAATGACTCAAAGTACTTAACCATACTTTAGTGAGATTTAAATACAGGGCGACTAAGTTATATGAACGCATGCAAAGCTCTAGACTGAGGTTGATGTGAAAAAAATACAACTTTGCACTATCCATGGTCAACATCTTGGACTGTGCCATGTAGGGTCCTTATCCGGTCATCATTGATAAGCAATTCGCAACCTTACCCTGACTTCCCTTAGAGACACTTTCACTAGACAGTCTTCCTTCAAAGGCCAGATTCACTCAAAGTCTACAGCAACCTATAACCTAACTTGACACACGGACAATGCAGAAGCCCCAGATCTGCCTAAATGAATCTGCCACACAGCCATGCAGCCCCGCAGACCCACAAGTGAGTATAACATGCAAAAAAATGTTGATGATACCAACACTTAAAATTAAATTGTGATTGTGTGTGAATGCAAATTAAATGGGGTGCAACACCCAAATGCAGACATTGGAAACATGCAAAACGTGTTGGCAGAAGATGGATCAGACTAAATGAACTTGATGCAAATGGAAAGTAAAAATGAGGAAAGCATTAATGAGAAGTGGCTTCAGTTAACAGATCATGAAAACTGTAACCTTCCTAAATCTGAGGCTTTATGAAACCCTTCAAGCTGCTAACCAAGAGTTCATCTAAATACACAGGAAGATGCCAGATCAGAATTTAAGCCCCTCCAGTTGGTCAGGATCCAGCAGTTTCTTGCTCCTTACACAGTCCAGGCTGAAATAGAAAGAAAAACAATATAATTATTGGTGCTAAAAAGCAAGTTACACAACTATAATTTACTTTCATATTTTACAAGAGCCACACAGAAACGTAAGCGATTCCTTCTGCATAAGGTTTGATTTTATTTCATCTCTCGTGCTGTAAATGGTATAGATATGCCATATATCTACTTTATGAATACCTGGAGTGAACTCAAATCATTTTCTACAATTGACAGGAACTAACTTCTGTTTGGGGTCAGGTAAGAATAATGCATCTCCTCCAGTTGAAGTGTATCCAATATGGGGCTTAATTGCCTTGAAAGTAGGGGTTATGGATTCAAATCCCCATGTTGATCCATACTTGGGAATGGGATTTGCCGGCATTACATAACATGCTTAATGTTTTTCTGTGAGTTTGGACTTCTCTGCATTTTTGTCATATTTATTATCTGTATTTATGATTCAATATTTGCATATGTGGGATGGGATTCGCTGGCATTTTTGCCGATACTGTGCAGCGATATTTCTATCATTATAGCACAGGGCACTTATGAGGTGCCCAGGGACTGAACCTGGTCGGTCCATTATACTTACGCAGACGATATACGGACAATTATCAGTCCGGACATTTCTCAGTGAAATTTGCAGGGTCGGATAATTCTCAGTTTGCTGATTTGCAGGGCCGGACATTTCTCAGTTACTTGTTTTGCAGGGTCGGACAATTCCCAGTCCGGACATTTCTCCGTTAACATATTTCAAAGTAAGCAATATTTGTGATAAAATTGTTGTATAAATCCATTTTGCCGTTATAGTGAAATAATTAAAAAATGATGCAGATATTGTATTTGATATGAGCGCTTCATGTATTTCTCAGATATTGTATTTGATGTAAACGCATCAATCGCTCTTTGCGTTATTGAAGAACAAAATTCAAAACTGGTACCAATTAAATGTTTTATTGAAAAAGACTAAGGTGCGTGTCATAAAACAAATACAAAGTACAAATTTTATGGTAATTAATATATAATAAACATACTCGGCACTGAACATAATAGCACATTTACAAAATAAACATTTTACTGGACAAAAGCACTGTATAAAAACACAAGATCTGTAGCACTACAGTCAATGTCACATTTAGTAAGTTTCTAATGGTCCAGGCGGACACACTTTCCAATCGCCATCAGGAACTCGCGAACATCCTTGTTACTACGGTGTAAATCCTGGCAAAGTCCCTTCAGTCTCTGCTGATGCGCGACTGTGGGAGGATAACGTGGGGGAAACCGTAGACGGCCATCAGATCGGACGCTTCGGTAGCTTCCAGTGACGTAGGTGCTGTCGAAGTAATCGATGACGCTCGACAGGACTTCGGGGGCCTCTTCCCGGATGAGACGCATTCCGTCCTCCACTGTCGACTGTCAGGAATGCCAGACCGTCTAGACTGCCACACCATGTGCGGATCTCCTCGTCCTCGCGGTAGCACGCCTGGAGTCCATCCGCCTGTATACGCCGCCATGTGGCCTGCGTTAGGTGGAAGAAGCATCCCTGGATGCTGATGTCTGGGTAGATGACTGACTTGATGGCGTTGTGGATTGCCATCTCGTAGTCGACGACAATTCGGTTTGGCATGGGGCGGATGTCCCTGGTGAGGCAGGCGTCCCGTATCGCCGTCAGACACTCCTCGTACGTTGCTTGCTGCTTCCCCGGCAGTAGGGCGTACGCGACGGAGACGTGTGTGTTTCCCAGGGGGGCGCGAACACAGAACAACTGTGCGAATTGCCGGGGTGACGTTGAATGTGTGCCGTCCATGTTCTATTCGTTGGCATCCCCCAGGACCTTCAGACCGCACTCGGACGCGAAGACGATCAGCTGTGATTCGTTGTCATATACAACGAACTGGCGACCTTGAGGTGTATTCAGACGGGAGTGGACATGTTCTCTGCTCTGCTCTGGAGGATGGTACGGTCGGTGCTGTTCCCCGCTTACCCCTTCGGGTCCTTGTTTCCTTGTGGCCGGCAGCAGCTCGAACTTCTACAGGATAGGAAACGAGCTTGTCAGCAAGGATCTGTCCCGAGTTGCCACGGTTGGCGTCGGCGGCGTCCATCAGCTCTTTCCTCAGCTTGATCGCATCAATCTCGAACGTGTCCCCGTCGTGGCTGTGCTCTCTCGTTGACTGCACACGTGTCACCTGAAACATAAGGTTCTATAAAAATCTATATAAAGGTATCTAAAGGTTTAAGAATGTTTGTAAGGATTGTGATCATAAACGATATGAAAATGATTGATTATTAAGATTAACAGCTTTTTGTGTTTTGGTTTGGGTATTTTTGCCATTGGTTTTTATTTTTTCAATTAAAACGTACATCTATATCGGTGACGAGAGCGCCGTTGCAGGATTTTTAGGCTCTTTTAGAGCACATCCATCTGATGGTTGTTTTGTTCGTCCGGTTCTTTACGTAGACGTATCCCTCATGGAGTATTTTCTTGGAGCCTGTCTTACTTATTAGAATTTCCATTTTTGAAATAATGATCGTAGGCTGCGCTGAGACTTATATTCTAACAAACATTTCAGTTTGAAATTAGAGTAAAGCATGTCACAATTAAAGAACAGTGGGTCTGGGTTTTGGGATCTATAACAATTGTCGTGCCCTACAAATCAACAAACGGACAAATGTCCGGACTGAGAATTGTTCGACCCTGCAAAACAAGTAACTGAGAAATGTCCGGCCCTGCAAATCAACCAACTGAGAATTGTCCGACCCTGCAAATTTCATAAACTGAGAAATGTCCGTATATGTGACACAGACGAGTCGGGCGTAATGCTGTCGCCTTAGCCACTACTACCAACTTTGGTTTGACCCGGCCGCGGTTTGAACCCACGACCTCCCGATCCGCAAGCCGACGCTCTACCACCTGAGCTATTGCGGTAAGTACTAGGATGTTCGCGTAGCCAGCATGTGACGTTTGTGTTTACCCCTCTATTGCTACGTTTATTTGCTCATAACATATACTAAAATCTAAGTCATCTTATCTTCTTACACCAACATAAAGTTGGATTTCTAGATTCATTTAGATTGATATTCAGCAACAAATACTGTTGATCCTTATCAGTCAGCCCACATTCCCTATATAGTAACTTTAAGATATATTCTTACACCGACATACAGAACTTAGATTCCTAGATTCATTTAGATTGATACTCGACAACAAATGAGGCAAAAACCCAGCTCAAATGGCCTATTTAATAGGTCTCCACATAGGCTATATATGTAGGCATGTACGCCCATTTGTCACCAGGGCTCAGGTCACTAGGACCAGCTAGGCTGTCACGGGCACGCAGGCACCTTGCCTCTCATGCCAAAAAACCTACACGGAACGCGTCCGGTCCCCGGCAAAACAAGGCCCAAATTTCGAGCCCTACCATTATCCAACCGTAAATAGATGTGAATATTTACATGCGAAAATGTGCAACCGTGTTTGCCTATTTGCCAGTCTGCGCCTGAGCCCAGGCACATGCGACCGGGTTGGGTGTCGAGGGCAGTCCAGAACCAACCGGACCACACCGGAAGTTCTGCCCGGACGGCTACCAGTGATGTGTTAGGTGCCAAAACCCAGCTAAAATGGCTATTAAAAGTATCTTTCCACATGCTGGATATGGATGCGTATTTGCCCGTTTAAAAGTCTGCGCCTGAGCCCACGGTCCTGGGACCGGGTTTGATGTCGAGGGCAATCTTGACACTACCTGACCAAATTGGACGTTCTGCCTATGTGCGTTCCGGTGTAGTGTCAGAGGCTAAACCCCAGCCAAAATGGCCTGTTTAATAGGTCTCCACATAAGCTTTATATGCATCCATGCACGCCCGTTTGTCAGCATGCACCTGGGCTCAGGTCGCTAGGACCAGCTAGGCTGTCAAGGACACGCATACACCTTGCCTCCCAGGGCTAAAAAAACACACGGAACCCATCCGGTCCCTGGCAAATCTAGGCCCAAAGTTCGAAGGCCGCCCTTATCCAGCAGTAAAAAGATGTGTATGTTTACCGGTACTTGCCAAAATTCGGATGCGTATTTGCCTGTTTGCCAGTCTGCGCCTGAGCCCAGGCACCTGCGACCGGGTTGGGTGTCGAGGCCTGTCCAGAACCTACCTTTCCACACCGGACGTTCTGCCCGGATGACTACCGGTGACGTGTCAGGGTCCAAAACCATGCCAAAATGGCCTATTGAAAGGATCTTTATACTAGACATGCATGCGTATTTGCCCGGTTATCAGTCTGCGCCTGAGCCCAAGGTTCTGGGACCGAATTTGATGTCGAGGGCAATCCTGGCCCTACCCGACCAAACCGGAAGTTCTGCCTATGCGCGTTTCTGTGACGTGTTAGGGGCCAAAACCCAGCCCAAATGGCCTATTTAATAGGTCTCCACATAGGTTATATATGCATGCAAGCACGCCCGTTTGTCACCATGCACCTGGGTTCTGATCGCTAGGACCAGGTGGCTGTCAAGGGCACGCATGCACCTTGCCTCCCTTGCCTAAAAACCTGCACGGAACGTGTCCGGTCCTCGGCAAAACAAGGCCCAATTTTCGAACCCCGCCCTTATCCAGCCGTAAATAGATGTGTATGTTTACATTCGAAGATTTGCATGCGTGTTTGCCTGTTTGCCAGTCTGCGCCTTAACCCAGGCACCTGCGACCGGGTTGGGTGTCGAGGGCAGTCCAGAACCTACCTGGCCACACCGGTGTCACGGTCTCATATTTCTACCGTGTCGAAATTTCTCACACGCCCATGCCCAAATTTTAATAGAAAATAATGTGAGCGTATAGAAACGTATAGAGATGGTCCAAGATTTCCTCCTGGGCACACAAATATTATAGGTATACTTGTATATCGTAAAGATAGAACGATTGGTACAACAGGAACGTCAGACCGTGTATAGACGGACTTAAATTTTCACCCAGGCACACATTTCCATCTTAAGTAAACGTGTAAAATTCTTCTTTACATGATATATACATGATATATCTATCATAGAGTCATATATATGAATATATATGACTCTATGATAGAGTCAGAAATATTGACATGTAAGAAACATCAGCCCGTGTATATATGGGCTTATAATTCCACACAGGCACACATTTCCATCTTACGTAAAAGTATAATATTTATGTACGCATGTATCTGGTAGATCAAACTCCGCGCAGGGTTTACGACATCGCTACGCTGGCTTAAAACCACTGCCATCATACAAAATCACGTGACGATAGGCAGATTAGCTATGACGTCTTTGCCTGCCAACAGAGACTGCAGACACTCGATCTGTTTGGGGTTCGCTTTTATGGAGGATTTAAACTCTGTTATTACTTTGTGAATTTCTTCAACAGTATCCATTGATTGTTTACATTGAACCGGTGTAACACTGAAATTTCGCCCTCGGCGAAAGGACGGAAATGGCCGAGTTGTTACGATTGTAGTGATAAACACATTCTTTCTTTTTCCGGTACTAGGATGTTTGCGGAGCCAGCATGTGACGTTTGTATTAACCCTTCTATTGCTACGTTTATTTGCTCATAACATATACTAAAGTCTAAGTCATCTTATCTTCTTACACCAACATAAAGTTGGATTTCTAGATTCATTTAGATTGATACTCGACAACAAATACTGTTGATCCTCATCAGACAGCCCACATCCCATATATAGTAACTTCAATTTATCTTCGTACACCGACATACAGCTAGATTCCAAGATTCATTTAGATTGATACTCAACAACAAATACTGTAGATCCTGATTAACATACGTAACGATAAACATAAGAATATTGTCACATACTGGTTCATAATAAGGACTCGTTTCATTTTAAGAAAAGACACTTTAAATTAACTTACCAGCTTTGTTTGAAAGGCTCTAGAACAAGTAATCAACACATTAATGTAAAGGGACGTAACTAATAAAACAGTCTTTTTCTAGTTTGAAAGAGTTATTTCCCTTAGACCAAAACTGAAATACCGGTACATCAGGCAATGACGAAACTTGAGATCGGAATCCAAATTAGTTTCTGTCTCAATATATATTAACAATTAAATATACATGCGTGTCTTTGACTATTTTTAAATGTAAATATTGAAATGACGTTAGGGCAATGTTACAACCCGTTTTTATTACAGACGGGTTGTAAAACAGTTAGGCTTCGGGTACCACTACACGGCTAAAGAAGCCTATAAACATAACCTTTAAAATTATGATTGCTTCTTAAAGGGGTAATCCGATAGTTTGAACCAAAATGTCTTTTCTCAAATGACCAAATCAGTCATTATTACCTGAAGGTCCTGTTCATTAATGTCCTAGGTCTGTGTGAACAAGTAAGCATAAATCTCTACTCGTCATTGCAAACAGGTATTTCCTTTCCGAGCCTCTTTGATTTCTTTTTCGCAATTAGTTATGTCTAACAATTCAGTTAGAGTTCCAAATCCGGAATGACGACCAAAGTGGTCCGGGATGATTATAGCATGGTCCGGAATGCAGATGGTCCGGAATGAGGGTAATTCGTCTCCAAGTTCATGCGTAGTTATCTCATAGGCTTGGATAATTTTAATCAGACATGGATGATTAAGTTCTGGTGCGATTTTTTATTTTCAAAGTGTGGTTTATTTAAATACCAAATTTCGTTCATTTAAATAATTTTTTGCCTAAAATTTAAATTGACTTTGGTTTGAAACATAAAGAGAGACAATCTCCTCACAGCGATTACGTCACGCGTTGCTACTTAAATCTCTGCCCCCAGCAAGGATCACGTGACGATAGAGTATCACGTGAAGGAAACATGGCGGCCTCCTTAAACACCACTCGGAACTCCTCGGGTAATTCCGTCCACGTAGAGTACCTCGAAAATAATGCGGTCGCCGCCATATTGACGAACTACTTCCAAAATGGCAATCGCACCTACTCGGCAATCTCCGGCAAGCTTCGAATATAGACATCACCGAAGCGTGATCCGAGTGCATGCAGGGTAATAACTGGTATATTACACTTTTACCAAATCCTGTTGGTAATATACATACAGTATCAACTAAGTTAAAAATATTCTTCAACGAAGCAATCTGCTCTTCTTTCAAGGAGTATTGAATCTCCATTATATCTAAAGCGTACTGCATGCACTTTGAAAAGTCAGCCATCTTTGTTTACATAATGCAATGAGAAGTTATTCGCCGGGGCAAATCACCAACTGGTGTATTCATACAATTACATACGAGGCATTATCTCCGAAGCTTGCCGGAGATCGCCGAGTAGGTACGATTGCTTAAACACGCCACGTTTGACTTTCATAATTTCATATTTTAAGTTACTTTTTATTTTTAATGTGATAAATTAATATTTTTAAAAGAAAGATACTATGTTTTGAGGAGATAAGTCCAGAAAAAAATTAAAAAAAAACCTATCCGCCTGTATTTGGGCGAAAAACTTGCTGGTGGCGGAGATATAATGTACTGTCAAGGGAAGTAATCACTGCGGGGAGTTTGAAAGAGAGATATATGCTTTTGTTGTTGTCGGCTGCTCTGATATTTCTTCGGCTTCTCTAAATTATTGCTTATTGCTTACTACTTGGCAGGGTCAGGAACAACAAAAATCAATTTATGTGATAAAATAATCTACCGTGTGACACAATGAATCTTCCTCCAGCAACGCTCAAGGTAACGTTTACATTTCATACACTTGCAAGTCCGTGTCTTTTATTTGTTTACAATATGTATTATTACAATTTTTGTATTCAATTCCTTTAGTTTCCTGGTTAGTGATCATGGAATGTGATTGTGATTTCTAGTACAGTGTTCCGCTTTGTCAAGTATTCGGACAATTATGTTATTAGGAAACTACAGACCTTTTCTTTTACAAATTGAAGAAGATGACCCATGCATCTGAATTAAAGTTATCAGGTTCCCAAACCTTAGCATAATTCATATAAATTTCTATTAGATGGTACCCACAAAAAATATACAAAAATGCTCTAAATTGGGGGTCAAAGCCTTTATATCTGCACACACAATTGGTTATGAATTCTGGATGCCGTAAATAAATCCTGTAATTTTATGAAAACAAATAGAAGCAGACATATATTAGACCTGTGCTTTAAATCATTAGACATGTCTTTTTTAAGTTAATTTTGTGATTTAATTGTTAAATTATGTAATGTGTCGACCAAAATGATCAGGCTAGGGTAATTATTTTGTCGGATGCCCTGTTTGAACTCCGAGACTGACCATGTGGTGTTAGTCCATGAGCAGGACCATTTATTGCTCCAGGTACTCATTATCTGAGTACTGGTTCTACCCAGGAAGTAGGCAATCGATACCAGTAAATATCCAAACTATCACTTCGATAATGTTGACATATTAATTGACATATTTATTTTTTCCCTTTCAGTTGATTGTGATTATTCACTTCATCCTGACAGTATGGTAAGACCTATATTTACTATATATAATAAATAATAATTGCAGTATTGACAGTGTACAATTTGGAGAGGCTGGTGCCTGGGGCCGGGCGGTTAGAGTTGCTGACTTGTAACTAAATCGTCAGTCCCTCACTGCTTGGCCACAATTGCCACTACTCAAAGAGGGTTTGGGTCCCGTTCAGGGTGAGAACTTAAATGCGGGGAAGTTTTTCAGTTTACCTGCATTGCGCCAGTGGTTCTACCCAGTAATTAGTTAGATGTCACTAATATGGCCATAATTGTGTAGATGCTTATAACTCTGTAAATTTGGTTGGAAAAGCCTAAAAACCTTGTGACAATACCAAATGCCTTGCCATGCTGGTACTGCTTTATGTAGTTATAAGTAATACATTTACTGAGTTATTTTGAGCTACTGCTCTTCAGCTAACTTTAAAGTTAACCCCCTGATCATTAGGTGTACCGTATTCACTCGTGTAATAGTCGCACCCGTGTAATGGCCGCACCCCCAAAATGACCGCAAAATTTGAAGAAAAAATCCTAAATCAATGTAATGGCCGCACCCCCAAAATGACCGCAAAATTTGAAGAAAAAATATATCCCTTTGTTCTGCATGAAACACAGCTTATTATCCGTCAGTAAACACTTAAACAAACTTTCCACTTCAGTCTGCTAAATACACCAGGCTGTAATTTACTTGGCGTTTCTGTGTAGACTTGCCTCATTACACAGGTCAAGTGACTGACTCTGAGATAAGCTGTTGTCAAGGTGATATCGATCGGAGCAGTTTGACAGTGAGGGAGTGAACGATGTGTTTTTATAAGCAGCTGCCGATTACATTTCTCCATGAAATTATTGATTGGTGGAATGTACACAAGGACAGTGCACTGTTCCCCGACATATCGTGTACTGTCATACCAGACTTGGTGATGCAGATCAAAGGAATTAATTTCATGCCGCCACGAGCTACAGGATAGCAGTGCGACTGAGACTAGATACATTCGCAACGTGTCAAAAATACAGTCACAGTTTACCAATTAACCCTTTTGTTGAGACAGCATGACTGGTCGACGCTCCTGTTCATTTTTCACCTCGTCAAAGAGATTGTCGCCTCGTATTAAAGCTGTGTTGTTTTATCGGCTATACTATGAAATCCTTTGATCTGCATGGTAGTGTGCACATGGCAGCTGGGTGAAATTGTTTGGTGATGCAAACATTCAGAAATATGATACTAGAGATAAAACTAGGAAGTCATTTATAAATTATGGAATATGTTTACATTGGTTAGAGAAAAGCATATAACGGCGCTATCTCGTTCATATCGTCCGTCAACCTCCTACTTAGAGATCTCATCTAGACGCATGGCGTCCCAAAAATCGGCAGAATCGTTCTAGAAAAAATGTCCCAAGGTTTTACACCTATAGAATGGCCGCACCCTCAACTCCTTAACGATAAAATCGGGTAAAAAAGTGCGGCGATTACACGAGTGAATACGGTATTTGTCAATCCCGTACTATGGCAGCTGACACATGGTGCTGGGAAGTCATATTATTGATTCGAATAGCCCTTGCAGGTACCCATTTATTCATCTGGGTGGAGTGGAACAGTTCGAGGTAAATTTCTTAAACAAGGAAATTAGAAGTGACCAGACCGGGGTTCGAACCATGGACCTTGAGTTATGCATCCTACCACTGGACAATTCTTTTCTTCATGTAGTTGTGGTAGCATATTTGTTACATAGAAACATCACATGTGAGTTTCATGAAAACTGTTGTTGTGGTGAGAATATGCCACCATACATAGTAATCACCAGCCATATAACACCCAGTCACATTATCATTGCATGACATTGTCCTTGAAGGAACAATACATTAGTCATTCTCACAAGACATACATGTAGTCATATTACAGAGATTCTTAATTAATTATATCAATTAAATGGTTTTATGAATAAAACATAAGGAATTTTTATATCTGGGGAAATATTTATGTATATTTTTTTCTTAATATGACCCCAGTAACATTAATTGCACCTAAGTCGTTAAAAATGATAGTGGTATAGCTCCCTTGCTAAATCTCAAGCAAATATAAGGGTAGTTCCATGACTGGTTGGCCCGGTGTCAGGATAATGTGACTATGTGTGGTATCATGCCATGTGTTCACAGCATGCTATACACAGTGAAGGCAGCACTATATCTGCTTCAAGTGGACACCCCGCGTCTCCAGATAACTGAAATACTGTTGGTGGGACGATAAACCCAATAAACAAACATTTATTGCTAAAAACTGCAAAGTTGGCACCAGGATCTTTGGATTAAAATTATTATCTTCTTGCTAGTTAAGTAAATGAGTCTTAAAAGATTTTTAAGAACTTTTAAAAAAGAGAATAGTACTATCCAATATATTTTATTCAACACTCTTGTGTTTTTGTATGAGCTGTCTCTGTGTGCATGTGTCTTTAAGAACAGTGTCCATTTTCATTTGTACGTAGACCAAAATAGTCTTATATGAAAATTCACCATTTAAGCAAATATGTACCAAACATGATGCTTGTATGTATTTTAAATATTGTAATATCAGTTGGCTGCAATATTGGGCAAATATATTTATTTCAAATATGTGTTTATTTCAGGGCCACGATTACCCCATTTATGAACATTTCCTACGTCTACATGAACATCATATTGATGGGACTTGGCATCTGGAGCATCGCACATCATGAGTCACCTGACTCTGTGCTCATGGTAAACTCCTTGTTCTGGGTTTTAGACATTTTAGAAAGTTTCAAACATTTACTCATTTTTATCAGTATTACAGTAGTGTGAGGGCTACATACAAGTTCAGCGCTTCATTGAAGCATGTTTTCATAATACCGCTGTCTGCAGCAGCTGACTCGATACGGCATTCAGTGAGACGTACGCAAGCGAGGTTACTCGGGTAGCTTCAGTCAACTACCGAAACTCTGCCTACCCTGATAACTTTGTATACAAATGGGTTTTTGCTAAATGGCCAACAGCAAAAGTTGTGTACTGCTGAAGGTAGACACTACCGAAACTTTTCCTGCTTAATATACTTCGCATGTAAATGAGTGCTAGATGCAGCTATTTGACTCCGAGTTTTGACCTTTACACTCTTCCCAATGTCGATTAAAAACAGGTTTGATTGACAGCGACTTGCTAAAGAGTCTGCATATTTTTGTGATCGTGTCTCTGCGTTTTAATAACGTATTTCAGGTAACGTTTGTTGAACAGCACTAATTATTGTTGACTATAATGGTTGATTAATTTGTGAAGATTGCATTCAAGTAAACATTGATGACGAGTTATTATGTAATAGTGTTATAATATCGGTCTTAAATTTAAAAGGATTGGCATCCGAATTTAAGCAGTCCATAATTATCGCCTTCCACTAATCAAGTAATAACACTTGCTGGTTTTAATTATTATTAATCAAAGTTGGTAAAGTGATATCCTATTTTTCATTAATTCCCTTTGCAAAAATGCCACTGCATTCACTTCTAGATTGTGGTATTTCTAAAACGCTCAAGTTTAGTGAGTCCAAGGTGGATGACCCACTGCACCGGTCAACTAAGAAATTAGCTTTAGAGCAGATAGCTCGATCTTTCTGGTCTGTTTGGCTAAATTTTTCATGGCTAGAGTGTTTTGCTGACTTGTTTAAACACATATTCCCTGTTAAACACATATTCCCTGTTAAAATACTTTTAATAATGAAGATGAAAACAATTGAATACTTGAAGCAAAAACGCACGCACGCACGCACACACACACACAAAAAAATATACATATATAATGCGTGAATGTTACCTTTAAGTTCTTTAAATATACAAAACACCAATAGACACCTACAAGGGGTTTATATAAATATGTAAATAACAAGGCATACACACATGTATACACATGTAATGGTGTTTCGTCATTCATAGTACTTAGTATACATATTTTTACTTCCAAGAAAAATGGCTGAGACTTTCAAGTGGAAGTCAGCACTTCCAAAAAAAGATTCTTAGTGGAAGTGCTGCAAATTGTGGAAGATTGCATTGTCACAGCATTTAAAATTCATGCATTCCCAAAGTTATAAGCAACACAAGTCCAACTTATCAACAATGTGATTTTTTGTTACGTATAACTACTTGCAGCAATACCAGCAGGTCAAGGCATTTTGTTTAGTCTCATGGTTTTTAGGTTTTTCCTACCAAATTTACGTTATAAGCACTGACACAATTAATGATCATATTGGCAATGCCCAGCTAATTATTGATGGACAAAGACCCCAGACATCTGTCTGGTAGAACCACAGGCACACTGCAGGCTGGCTGGAAAACCTCCCCACATGAAAAATTTGCCCTCACCAGGGCTCAAACCCACGCGTTATATTCTGAAATTATAAATGTAATTTTAAAATTGTAATTTAAATACAATAAACATTCCGTTTCAGTTTCTCTTATGCCACATATTCAGTATACTCCAGGATATCATCCTGCTTGGTTTGTATGAACCCAGAGGTTATGACACATATGAGGTACCAGGGGTTCAAGGTAAAATCTTTATGCTTGTTTTGTTTTTAATTTTACTAATACACTGCAGCAACATAATTAAGGTCATTGTGGAGATGTCCAACTATTTTGGTGAAGGAAGACCCTAGACAAATGTCTGTATAGAGCTCCATTGTCTCTCAAGTCAGCTGGAAGACCTTCCCATATTAAGTCCTTTGCCCCAATGGGGACTCGAACCCATGAGTTGAGAGGCCATCAGTCAGAGGAGTTACAAGTTCCGCTTCCGATGCCCTTTTTTTGCTCACCTATTATGTCAAAACAACACCTATTTGTAAACATTTTATACATAACTGCAAATGTATGGCAGTGACATGACTTTTTTTATGGTATCAAACCTAACAAAGTTTAAAACAATTTAACATGTGGACATTTGGAAACAAGTAGTTTCATCTTATATTAAACGTTTTTAAAAAAAACTACATCCGTGAGGTAATCTGCCATTTGTTCATTCAAAGATTTCTATTATTAAATTTGTAAGAGAAAATGTATTTTATCAAAACATCATGTTTATTGATTATTTTGTCAATCGTTCATTTCAGCCACTGCTAGAAACCAATACAGATTTTCTCTTGGGTATCCTTTCATGTAGTTCATATTTGTCATATCAAGTACATCCAGTTTTCTCTCATTAACAAAAATTTTCTATATAGAAATGCAATGGATGGAGACAGTAGCAGATCACACCTAAAACAGAAGAGAATCTGCTCTTTATGTAGGGAAGCAGTCCTCTAGCAAACATAGATCATAATTAAAACAGAACAGGTTGGGCTATAAATGTAGGGAAGAAGTCTTTTAGAAAACACAGGTCTTACTTAAAATAGAATCAGGTGGACTGGACATGGTAGCGCATTTGGTAGAGCGTCGGCTCCAGGTACGGGAGGCCCTGGCTTCGATCCCAGGCCATGACATATCAAAGTCGTTAAAAATGGGAGTGGTAAAGCTCCCCTGCTAATGTCTGAGCAAATACAAGGGTAGTTCCCTGACTGGTTGGCCCGGTGTCAGGATAATGTGAGTGGGTGTGGTATCATGCCCGGTGTTGATGGCATGCTATACACACTGAAGGTAGCACTATATCTGCTTCAAGAGGATACCGACTCCAGATAACTGAAATACTTTTGGTGGGACGATAAACCCAGTAAACCTAAACAGAATCATGAGGGCTATACATGTAGGCAAACAGAGATCATATCTAAAATAGCTTTTATTTTGATCTTTTGATGGAAAAAGTCATCTCCTTTAAAACTTCAAATTGACCATTTTTATTCATTCATTTTTACTTAAAATTAATTTACTGGTACATAAATACACCCTGGTAAACATTCACACACATCAGAATAGTTAATTAAGCAAATTGACATATATCCCTGGAGATGCCATGATCGTAAATGTTCCTTGAATATTACCTTGACCTTAATGGTTGCTTTTGTAAACACACTTTCAAGACTAAGGTCCATATTCACCAACCACTCATAATCCTTGGTCATGATTTAAGCACAAGTGACAATTTTCATACCAACAAAAATAAGCTTATTTATGAAGTCTCAATGTGATTTTAAGTTGAAAGTTGCAAAGTTAAAGTGTCATGCAGACACGTTGCTTAATACATACCGGTAATAATAATATTGTGGATTGAAATCCATCACTTGAGCAATTCTTACTTAAGAATGGCTGGTGAATATGGGCCTAGGTGTCGAAGATAGGAAAGTTTTAAGTACTTTTAATAGTATGGAAGTTATTGCTGAGATGGGGACAGATGAACTAATGTACAACAAGAGGCACATATGGACAGTGTGCGTCTGCTTAATGCCGCTCCTGGTTGCCATACAGACTAAATAATTATATAAATATTATTTTGACCTGTTTTCAATTATTATTTATTTTTTTACCTGATAGTTTTTATATTTTTCTATATTTTACATGCGTAGTTTGGTTTTAACCTGATTACGCTCTACTCACATTTAACTTTGTATTCGGCGCCGTATGACCTATTAAGTGTTGGTGTGCCATAAAACCCAAATAAATAAATAAATAAATATTATTAGTATTACTGCAATTTACCCATTTACATCATATCGAGAGGCGATTTTCCATTATAGCAATTCTTAGGAAGGGTTATTGTCTTTAGGAATAACCTTCATTAAGGGTGATTATCATTAACCCTGCAGGCTAGCCCAAAACCTTAAATGATCGTGACATTTAATGACCTTGACCTTTGACCCCAGTATGAGTATACTGAACCTGATCATAAAGCCTGTGACAGCCTTCCTACTGTTCACCATCTACAAGCAGAGGGGAGGAAGCTACTCAGATCTACATCTTCCTAATAGCATTCCTGGCTTTGGTGGTAAGTTGTTTATCAACGAGGTTAATCTCAGGATCTTGGCTACAAATCTGTTAACCTTTAGCTTGTTACATTTGTTAAAGTACTAAAAAGCACTGGTTGGTGTAAGCTTAACCCTGTAAGAGACTGAAGGTGTGGAAAAGTCATATAAATACTTGTTTAGCAAGCTATGGGGCAAGCTTTTGCATTAAAACTTAAGCTTCTGTACCCCTATTTGCTATTTGAATCCAAGAAATCAGTTTATTGTGGTAAAATTAAGCTGTCTAAAGGCTTGGATTTGAAAATGAGTATTAATTTGTTTTTCCTTTTTTGAATAAGATCAGCAGTGATTTGACTCTTGTCATACTGTCAGCAGGGAGGATCTTGTTAAGGCAAGTTTTGGGGCCCCTGCCACCTTTATACACAGTTGAACTAAATTATTTTCGTCATGCATAGATATGAAGTATTTTTAATAAGAGACAGAAGCAGACTGTATATACCATGATCACAATTCCTCCAGACGATCTGGATTCGAGCTATACTAGAAATAAGTTTTTAAGGACCGCATCGGCTAAAATGTTTGAGAAGGAAAAGTAACTTGACAGTGTTGGGTCTTGGCAGAAGTATTATATCGATACAAATCCTTGAGATAATTATGTATCTCACCATGAAGATTTGTTATTAGCCCTTATCCGGCTAACTTTTGTCATAACTAATTACTGACCGCAATAGCTCAAGTGGTAGAGTGACTGCCAGCAGATCGGGAGGTCGCGGGTTCAAACCCCGGCCAGGTCAAACCAAAGACTTAAGTTTGTAGTAGTGGCTTCCCTCCTAACGCTCAGGGTTAAGGGGACAGCATTATGCCTTACTCGTCAGTGTCAGTATAATGGACTGACCGGGTTCAGTCCCTGGACACCTCATAAGTGACCGCTTGATATAATGATAGAAATATTGCTGCACAGTATTGGAAAAGATGCTGGCAAGTCCTAATCCCTCATAACTCATTCTAATAAAAAGTTATTTGCTAACAGTCATGCAAAGATAACTCTACACCTTGTACTTTCATGCTGACAGAAGAGGCTAATCTGAATCTGCACTTTCCCCCAAGGCAGCTCATTTAATGGACAGCATGTGAAGAGTCAATTGATTCACTTCCTGATCACTAATGGTATTCATATGATAATTGTTTTCCAAGGACCCACTTATAGGATGATTAGAAAGGAATACAAGAATCAGAAGAATACTTAGAATTGTTAAGACAAACAATGCCTATAAAAACGGAATCTGTTCATGGTCAATATCATTTAAGACAACCATTCGTTTTTTTAACCTTTATTCTGTTCTTCCAATTTTTAACAGCTGCTATGAATGTCCAGGATTTTAACTCAATCTATGACAGACTGAAGGTGTCAAAAATGGTAGCAGTTAAGCTGCGCCCTGTTTCCACTTCAGCAATTAAGAGAGTAGCAACAGATTCTGTTGTGAGGACACTAACAAACCAACAAACAAATGACCACAAAATTTGTACGCTTGCCTTTGTTCATTGCAGGCCACCATTCAAGTGCCTATGAGGACATTGACACCCCAGGGGCCCCCAGTAACTCCAACATGGATAGGCAGGGCAGCCCTCAACACTACTCGGACACGGAGAAACATTAAGATACCTAGCAACTGTTACTATAGGCAACAGTTACTATAGGCAACAGTTACTATAGACAAATGTTGTATACACTTGTCAGTTAAAATTCAGCTGATTGCAGTTGTTTAACATTGTTGTTAGTTAATGAATGCAAATCACAATTATTATTTTTTTCAATTAATTTATTGATGGGACCCTATTGTTCAAATTGGCTGTGTATTTGGCAATTATTTATATTAATATTATGCTTAATTCTATGATAAGATGTTGATTTTTAAAGAATAGATAGTTATTATTACTATGTAGTTGTATGGGTATTCCATCTCTGTTTTTAAGGGGAAATCACCTAACTTGTCAAATAACTTGAAATTACCTTTTTTGTCAGTATTTGAATTTTGATTCCTGTTATTAAATTACCAAATAGTCCACATTTAAGAACATGTGAAACTGCAACATGCACATGCAATCAAATGTTTTTGAATTACATAAGTTAAAAGTCATATTGCATGAGAACTTTAATAAAAAAATTAACAAATAAGTTTCCGTTATGTAAGTCAGAATTTGCATTACTTATCTTAAACATGAAATCCCCTACCCTTAATGGAGACACTTTTTTAATTTGAAAATGGAGAAATGTTTTTAGGTCTGTATTTACTAATCATTCTTTAGTAAGTTTCGCCAAAGTCATTTATGTCAATAAAAAATATCTTCAAAGTAAAGATTGTATAGCAGCTTTATTACTGAAATTTTAGCTAACATATTGAGCTTTATTTTATTATATTGCTTTATTTTACATTTTTCAGTTTTGTCTACATAGGATGTTTGTTATCTATTGTTACTTTGTGGCTACTTCTGTGTTGCACACCTAATAACAAAAGCTTCCTTTTTTGTGTGTGTGTGCGTGCATGCATGTGTGCGTGCATGTGTCTTTTTTCATACTACACAGATTCGAGAAAAGAAGAACAAAAATATACATATTTTATTGCTTACACACTGTTCTACACAATTATGTATGATATATACGATGTGCAATATATACCCGAGATAATTTACTGGTATGTTGTTTTTTGATGATGATGAGTCAATGTTTACTTTTTATTCATGATGTTGATGTGTACAATTATGAATGCAATCAATTACACTACACACTGAAGCGAATTATCATTGACACCTATTCATAACTTTATATAAGAATATCCACATACTCTTATGTACCGCTACAATAATGTATACTTTATATATAATGTACAAACTTCTTACATTTTTGGTATATGTATACATTTACTTTTCTTAACTACATGCTGGAAAGATATAATACATATTTAATAGGCATCACAATTGTATTATTATTCCTTTTTAATTGGACTTATGTACATTACTATACCTTTAATATTATTCAATTACTGCTGTAGCAGCTGCTTTCATATTTAATCTTTCAACCGTTTTGGGGCTTTATATTGTGGACTGAAAATTATACCTTTATTTCATTTATCAGTTTCCTGTGTTTAGATATGTATGTTGTCAGTTTCTTGTGTTTAGGTATGTATGTTGTCAGTTTCCTGTGTTTAGATATGTATGTTGTCAGTTTCTTGTGTTTAGGTATGTATGTAAATGATGCGGGTGAAGTTGCTACTGTTTTTCTTGTTACCCTCAACATAAAAGGCGGTATTGGACAGTTTGCCTATATCAGATCCGTGTAACAATACCTTACCATTGCTTTGGGGAATATAAAGACATAATTTCTGCAAAAACTCATACTTTAGTATAAGTAAAGATGGTTTGAACATGGTGTACTTTTGTTAGACAGTACAAATCACAATAAGGGCACTCTGAAATTTTATTCATTCCAAATCTATATATATGCATGATTGTGATCTCTGCTAAAAATAGATACCGAGGGCAGAGCGGATAACCCAGATGGCGATATAACGTTATCTCAAAAGTGAGTTATCACATGGTTTTCCTACTTAAAAATAGCTAACTGTGCAGCATGGCTCAGATAGGAAATACCTGTTTGCAATGAGGAACGGGGATGTATGTTTCACTGTTCACTATGATCTATGGCAGCAATAAGCAGCATTTTGCAAGATCCTTACAGGTAACAATGACTAATTTGGTTATTTGAGAAAAAATATTTTGGTCCAAATTGTCGTATACCACCTTGAAGTAACCGTTTAATTAATGTTCATTTCGCAAAGACTGTCAAAGATATTTATTTCAAACCACAAATACTTATTCGTTATGAAAAGGAGAACCAATTTAAGAATGCTGTTACAGCTTATAATTTTCATGACACTATCTAGTGACCAGTGAGAATAGTGCTTAAACAAAGTTTTGCTGACTTTTTCAACAAGAAAATGAAAAAGCAAATGACTTATTATGACCAAGTTGATTAAAAGTTATGATTGTCTTAAATGATTAGATGGATACCCTGTTAGTTTATCATTATTGGATCTACTGGTATGCTATCTATGCAGCAGTCGTTACTAGTTTGTCATTGTTGTAACAAAATTTGTATGGTGGTCGGTTTGTTTTCTTTGCTTCAGAAATAACATTTATTAATATTCAGAACTTCCTGTATTATTGATATTGTATTTTTTTCTTATGCCATATATATGTCCTTAAAATATTTACTGTTGCATTCTTATATTTATCCTGTTGTTTAATCAGGTTTAGAAATACTTGTTTATGTTTTGTGTTTATAGGATTATTGAATATTTATTCTGCTAAATGTTATTATAATTATAAATATTGGTGTTTTCTATTATCGTGTGCAGGTACGCAATTCCAGAAGGCTTATATCGAACAATGTGTTTGTTATTAGCTCCACTTTTCGGTCCACTGGCTGTTCTATCCAGACATAAGTCTGTGGTCTTCCTTTACTGGACTTCGCCAATATCATAATTGTGTTAGTGCGATGAAACAAAAAACAAAACTAACAACGTCGTCATGACGACCATGTTGCAGTCTGTTAACCTCATTAGGTCCATTTTTCAAAAATGCCAGGAAAATTAACTTCAATCTTAAAATACCAAAATGGCAACTCATTTCCAAAGGGCAGGTAACACTTAACTAAATTTTACAGAGTTTTGCCCCTTCTTGATTTGGAATGTTCTATATACTATCAAGGATGGAGAAAAGTGGAGCATGCTGTTGACAGACAATTCTTGTTTTTTATATGTCTCTGGGATTAATCAGTTGAAGATGTAATATAAAGGATAAATGTTTGTTTATATCTTGATCATATCAGTTCATATCATAGCTATTTAACCAGACAACAGTTCCATATTACATCTTGCCAATGGCACTGTTTTAACTTTTTAAACTTTAGATCTCCCTCCAGGAGATTGACATCCTGTATGACAAGACCTTAAGCTGGATCACTGGTTCTACTTGCACAGGGAAACATAGATGGATAAAATTTATTTAAACTCTTCATAATTAGATATATAGATAGATAACATTTGTTACGAGTGTGCAAGATAGTAACATGTCAACATAAACTCTAGATAACCTTTTATATTCAACATTTGTAAGTACTTTTTTAGTTTAGTTAAATTTGAATATTTCAAGGTCACCTTCCACTAAATTACAAGTTGTTGGTCAGCCTGCATTTTAAGGTGTAAAAAAAATCACTTTCGTGTTGTTCTTATTATGACCTTTTTTACCTGCAGAAACAAAAACATTCCATAATTTTATATAAACATTCCTGTTTTTTGTATGTTAATGTGTCTCCACAAGGCCTGTTAGAATTAACCATATCTGTTACACTATTGTAAATAGCTTAAAGTATCCACTCCCTTTAAAAACCTGTATTGAAAAGACCACCCATTTGACAAGATCAAACTGATATCGTAAGACAGAGTGTCTCTTAATGCAACTTTTTTTTTTTAGTAGGAAACCTGAATTAAATTGGAAAATTCAGTTTGCAGTTGAAACCTGAGTTGTCTCTTTCACTATAGATGGCAATGTCAGTCGCATTGCAATTATTTTCAAAATAATTGTGGACATTTTCTGTCTTTATCGACAGCCTTACCTGACTGGAAAGCATGTTCTATCTATGGCTACAAGATAAACAACTGTCCTTAAAAAATATAGGGAATAAACACCAGAATACCAACTTTTATCAACATGTTTTACTTGACAAACTTTTGATTTTTCTGGTACGTTTCAGCAGTAGTGTTGTTTTATCTTTGCGGAAATGTTTTTTTGTTTTTATTTGTTCAGATGCTTATATTATATTTAAATTATTTATTACAGGTATTTATGCATCATAAACCATCAGCTATCTAAATATTTTATTGTATTTCATAGTAGATAGAATAAATAAATTCATTTGTAAACATATTTTTTCTGGAGTTTGTTAAACATGCATGTTCAACTGTTGTATACAAATATTTTGTTGTTTTCTGTTGTTGTTTTAGATGAGATTAAGTATTTTTTAATAGATGTTGATTTAGAAACTAAAATGGTTTATTGGTTTGTCAAAATTTGATTTCTTAATTAACAAATAACTCATTCCCTGTGCAATACTCGCTCTGTGATACTGGGTGGTCTCAATAAACTATAATATCCTTACTTGCTTTTCCTTTTTTATTTCCCTAATTATATGTTTAGTTATTTCACTCAGAAAATTAACATATACTGAATTGACTACAGGACAAGTGTTTAAGAGGGATGTTAATTATGCTGAATGAGAATGTAACAAAACAACACTTTTTATTTCTGGAATTTCCAAGCTGATCTTTATACATGCCACAATGATAATACAACTTGAAAGTTTTTAACTACATGTTAATCTGAATTTTGACAGTCAACAATGTTTTTATAATAAAATAAAACCAAATAACATTGACATATCACTTATCTATGTCATCTAGAGAAATACTGTCATCATCACTATCATCATCAGATCACAATTTAACACCAATCTACATGAGCACATGGAGTTAGACATTTATTTTTCAGCACAATCAGCCCAATAACTATTCAAGTTTATTATTGTAAATATCACATAATGCTTCTTATATTATTTATTTGCTAAACTGCATGCATCAACACTTTGCTGGACACTCACCAGCAAAAGTGTAGGTTTATATCAAGACCTGCCTGATTAGGCCTAATCAAAGTGTTCAAACCGGACCAGGTAGCGCAACCGGTAGAGCATCGGCTTAAGGTACCGGAGGCCCAGGGTCTGATCCCGGGCTGCGACATACCAAAGTCTTAAAATATGGTAGTGGTATAGCTCCCTTGCTAACGCTCAAGCAAATATAAGGGTTCGATGACTGGTTGGCCTGTTGTCAGGATAATGTGACTTGGTCTTGTTTCACGCAAGGTGTACACACAGTGAAGGCAGCACTATATCTGCTTCAAGTGGACGTCTCTAGATAACTGAAATACTGTTGGTGGGACGATAAACTCAATAAATAAATAAAGTGTTAAACATTTGAAGTAACAAACTTTGATCTTTTTTATTAATGCTCGGAAATCTTTTCAATGCAGAAGCACAAAACCACCAAAATTGGCTGGCTGTGATGTGTCAAAAAACAGGTGACTAAAAGCCTATAGATATCATCTTCATCGGATTGAGTTAATATTAATCTGTTTTATGTTTTCCATTTTTCTATAATATTGCTTGGCTTTCATTAAAATTGGCATAAACTTTTTATTGGCATTAACTTTTTAAAAAATATCCAAGAGTAAAGAGGCATTTTCCCTGTACAATCCTCATTGGTAACAAAGTTGTTTCTGTAATTGCTGTTGAAAATAACAAAATAAACTTTTCAGATGGTGAACATGCAATAATTTTGTCAATTATATAAGGTGGGGGTTAACTCCATTTCTAGAAGCATCTTTTCAAAAATCTGTGAAAATTCAATTTGACACAAACCAGAGACCGAGTCCTGAAGAAAAGTGCACAAGATCTCATAATATGAATTTTCCTCTGATTTCTGTAAAGTTGGACTTTTAATTCATGGATGATTGAAATTTTGTGCTTTTCACCATTTTGTTATTTCTTTCTTTCAACCAATCTTATGAATACTAATAGAATAACAGGCCACTTTTAAGCTTATTGCATCATGGTTTATAGGTAAACAAACACTGGTTCTGGTGGAACGTCATGTGGAACTTTGGCCTCAGGCTTTGGGAATGTGGAGCTGTATGTTAAATCCTGGTCAATATATAGCAGAACGTATAAAAAGTACTGGCTTTAAGTACTGGTGTTGTTGTGGACTGCTTGCATATCAAAGCCCCTTAAAAATTCCTTCACTCAGGTCTAGGTAGCTAGGAAGTTTTCAGGACTGTTTGCTTGAGTATAGAATAGACCCAGGGTTCAAAACCAGGCTTAAAAGGTATCACAATAAACTCTGATTTCAATGTATGGCTAAAATGGTATTGAGACAAACCCTAGGTTCAATGCCTGGCTAAAATGATACTGAGATAAACCTTGGGTTCATTGCCAGGCTAAAATGATACTGAGATAAACTCTGTTAGATAACAGGTGAAACTGGTAGTGAGAGAACCCCTTAGTTTGATACCAGGTAAAAAAAAATGTATCGAGATAAACCCTTGGTTTAATGCTAGGATAAAATGATACTAAGATAAATTCTGGGTTCGATACCATACTAAAAAAGTTCAATTCGATAGCAGACTAAAAAGGTTCAAGATAAACCCTGGGTTCGATACCAGACTAAAAAGGTTCAAGATAAACCCTGGGGTCGATACCAGACTAAAAAGGTTCAAGATAAACCCTGAGTTCAATACCAGGCCAAAAAGGTTCAAGATAAACCCTGAGTTCAATACCAGGCCAAAAAGTTTCAAGATAAACCCTGGGTTCAATACTAGGCTAAAGAGGTTCAAGATAACCCTGGGTTCAATACCAGGCTAAAGAGGTTCAAGATAACCCTGGGTTCAATACCAGGCTACGATAGTATTGAGATAAACCCTAGGTTCAATACCAGGCTAAAATGGTTTGAGATAAACCTTGGGATCAATACCAGGCTACAACAGTATCCAGATAAATTCTAGGATTAGTACTAGGCTTAAATGTATTTATATGTGTATATGCATACTGGGGTTAAGATTTGTGTGTTCCATCGTTCATGACATGTTATCCTAGTAAAAGCGGCACTATATCTACTGCAAACACACAATTAGTTGTTTGCTTTAAAGTATATGGTCAAGGGCAAAATGTCTAGTGTTATTGTTGTGGTCTTACTTATAGTACATTTTGAACTATTTGATTGATATTGTTTATTATTATATTTTTATTCAATGCATTTTTTCCATGATAATACATAATACAGTATATTCTGGAAATCTAGCTTCATAAATAAAAGTAAACACACACATAAACAGAGAAAAGTAAGTGGAAGCTTTCAAATTAAATTAAATAAGATTAAATTCTAGTTACCAATGAATAAAAAAAAACATGGATCCATGTTAAAGTTTCTTACAGTTTTTTAGAAGTATCAGATCTCTTGTTGTTCTTTTTGTTGTTGTTGTTGTAATTGTTGCTATATTTTGGAGAATTTAGTCTTTGTTACTATGTAATTGGGTTACAATGTGTTCAATTCAACGGCCACCGGAAATACAAAATGTCAACTTTTGAGTGAGTGTCAACAATGTTTTTACCAAAAAAAAATACAGATAACAATGTTTAAAATTGATTTATCCAGAATGAATCTGATAGCATTAGAAAGTTATTTCCATGTGCTTCGTGAACAACTTTCAAAAAATTCTGTGTAATGACTTCTACAGGTCCGTGCAGTGACTTCTAAAAGGTCCGTGTACTCGAGTGAGTTCAAGAAGGTCCGTGCAGTGCTTTCTAAAAGGTCCGTGCCAAATTGCACGACTGGTTTCTGCATCACTGTGTCGCTCGACGTCTTGAATACCACTGGCCTGAGGTAGATGTTTCTGTGGTGCGAAAACCTAACATTTTGTTCATCTTTATTTACTCATCCTTATAATATAATTATAATTATATTATTCCTACTCCGTCTTCTTCCTCCTCCTCCTCCTTCTCAGTCTTTTTCGTCTTCGTCTTCTTCCCTCTTTTCAACAACTATTATAACTAAAACAGAAAACATCTTCTTCAAGTTAACTTGAAAGGTCTTGCCTAAATCTGCTTTTTGGTGTTCAAGATATGTGTTGTAGTTGCTCTGTTACACCACTAACAGGATGTCAGTGGGGAGTGAATCCCATTTCTGCCTACGCAGCATAATTAGCTATATTAACAACCAGCCACCAGAATGTTATAACTGCGCCAGAATGTTAGAACTGAATGTCAGCAAAAAACATAATTATTTAGTGTTGCTGCATAACAACAACAACAAGGCAGAAGAAAAAAAATAGTTAGCAAGTACTGTCATTGAAATATATTTTGATATATATGAAGTATTTTTAACGAAAATGCCTTTTGAATCTTTTTAATCTAATAAAAAAAAGATTAGAAAATGAGTATCATTCACCACTAACGCTAGTTTGGGACAAAACTCGTCTTTACAAAAAACAACCGTTTCTATGGTCACTTATAATTCTTATATTACTCAAAAGTATTAAAGGTTTGCAATCGTCACACGTAAAAAAAGTGTTTTAATATAGGCGATCTACCGGTTATCCATTAAAATAGAACAAGATTTGATAAGGGAGATAACTAAAGCTGGCTTTAAATCTCATTGTTTAAATCTCTGGTGACATACCAGAGGCTAGTGTACCTCACGCCATACCGGAAGTCATTCATACGTCACTGAATCTCATTTGCATACATTTACTACCATTGACGGCCATATTGTTTAGATTCGCGTGTTTTGATCAGGCAACGAATACACAAATTCTGACATTTACACTAAAAAGTTCGAAGTCCATGGGACATTCTGTAAAAATGGATGTAACTTTTGTCCAGATAGTGATATTTTCTATCGTTGGACATGTTTTATCAACGTCAGGTAGGTGTTATTGTAATAAAATTCTTGTTAACTTTATAAATCAATACAGAGGATGCAATGTCGACATAATTCTGAAAGCAATGGAAAGTCCCATTTTCTAGTGTTCTTATGCTGCTTTCAAGGATTATTTTAGAATAACTTGACCTGTCACTCATCACTGTTGTCAGCTTTAAGATTGTCTTTGTCAGATGAGAATTAGGGTTGAAAACGTCAGATTTATAAAAGTTAATTGAACCACCTGTTTTGATTAATTAAATAGTGGCATCTTGTATGAATCACCATTCTGATGAGAGCAGCGTGCTAAGGCCAGATTGTGGGAAAGTTTACATGTTTCTTATTAGAAATATTACCAGTCAACCAGCTAATTTATGGGCTCACATATTAAAAAAAAATAATGTTGTTTTGTTTTTGTTATATCACTGTATCAATGACACAGTTATGGTCATATTTGTGACATCCAGCTAGTTATTAGATGAGGAATACCCCTGACTTCCATCTGGTTGAAAGCTCTGGCTCACCACAGGTTAGCTGGAAAACCTACGCACATGAATGTTCTCGCCCAACCATGTACTCAAACTCACTTTATGAAGTGGCAATTGTGGCCAAGTTTTCACATTTCTGAAAGATAGTTGACTTACTAAAAGGATTTTTTTACCCAATTTATGGTGCTCAAATTACTCTATACTACAATATATGCACATATATATATATATATATATATATATATATATATATATATATATATATATATACACATATATATATATATATATATATATATATATATATATATATATATATATATATATATATATAGTTGACCTAATACAATAAAATTCTATATATATATATATATATATGTATATGTATATATATATATATATATAGTTGACCTAATACAATAAAATTCATTTTATCTGAACATAATCAAGAAGTTATGTTTTCTTTATTAGCAAGTACATAATGTAAAAACCACCTTCGAAGTGCTCTGTACCTGTTCCACTTTTTTTTTTATTCATTTAGAAAATGACACTATTTATGGCCTCATAACATTGACAACGTTTTTAGTGTTTTCTTTTTTTTCTGTTCACTCCTAAAATTTCAGATTTGAAAAATTTAATCTTAGAACTTATTGACTGCACATTGTACAATTTAAAAATGGTGCAGTTATAACTGTACTATACATGTCTGTGGGCATTAGAGTATAAATAAACATTGTTTAAATTAGTGAGTATTAAGTACACAAAAATGTTTAGAGTACACATAACCTATTATGATTTAAAAGGTCTCTTTTTCTGGATCTCTTAAACATGAATCTTTATAATTATTGATAATTGTGATTGCATCCTGTATTTAAGTTTGATCTCATTTACTTATAAATTTGTTTTGGGTTAATATGAAACCTTAGTTTGGGCCCTGTGTATCTTCTCTACCAGTTTTGGTTGAATATGAAATACTTGTAAATATTTACTTTCAGTGATTAAAATTCCACAGCTGAAATATTAAATAACCATCTTGGCTCATATTTTTATATAATATTTAAAATTTGTTCTTTTCACAACCGGCTCCAGATACTGAAATATTGTTAATAGGATGTTAAACCTAGCAAACAAATAAAAATTATTTGCATGATTGTCTGACTTAGAGTTGCATCTGGTATCTATTGGTATTTATTATTATTAATTTTTTATTTGTATACAAAATGTTTAAATGTACACATTTCAGTCACAAATTGCATACCCGTCTGGAAAAGATGCACTACCAAATCTGTCCTATTATTAGGAGAGCTCATAACGGGCATGCATTTAATTTTCATCAGTCCTTCAGTTTTCTGGAGAGCATTCAAAAGTCTTTGTGGCTAGGAGCATCCCCATGGCATTGGATTTGGCACACACATTGCTGTCTAATGTTCCAAGCTGGCTACAGAACCTTACCAGTAGCCACAGATCTATCAGAAAGTCCTTGGACTTTGTAGACCTAGTCTAAACATGTTTTATTAATGAGTATTCTGGTAATTGTACAGGGTATTTGGGGATGTTAACAGTTTTGTTAACAACTCTGCTCCATTTTTTTTTCTGTTTCAAAAGGCTGATGTAGATAATGTCAATTTGTTAGATATATTTGTTAACAATAAAGCCATTGTAGCAATTTTAAATAATGTTTGAAATATTTGTAATCTTTCATCTTTTAATGAAAAGTGTCCACCATGATATTTGCATATGACCTAGACATAAGTCTAGAGTCTTCCTCCAATAATAATTAGCTGGATGTCATCACTATAACCATAATTAAGTCAATGTGATGTAAAAAAATAAACTGAACAAGATGAACTTGGATCCTCAACCATATACAAAATAAACTTTCTGTGATATGCCACTAATTGATAAATGATACTGATAATTACTGTCTAATTTGGAAAAGAAACATTCCTGGACTAGCCTTAAATGAATTACAGAATTTGATATACAAGTACAAACCTTTTTATTGCATTGATCATATACATGCTTCTTAGAGTTTATGGATTGATCGTTTGATTTATATGACAAACGTTCTAGAGCAGATTATGGATTGATCTTGTGATTTATATAACAGTTTTAGAGCAGTTTATGGATTGATCTTGTGATTTATTTAGCAAATAATTTAGAGCAGTTAATTGAATATGTAATTAATACAGTGATGTTCTAGATTAATTTTTGGATTACACTTTTGATTTATATAATACATGTTTTGGAGCAATTTATGGATTAATGGTATAACTGATAAAAAAAAGTTTAAGAATTATTCTTGTAAATTATATAACAAATGTTCTACAATAGTTTAATTTTTGTAACAAATGTTTTAGAGCAGTTTATTGATTAACATTGTAATGTATTTAAAAATGTTCTCGGCAGTTTATAGATAGATCTTGTATTCATATAACAAATACTCTTGGGCTGTTTATTGATAAATCTCATCAGTTATATAACAAATGTTCTAAAGCAGTTCATTGATTATCTTCTATATATATATAACAAATTTATTATGGCAGTTTATGGATTAAACTTGAAGTTTATATAACAAATGTTCTGTGAATGTGTGCTAGCTGAAAGGATTTTCAAAATTCTGATAAATCCTCAATCATCCTTAATTACATTATCTTTTCTGGTAATTAAAGTTTGTTCAATTCTGTAATAATGGATAAAACAAAGAGAGAAGAAGATAAATCAACAAGCCAATTAAGTTACTAATTGGATAAGGTCTACAGAAAGAAAAGCAGGTCATTAGCAAGATAACAAATAGGTTCTGGTGGAAGATTATGTCAATTCTAAGTGTGGTATGCTTAATTCTTGGGTCCCTTGATCAACAGTTTCTCAAAGAAAATTTTCTTGGCTGACAACAAAAAAAGTCCTAGAAGAAAATTATAGTGACAGTAATTATGATTTATGTCCTGATAATAAATTTTATTAAAACTTAATAAAGCATTGTTTAAAGCATTCTTTTTACAACCAAAGATGTGTGGTGACAATATATAAAGTTAAATTGAAAATTGGTTAATTGATGTTGCTGTTCTTTTGTTATAAAGATAAAAGATTATAAGAATGTAAGGCAGATATATACATATTGGAGAAAGTGTTTCTCTTTACCCCTTGCATATTTTTTATAATGTATTACAAATTGACATTTTTATTTTTATTTTCATGTCGAACTTATAAGTATATATTTATGGGGAGATAGTGAATATTGTAATTTTGGCTAAAATCAATAAAAGAAGGTTTGGTGCAAAATCTAGACATTTAAAAAGATCTATGAATCAATAAAGCACCTATCATTGTAGCATATTTTAGCTGAGGTAAAACCCAAGATCTCCATCTGTTTGTCTGTCCATCTGTCTGGCTGTCTGCCCATCTTTCCATTCATCTATCCATCTGTCCATCTTTCACTTTGACTCTGTGTGTGTGTCTCTCTGTGTGTCTCTCTGTGTCTCTCTCCATGTTTCTCTCTGTCTCTCATTTTCTCTTTTTCTCTCTTCTCATGGATTAAGGTTAATCTACTTATTAAATGAGACTAAGCAGCAAAACCAGACCAGACAACTCCTAGCAGGTTGCTCACTCACCTTAACAATTACTACTTGCCTTAACCTTATAAGTATGTAAAAATTAAACAAATGTTCATGTCCTATAAACATTTTCTTTAGTAAGCAACAATGCCATTAATTAAAATCTCATTCACTTTCTTGACTTGTGCCCTCAAGTATTTTTGGCAAATTTTATATTGATTTTCAGAATGGTTTTGATTATTTAAACCCTCTCTTAAATATTATAAAATACCATGTTTGTTTGCTTTTTAAAAAAAATACAAGAATCTTAAACCTTAAATCTTCACAAGCAGTTGAAAGCTTCCAATGAATTGTCTAGTATATCTGCCTTTTGTAGCTTTGTCTTTAGAAGCCTACGCCTTCTATGAACTGTTCCCTAGTTTTTCTTTCTCAAAGAGGATAAAGGGATTTTATATAAATATTTGATTGCTGTATAAATACAAAACCCAGACTGGCTGGCAGAACACAGCAAGAGACCAGGTTGAAAGAGCTGCACATTGGGTTATAAAGCTGCAGTTTGCTTGCTTATTACTGTATTGTAAATAAACCCAGATAATTAGGATGTGAATTAAATATACAAACTAGATGAACATACTATTTTAACATTTTGAAAACTATTTGAGCTTGACTGTCTAAAATCAATTTTTAATTTCCTCAAATTAATATACCGGTTTCTCCTCTATTGATGTGGTATATCTGCTGTCTGTCTCAATATATGCGAAACGCCGTAATCTAGGATCATCGTCTTTGTCTTATAAACTTTGAGAGGGTGCTGATGGCTGAGTGAATCTTGCTTATTAGTAACTCTCTGAGTCCTTAATCCCTCAAAAAGCTTGTTTAAGTCCTTGTTGGTGCAAAAACTTAAATGTTAAGAGGGTTTTTTCCATCAATTTAAACCTGATTTTACTTTCACTTTCACTATTCACTTTTACTATCACTATTATAAAGCATGGCAACATTGGACATGCATTCATAACATTTCGACAATGCACAGAGATTTTACAGTCTTAAATAATCAAACGCACAAACATTATGGACTTAAGCGGGTTCTTTGAGCAGTTGGTAAACCGTTAGCCGCTTACAGAAACAATATGCATGAGTGCAGATTTAACTTTTCCAAATCAATGAAGTGTATTACCATAACAAAATAGAAACAAAACAATGAAAGTCTGTGACTTATTCTGATTAGTTGAATTGTTGGATAAGATCTCAGAAAATCATAATTACTCTCCATATTTTATCCCATTATAGCGTTACAATACATATTGTAATACTAATTTTAAACTTAATGTACAGCTTACAAACTTGTATGGTTAGTTATGAACATTAAATAAGCCAGTTTACTCATCTCATCCACAGAGCCCAACATATACGCACCAGTGATTGTGTCTTCGGAGACAAATTCCCGTGACATCCCACTATTCCGTGGAAAGATCAGGGAGGACGAAACAACAGTGAGGCTAGAACCTGCTTTGGCAGCATATGACAACGACACGGTCGGATCTGCACGTAAGTTTAAGGATGAAATCTGTTGTAGGATAATTATTTTGTGTTTTAAGTAATTGGCAGTATGCTTCTTTTATGGTTATTTAATATTGAAAGTTAGTTGATACGTTCTGTTGAAAGTCAGTGAAAGTTTTGAAATGGTGGCTTGGTTGATGTTAGACTCCTGTAAGTAGCTTAAATATTGGTCTTTTGATAATAGATATGGATGTGCCCAAGCCTTAATTTTAATTTGAATAATGTAACTGAAAACTGTGACACCATTTTCTTGGTATAAAGGTACTTTTTTATCTCTTACTATGCTCCTTAACCCTATCACTCATGGTTTGGCGATGTTTGGCGTTGTGCGTCAGGCTAATAGTTTGGCGATCTTTGGCGTTGTGCGTCAGGCTCATGCATACGCGATTTTACGCTATGCTGTCATTTCCATAGTTTGGCGAAATTACGCCCTCAAAGTTAAGTGCAAAATCATAAGTGAATACTTCATGTAAAGTCTTTCTTTTATCTTTATTCAGTAAGATTAAGCCTTTATTTATACATTTAGTAAAAAAAAAAGGGGGTTTGTTCTGAAAAAATTGTGACAATTTGCTAAGTTTGTAGAGCACCCTAATGGAATTTTCCATTGTTTACACTCGCTGGCAAATCTTACCATTTCTAAACCGCAACAACTCTCACATGGTCAGCCTTACAGTAAAAACCGAGTATGCCGATGTAATAAACATCCGCTTCCTTCACAATAAATGGAAGTGAAGTATTTGATGTTGAAAAATTTTGCCGACTTACCGGAACCCCCTGTTGCTTCGGGGCAGCATTGGATCATAAAACCCACTGACTAATGAAAGGGGCAAAATGTTTTATTGCTCTGTGGATCAACTTGGAAGGTATTTAAGCTTCAATTGATTGCCTCGTTCATTAGCATTCTAATCGCTGCATCGTAAACACCTATTGAAAAAGACCTTGTACACAAATTGTTTGATAATATTTTTTGATAGTCTCACTTTATCTTGCTTCAGAAGTATGCCTGATGCTTATGATATTTTGTTTGGTAGTGACACTGAGTCAGAATTTTCTGTTTTGGGGAATCAGATTGAAATGTTGTTATTTAAATAAAAAACAATAGCAATTAATGAATATTTCAAACATAAAATAAAGAAATTGCCTATGACATATTTCTTTTGTTTTATTCAAACCTTTCTTCTAACAATTTATATAACCTCAAATGCATGAAAAGTATATCATCAGAAAGAAAAATTATTTCTGAATAAACTTTTTAATTACATAAATATGATTAAATAACTCATTCTAGCTTAAAAAAATAGCTTAAACATGACTACTGTCAGCTTCCCACACAAAACCAATAATGCTCTATGAACCTGAGGTACCTTTGTCACCAGTTTACCTATGCATGCCAGGTGGCTTGATAAGCCATCTGGTTATGCATTAGGCATATGGTTATTTAGGAGAACTGTATGAGTGAAAGGGTTAAGGAGAAGTGGGGCGGCATATATTGTCACTGCTTTGTCTGTCCATCCATGCGTTAGTCCATCATAATTTTGTTTGAAGCAAACCTCAAATACTGTTGCACATTTACTTCAAACTTGAATGATAGATAGAACAAAGAGCAGAAGAACCATTACTCTAGCTATGTTGATTTGTTTCGTTAATTTCTTTTGTTTAATTTTGTGTTTTTCATGTTGTGCATAAGAACTGTAACCTTAGCTATGTTAATTGTTTAGTTATCTGCCTTAGTAATTTTTATGTTTTCATGCAATGCACAAGGACCACTGCTCAAAACTTGACTGGCTTATATTCTTTTCTCCAACATCTCTAGTGAAAACATAATCCAGTACTACCGTTTACTTAGTTATTAAACTAAGGAACTTCTTTCAGTTTGATACTTTCTGCTACATTTAAATAAAACTTAATTACGTAAATTTCAGCCTATTTCTCAAGTCTCCAAAGAATACACTGAAGACCAAAATGGCTTTCTGCAAGGATTGCAAATTCAAAATTAAGTTAACAGTAGAACGTATTTCAGCATTATGAATCTGCTTAGGGTCATACATATGATAATTGATGAATTAAAAAAAATACGTTTTTTCTTGACAAGGTTTTGAGAACTGTTTCGTTCTCTTTGGATACATCGTTAAAACAGTTCTTCTGAAATATGTTGATGTTTTCTCCTTAAATTAATTAATCAAGTCAAAACAAGCATGTTCCATAATACAGAATTTCAGATTCCAAAACCAGAAAATCTAATAACTCGATAAATAAATCTGGGCTGTTGAAAGTTGGATGACATGGATGTTTAAAAATTTAAAATATAGCTTCTGACTGAAATTTATTTTTTATTTGAAAACACATTTCATGGAATAAATAAAAAGTTAGCATAAATATTAAAGAGAATTATGGAAAATTTATGTCTGCTTGCATAAAGTTCAGCACCACTGCTACACTGCAACACATATTTTTTTTTGTGTTAGATAAACTGCCCTTCTTAAACTTAAAAATTCAGCAGTCAACATAATTAACCTAATAAAAACAGAAGGTTACGAATCGAGGATCAGGAGAGGTGATCTCTATTGCCCTGTGCTGGTTACATAAAACATAACATGCTTCTCAGAATGCTAGATTTCTATGTACTCAAGATGATGGTTTACGTATATATTGTAGTTTTTTTTTTTGTTGCATTTTATATTCACATTTACATCTAGTTGAAACATGCTGGACATAGTATTGTGACCATTTGATGATTTGTAATTTACTGGATTTTAATTATGTGATTCTCTTTCATTTAATACCCTCAAATGAAAATACGTGGAACTATTTTCCTGTCGAGCTATGCATAGTTATACTCTGTTAGGTCAACTGCTTTTTCCTGAATGATAACATTGCTAATGCAGCAAGTACACACACAAAAACATAACAAAACTTTTTTTGTGTTACCAATAATAGCAGTATTATATTCTAGGTCATCTGCAGCTTCAAGCATCTAAGGTTTAGCTGGAAGATTTTTTGCATTCTAAGGATTGTATGCTTAATTATTGGGTCCCTTGATCAACAGTTTCTCAAAAGGATATTTTCTTGGCTGACAGCATAGAAAGCCTTAGAAGGAAAATTATAGTGACAGTAATTTTGATCCATGTCCCAGTAACAAATTTTTTGGAGAGATGTACATAAAACACTTAATAGCCACCTAATGCAGATTCTGAGTAGAAAGTTTTCAAGCGGATGCTGGCTGATTTGGATCTACAATATTTGCCCATACCCGATCAATTAGTGCCATCTGGGCTATGATTTAACACTTTTATTCATAGTAAATATATATGACTTTGAAAAATCACCTTATTTTGTTCGTTTTCTGCTAAACGGTTATGAGGTACTGTTAATTACATGTAGGTTATGCATAAGAATATAGATTCTAAGATAAAGCAGTTTACAAATAAACACTTAGTTATGCAGGTTCTAAAAGGGCATGAAGATTAGAGTAAAAGATTGTGAATACTTTGCAGAGGTGTAAAATGGCATATACATAAACAAGATAAAATGACATACTTATGAACAAAAGGTAAAAGAGGCATCGGCATGAAAAAAGGGTTACAGAGTTGTTCATCTATTTATTCATTATTGAAGTTAACTCCCTAGGCAACTTTCAGCTATTTGTTGAAGTTACCTTCCTAGGCAACGTTCAGCTATTTGTTGAAGTTACCTTCCTAGGCAACTTTCAGCTATTTGCTGAAGTTAACATCCTAGGCAACTTTCAGCTATTTGTTGAAGTTACCTTCCTAGGCAACTTTCAGCTATTTGCGGAAGTTAACTTCCTAGGCAACTTTCAGCTATTTGTTGAAGTTACCTTCCTAGGCAAGTTTCAGCTATTTGTTGAAGTTACCTTCCTAGGCAACTTTCAGCTATTTGTTAAAGTTACTTTCCTAGGCAACTTTCAGCAGTTTTGGTTCAATGCCTACTGTAAAATGAGGGATTATAAGTCAATTATAAGTTGTAAGCATTTTAATGTGGACAGATATAATAGAAGTTGGGTATTACCAATATAACCATTGGTATGACAGTAAGATCTTCCTTAAAACTATGGCAACTCAGTTTGTAGCATCATTTACTGGTGGTTCCTGACAGTTTACAAATCGCATGTAGCAATATTTTTCTATAGTTCCTGGGAATATCTGCATAATTTCTGCATAAACTCATACTTTAGTCTGAGTAAAGATGATTGTGAACATTACCTATAAGTGAGAGAGTACACAGTGCTATAAAATAACTCTTAATGTTTATTATTTCCAAACCTATTAATTAGCACAAAAGTGATCTCTGCTAAAAATATATTCTGACATAGGTGTGGACTACCCAAATGACAATATAATGCAATATTAAATGTAAGTTGTCACACGGTTTTCTAAGTAAAAAAATAACTGTCTCTGGAGTGTGACTTACATAGGAAATACCTATTTGTAATGACGACTGGGGTTTAATACCTCACTTTTAACACAGATCCTGGGCATCACTGAACAGCATTTTGTTACGGACCTTTTCAGGTAACAATGACTTATTTAGTTAAGAAAAAAATATTTGGTTTATCATATACCACCTTTAAGTTAAAGGCTTTAATTGCTTAACATAAAATGTAAATAACCTATTGTATACACAATACATGTATGTTCTTTAAATTTTTCTTGTTAAAAGTCTGAAATTATTACACTCCCTACGTTTAATTTCCACTTGGTTGTCATGCCAACAGATTTGTAAAATTTTATGTGCCTTAATTAGGATCCTTTATCATAATTTTCATGAAATTGACAAAATATTATGAACATCAGTTGTCACAGGCTTAAAGCAAAAAATTATGCAAACAATGTATTAGTCTTGTTAAATTAATTAATGCATTATTTTATGTGGTTTAAACTTGTTGAACTTTATGTTACTGTAAGAAAATAGTGATTCTTTAGCCAGGAACTCGAAGATAAGATAAAAACTGGGTATATTCTCATTCGAATTAGCAGCTGTTTTTTTATCAAATATTCTTCCAGCAAGAACATGATAAATGTATAGACCGGCCTTTGTGAGTGATTGGTTGAAACATAGCCTTAGGCAGGACTCTTTTTAAGATGCGTATTTCCAATTTTCTGAGATGTTTTCCTTCAGTATCTCTGCTTTATTTCTATCTTCCTGAACTTCCTGTCAATACATACAACTTGTTATTAAATTACCTTGAGCTGTATATTTGTTACGGTCTGAAAATGGGTCAGATTATTCGTTCAGTTTGGCCTCTTCTGCACGTAGTCCAAACCAGGCAGAATGGTTAATTAGACTTTCCCATTTCGAATCTTTACCATTGAAGAGTCCCATTTAGAAATAATTAAGTTTGTTCCAATACCAGTATAATATCTTTTGAAGAAACTGATTGGTATTTTCCTTGAAACAGCATATGGCTCTTTTTTTCCATAATATGCAATAGAATGTTCGGGTTATTTCACTTTACTAGTACCAGTATTTTTGTTTGAACTTTGGCTCTGTGCCCGATAGAATCATCTAGGATACCTTAGAAAAGGTTAAATGCTGCCTTCACTGTTAAAGTATGGTATTTAAAACGAAAGAGTAAATATGAGAGTAAATTTATCTGCATTCAGTCTTTGTAAAGGTCTGTTGAAAATTGTCAAAGTCAATTATACATGTAAAATATTTGTTTAACTGTGAAAGTCAAACTTTAATATGCTCATTAGATCTGTTAAAATGTAAAGAACACATACACTTCCATGTTTAGATCAGTTAAAATGTTATGCATCAGTTTTGTAGGTGTATTTGATTTGTTAAAAATATGTAAAAAAAAATACACTTTTATGATTTGTTTATATGTGAAAACAAAAGCAGCAATTTTATATAAAGAGGAACATGTAACTTTAAGTCTTTTGAAATTTATTTTTTCATTTCTTGTTAATAAATTGCTTAATACTTTTACATTTCCAATTGTTAAGTTTTGGGTTGTTTTTTCTGCAATACCCTTTCCATTTCATCAAGAATTGCCCTTAGTCAACTCGGACCTAGATTTTTTTATCATCACACCTTGCCTTTTCCTCGAAGCATTTCTCTGCCGCATCATCATCTCCAGGCACAAGGATATTGATTTCCCTACCTCTGTTAACTGCATTATCTTCCTACCAAAACCTAACAGTTGTGATGCAGAAATCAGGAAAACTGGGTAATGTCTCTCTTTCCTTTGTTTGACTCTTTAAAGTTGGTATCTGTTAGCATATGTCTAGTACATACAGCAACATTTTGTTCTTGTTCTGTAGAATTGTGCATAATAAACATGTAATACTTTAGTTTATAACATTACCTCAGTTGGTAGACATACAAATCATGAACTATATCACAATCCCATAAACTGGCCATTGTTACCAAATATGTAAACAAGCATGATGGGGATTTTGGCTAAAAATAGATAGCTGATAACCCTAATCTCAAAAGTAGGTGCTTACATGGTTTGCTTAGTCTCAAAATGGCTAACTGTGGGCGGCATGCATGACTCTGATAAGAAATAATTTTAAGTATTGACAGGTTTGGTGTTATGCTTTACTTTTCACATGAATGTAGAACACCAAAAACAGTATTTCATGGTATCTTTTCAGGTAGCATTTATTTATTTGGTTGCATGAGAGAGAAAAACAATGGTCCAAACTGTTAAATACCAACTTTCAAGCCAGCTATGCAAGAACTAATAAGCTGAATCCATAGCGTGCTACATTTTGTTAAAAGCCCATGTTAAATTATTTTTGCTTTAATATAATCTATGTCAGGATAGATATACTTATAAACACAAACTGAGCATTAAATAGTGCAGATACTGGTCAGACATGGAGATGGCTGATCTGGATCTACACTATTTGCCTTTCGGTTAGTCTTATAAATACTCGCAAAACAGGCTAAGAGTTAAACATATAAATTAGATGAGGATCAGCCAGCTCCCTCTGGAAATCTGCACAGTTTGCTCCGGGGACTCAAACAGTACCTTTTCATGTTGATGTAAGATGACTAACCAATTAGTTTTGATTATTATTTTTTGTTCTTTTTGTTGTTTGTTTTTTGTAACATCGCACTGACTCAGTTATTGTCATTTTGGCAATGTAAAGCTAATTATGGGTGGAGGCAGACCTCAGACTTATGTCTAGGTAGAACAACCACCTCACGGCAGGTTAACTGGAAAACCTCCCCACAGTAAAAGTTCTCGCCTCATCCGGGACTCAAACCCACACAGTGAGTTGCAAGTCAACGATGATAACTGCTCAGCTTACGGCGCCTTTTTTGGATTGCTAACAAACACAGCATGGTAAGGATTCATGGCATACTGACTTTCATCAAGTCTGTTCCAAAATTAGAAGAGCTGCTTTAGTCTGAAAGTAACTGCTCTAAACAGCCTAAGTGTGTACTAATTTTGTTGGTTGAAGGACACCGAAGACAGGCTTACAGTCAATATATGCAAACCAGTTATCTTGAGAAGAAAAAAATTTGCTGATAGTGTTTGAGCTGCTTTAATTCAAACATTTACCAATATAAATCTGACTTTAATTTATTTAAAAAAAACTGGCAGGATGCATTTAGTTATGGATAAAATATTGTAGTAATCCTTGTCAAAATAAACAAATCTAACTGTACTTTTTCTTTTATTTCTTAAACAAACTCAAAAATATAGATTTTGATGGCTTACATTGGAATCAACCTTTTTTAATTCAATAAATATAACAATTTCTTACCTCAGCCTTGGGGAATTTTGTCATATTTCATTTCATACTTTAGTCAAGGCCATGATGATTTTCAATTATATTAATTCTAAGACATTTTAATCATGCATAAGTTTACTCTAAATCCTTTTTCTTTTAAAATCTACAAATAAGCATGATCAGGATTTCTGCTAAAAATATTGACTTCCGATTACCCAGAGGATAATATAACAAGATCACAGAAGCAACTGGTCACATGGTTTTCTTATTTTTAACTAATTTACTTACAGAGAAAATTCATGTTTGCATTAAAAGTAGTGTGTAATACTTAACTTTTCACATAGATGTATACTTTTCAGGTAACATTAATTTATTTGGTTGCATAAGAAGTAAAGATAGGTCCAAACTGTTGGGTACCACCCTTAGGTACTTGCAAAATATATTATATAATGCAACAGAAGATGAGAAACAAAAGGGAAAGCAGCATAGGAATGAACATATTCATTAAAGTTATGTTATTAACAGTTGTAATTGCTATTACACTAAAGGCAGCCCAATCTGTGCTTAAACCTGATTATATGGGGTACATTGGTGAAATGGAAATTGTCTCCCTTGTTAGTTAATATCTAAGGTATTCCAGACAGTAGGTAGTTTCTTTTAGTTGTAATTCTTGGACTTTTTCGCCTGTTCTTTTGTAGATATTGCAATTACAAACAGTGAAATTTCTTACTTTTGCATAATTGATATAAGCATAAAATTCATTTGAACACTTATATAGATATGTCATTTAAAAATGAAAATGGGAGTGTTTGTTGATGATGGTTAACCTGGGTTTCACCAGAAAGGCAGAAAAGTCAACATACACTCCAAAGAGCACAAGCATAAAAACTGAGTAAAACAAATGACAGGATCTACTTGCATTTAGGGATTATTCAGTGGAGACTATTAATTTATGTCTCTCATCAGGTAAAATTAAAATTGTTTAGCCACTCCATCATATTCTAAAGATTTTGATTCACATTGTCTTGTACTATAAAACATATTATGTTTTAAACTACCAGCTAGTTTAGTCTAGTTTGTAATAAAGGATTAAAAAGAGACAACAATTTCCAGATTGTTTCCAATTTTAGGGATTGGAGATAAGTTTTAAACAATAAACACATAGAATGAGACAAATTGTATGAAAGAAGAAAATTACAATGGAAAATCAGTGAATATTTAACGCTAAATGATAGTATCCATTATCTTATTTGTTTTTCTTTAATTTAATTTGTAGGAGCATGACAAATTGAAATAATGCCTTGATACCAGTTTATCTTTTTTCATTCTAAAGTGCTTAAAAATTTAATTTATTGCAACTAATGGAAATACATTTATCATTTTAGACAGAAAATATTGAATCGTTTTAAAATTGTTTAGTGTTTTAATAATTATGCAAAATAGGCTCTAGTTTTGGTCTATAATTGGGAAAAAATATTTTGATATTTTCTATTATTTTTTGTTGTTGTTGTAAAACCTTAATATGGCTATCAACAACATTTGCTTATATTCTTTTGTATTTAAAGCAACTTTGTCACAGTTGATCTTATGTTTATTTCTTAGATACTTGTTTCAAACACCTAAACCTTGTTGAGTCAACTTTCTTAATGTATTAACATATTACCTTTGATCACTAGATAATATAAAAACATGTCATACTTTTTAAGATTTTGATGTCAATTGGTTGGGAGAATCAAAATGCTTTTTTCTCTTTTTTTTTTTGTTTGAGTATGACTGTTTTTTTTGTGTGTTTTTTTTAAATTCTACAGTTCCCAAAAGAACAATTTAAAACATTGTGTTTTTTTTCTTGTTATAATTTTCAATAATATGTTTGTTTTTTATCATCAGGTGCAAAAGTTTATAGCTTTTGATAAAAGTGGTGTTTTTGATATTCTTATATCTTTGTTTCCCTTATAATATGCAGCGATTGTTAAGAATCCCCAAAGATGTGCAGATCGAGGGATGAAGGGACTTGTAATACTGTAGACCTAGGCTGCGCTGGTGGTTCTAACCAGACACTTATCTGGTGTCTTCTTCTGCCAAAAGAAGCTTGATGTCATCTTAATGACCTTGTAGGTGGGAAGGTTTTTCATCTTACCTGTGATGTGCCAGAGGTTCTTTCTACTTATAAGTCTATGGTCTTTCTACACCAATATTAAGCTGTATGTTGTCAGTATAACAATAATTATGTCTGTGCGATGTAACAAAGTGAAAAAAACACCCAGTTCCCTGCTGATCATTCGTGATCTTCACTATTTTCAGCAGTCTGATCATTTTATGCTCAGCAGGCAAAGTATTTAATTGGGACACTCACATCCTATTATCACTTAGATGACTGCAGCCCTCCTAATTTGTAGATGGGGATACAATGAAACGTGCCAGACACTGGTGTTTTAATTAAAGGCTGTTTCTTTTCTTGTTTTCTTGACCATTTATTGCAGCGAAATGCTGTTTCGAAAAATGTTATGAAGATAAGAATGAAATAAGATGACTTTCTTTCTGTTTTCTTACAGTTCTGACAAAAAATCAAAATTTATTTTTTTCACATTGATTATTTACTGAAAGATTTGCAAGTACAGTATATAAGGCTAAATGACATGTTAGAATTTTGGAAAACTAAAAAGCTAGTCTTTTTTTTTATAAATGGTCTCTGGTATACAAATGGCAGAATACTCAGCACTTTATATTTTTACTGCCAGGTCGAAAGGGTTTCCTCAAGAAAGACTTCTTCCAGGAGAGTAGCCATCTTTCTGTTTTGACTTCTAAAGAAAAATATGATCCCAATTTGTTATGCCATGCTGCCTCTTTACAGTTACATACATTTGCTCTTTGACCCAGAGGTATTGATATGAAGAGAGCAAAATTGTTAAACTAAAAAATTACCCTGGCACACACATTATTTACAAACCAGTTTTAAGCATTTTTCTTGCTTTGCCTTACATAATGATTGAGCACCATTCAAGATTTTTGCCTTATATGGCATACATGGGGTTTTCGTGAAACCTGGTTTATCCTGACTTTGTTATGTATGGCAGAAAACTAGCAGGTATAATACAATAGCTGAAAGTAATTTATTGTCCAAGAAATGGTTTTAATTTCCTAGATCTGCCAACCTTCTGGGGTTTTCCTATGGCATCCATGGTTTCTCTCCAAATGTCGAAAGGGTTTCCTCAAGAAAGACATCTTCCAAGAGAGTAGCCATCTTTCTGTTTTCTGTGACTCGCTCATGTATCATGTATAATAAGACAATTATTATTGCCAGAGAGAAACTATTGAGGTTTATTTTTGTTTCTTATTTGGTTGCTGTAGTGATAGTAGATAGGGATTTTGAGAGGTTAGTTAAAAACTTATTTAGGTTTTCTGGTCTATTTTCATGGTTCCTAACTGTCAGCATGGGGCATGGCTTGTGTGAGTAGTTTGGAGATAGTAGGGCAGAAGATAAAGAGGAAGTCTGTCTTATTCATAAACAAATTCAATGTTTGTGAGTCAGATTGAACATTTTCCCCACCTTTTGTAAGAATAATCATTCTTGAACCAGATGAAACTGTATTCCTGACTTTTGCCTATATTACTTGGAATGCTAAATTTTTAAAAATCGAATTAATGCCAAATATTTGATTGTAAAAGTAACCAATCAACTCTTGGTGCTTTGATGCTATAATCAATTATGACTATAGGGATAAGTTTTGAAACCTGTTTTCTCTGATTTTTCCATGTATGGTAATAGAGTCCGCAAAAGTCTAGTAGAGAGAATACAATAGAGGCTAAGGGTAATTCTTTGTCCAGGAAGTGGTGTCAATTTCCTGGAACTGCCAACCTTGAAGTGGTTTCCTGTAGAGTCTGTGGTTTTTCTCCATAGGTAGTTATTTTTTCTCTCAGAAGATATCCTCAAATAGTGCTTCTTTGCATATCTGTATTTTTGTTTCCTGTCACTTTCTCGTGTATAGCCAAGGAATATATAATTTTTCTAAAAAAATCTGTTGGTTGCGATCATTTCTTGTTTGGTTACCCTATTGATGGAAGTAGAAGCTTTCAACAGTTTGTTGGAAATCTGATTTAGCTCCACTGGGGAAGGTTTTTTTGTCAAACTTGGATGTGGATTGCATATGACATTTCTAGGAAATCTGTTGTAACGACAAAGTTTTATAAATTGCGTAAGATGTTTTGGTAATGTGCTGATAAATGTCATCAAATATACATGTTGAGCTCTTTGTTTGCTCTTTTATAAATTCTGAAAGATGTTTTGGCGATATGGAGATGAATGTCATGATATATACATACTTTTAGTTCTTGATATCATATTTATACAGGTATAAATATATACATTTATTAATTATTTTAAATGCTAAAGGGATGATTTTTTTCAAGTGTACATATGTTAACTCCTCTTACTGCTTAGACTATCACTTTAAAGGACTTAATGAGGGAAGGTCTTCCAGCTGACCTGCGGTGAACTGGTGATTCAACCTAGGCATTTGTTTGGGGCCTTCCACCAAAATAGCAGGACGTTGATACAATGATCATCATTGGTTGCTGCAATTTATTTTTTTCAAAAGGAAAAACATAATTATGACTCTATTGTAACATTATATTACATATTACACAATGTTAATAATGTTGGTAGTATGTAATTTTATATTGTAAGGTCTTTGTTTTCTCTAGAAGTAATGCATGGAGTGACAGTTGTATAGGTGTTTGTTTTCTTTACAAGTAATGCATGGAGTGACAGTTTTATAAGTGTTTATAAAATGTCAACCTAAAACAGGCATCACTTAAAATGGTTGTGACTAAAGTTTAAATTACTGTTTCTTTGAACTACATTTATAGCATTGTTTGATCATCAAAAGTACTTAAATAGTACAGGCGTTGGTAAATATTGTCAATTATATTTTAATAGTCTGCTAATAAGTTATTTGTTCAAACAAAAACACACAAAAAACAGAATATTTTCTCATAACTTTATGAAGTCCACAGAAAATACATATTGAAATATAATTAATAATTATTGTAAATTATGAATATAATAATACTTGCATGAATGTAATGAAAAGAAAATTATATGTTGAGTTACCTTGCTTTTTGACAAAAAATGTGGTATTGTTTTTTTACAATGATACAGCTCTGTTTGATATGTAAATCTTTTTTTTTATTGCCAGGACAATAAACACAATAAACAAACCCTGTACTTGCAGCCTATTCAGTGCTTTGTTTTTGTTGTCAGTTATAATGCTTTTATTAGGCATTTCTTTTGAGAAACTTTCTAATTTGTCATTCAAAAAGGAGATATTTGTGAAGTTAAATTGTTTAGGAGTTTTTACCTGGGACCCTTCAATCCAGGGTCCAAAGTTATTCAAAACACCAGACCATGGATGCTTCAATATACTGTGTATTGTATTGTTACATTAGACTTCAAAAAAATTTTTTTAACGTGTTTTGAGCCAAATTTCTTATAAAACTTTTCATGTAGTTCAATTGTAGCATCCTCATTTTTGCAGTCAAATTTGTAAAAGACTAATTCTCTTTTTCCTTTTTGAAGTTTTTATGAAAATATTCAATCCTTATTAGATTTGTCATGAAATTGTTTTCTGTTCATTTTTTTCAATACATTGTACAATGTTGTTGTTTCCTAATTAATGTTGATTTTTCTAGTCTGGTTTGACCAATTTCCAGATAGCCTAGACCATGTGTCTCAGCATTTTTGGTATGGGTGATTACATCTTAGTATTGTTTTCTGTATTTTTGGTTTAAGCAAAAAATCATGTTCATTTAGGCAATACTTTTTATATCAGGATTTTACTGTAATTTTGCTGCACATTTTGTTCATATATTTTAGTTAATATGTTTTTGCCTCTTATCAACAATTGGGATTAATTTAAAAGCACTTGTAAAGTATGTTTATATAACAGTTTGTTCTTATGTATTGACATAAAATTATCTTTTTTTGCTTATGCTGTTAACTTTTTTTATGCTTTAATATGACCTTCAAATGGTAAAAAATAATATAAACAATATCTTCTCACTGGAAATTCAATTTACTTTTGCATGTATTATTTAGTAAGTAACCTGGAATGATCAGTCTTAATGCTATACTTGTTGCAAAAACAACAGTTTGAAGATAAATCTTATATTTTCATGCACATCTAGAGGGACAGATGACTGAAAGGTTTACAGAAAATAACATAGCTCCTGATCAGACTGCATCCAGCCCTAAATCTGATCAATTTTTATTCACTAGGCCACGAGTTTAACATTAAATTGACAACAAAAGGTAGCAGCATGGGGGGACTAATTGTTGAACCTAGCACACCTGCTATATGTAATTTACACATTTAACCAAGCAGAAATAAAAACAACAACAACAACAGCTACACTGCCAGTTGTTAACCTCAAACCCTTTTTGGCTGCATTTTGTTAACAACCCATAATAACTCTTACATCTTAAATTGACATGCAATGGTTATTAGGGTTGTTGGTGAGAGTGGGCAGCAAGAAGAGGTGGTGCAGATAACAGAGCTCAGAGCGGGCAACTGGCTGATCTGGATCTACAATATTTGCCTAAGCCTTATAAACCTGCAATGGCAGGCAGTGCAATAAACAACAGATCTCTCTGTAACAATACCCTGAACAGGTGACGTGACCTAACATAGCTTTAATGTTACACCAGCATTTAATTTGCCAGTTAATGTAGGATAGGGTGACATGCTAGACTAAGTTGTGTTTTTTTTAACAAGAGCCCTAGATAAAGGAGAGTACAACTCCTGCTCTTAACCCTTTTTCCCTGGTACTTGTTAGAATCATCTCGATGTGATGGTTATAATGAGTATCCACACTTTAGGGTTTAGTTAAGAATTATGGGATATCAAGACACACAAAATCAGATTGACTCTTCTTTTCTGGAGCTCTGTGAACTTAAACTTTGCAAAGATAAATAGTGGAGGTGTTGTCATGACCCTCTCATCCATGTTGGCATCATCATTTGGTTAAGGTTCGTGTCAGGAAAGACATCTAAAATATTCTCTTCAAACTTAAAAATACTTATTCATTACCAAAAAGCGGAACCCCAGTTGCAAAAGGGGCATGTAATTGGAAATTTAATTGGGGCAGAGTTATGCCCCTTTTCATCTTAGAATTTTTACTATACAATCCAGATCTGAGAAAAGTGCACAGCTCTTGTTTATAAATGGCATTGATATGTATAGTCATTGTTTCAAACTCGAATTGATAATAATTAGAAAAAAAACAAAAAACAAGAAAATTACTTCGATAAAACCATTATTCACTACAAGGCAACTAAAACAGCTTATCAAAGGAATAATACTTCGTCCTTGCTGAAGAATGGTTTGTATAACATTACAGACTTGTAAAAACAGAAAAAAAAACTCAAAGGTCAATATAAGTCAATTTAAACTGCATCAATTTATATGATATCCAACCTTTATAGTCCCACCTTTGTCACACAGACATAAAAAACAACACATGCCACTATGCCACATTAAATTTTTATCCTATTTTGCACGATATTGCCATTTTGATTACCGTCATGAACAGGTGCTAGAACTGTTGGCTATGTATGTTCATTGGTATGAGATAAAGCCTGTTATTTGAGTGTGCTACATGCATAGTTTAATCATCGAATTTTTTCCATGGCTAATTTAAGTATCAGGAGAAGTTTGTTCATTAAAAACATTGTAGATGTAGTTCAGCCTGCTCTTGCTGGAAGTCATCTGATCAGGATGTGCATTATTTGCTGCTAAGTCTCTAGCAAATGGTATTGTAATCTTTGAATCCAGTGGCGAGCCAGTTACTATGACTATGTATGAGTTATTAACGTATGTAGCAGGATGAGTTATTAATGTTCATTTGGTGATTGCCATATTTGTAACATTGATGGTGGTATCCAATACTTTCCTTTTATCAAATGTATGTAACAATATCTTGTTTGAGGGGAATTAAGTCTTAATATCAGCAAAAGCTCATATTTTTGTTTGTTTTAAAGTTGATTTTGAACATTTTCTGAATTGTTAGACTGTACAAGTCATAAAATATTTTACTTTAAATGTGAATTATTTCCAGATCTATAAATAAGCACATAGGGGATCTCAGCTAATAACAATATTGATGTCAGAGCTTGTTACCTGATGATCTCAAGTTCATAACTGGGTCACATGAGGTGAAAAAGTATGTCACTAGGTCAATCTTAGAAAAACCTTTTGAACACACTAGAGGCCACATTTAGGGTCCAATCTTCACTAAACTTGGCCAGAATGTTTGCCAGTATGAAATCTTAGATATGTTTTAAAGTAGGTCATATGGATTTAGTAGGTCACTAGGTAAAATTCTAGAAAATGTTATTAACCCAGTGGCCATACTAATGGTCCAGTCGTCACAAAAGATTTCTTAAGTAAATAACTCCTAATTACTTGACGTAAGATACGTCAGGCCTACTGACGTAAGATACGTCAGGCCTACCAAAAGCCAGTGTCCTCAGGTGAGCGATTAAGAGCCATGATGGCCCTCTTGTTGTAATTACTACTGGATGTTATGCTTTATATTTCACATGGGTGTTGGACACCAGTAAACAGCAATTTCTATGATCTTTTCTGGTGACAATAATATGTGATTGCATGAGAGAAAAAAAGTGGTCAAACTGATGAATACCACCTTTTAATGCATAATCTAGATGGCTTTCTAAAATTAAATAATTAAAACTGCTCTCTTGAGGGAAGGTTGTGTGCAATACTGTCCATTCTTATGACCTTGGTGTCATCGTATTATTGTTGTTAATGTCGGTAGAAACCTAATGATCAGGTTATTAAATTTGTTTCAGTGGCATTTTGTATGTACTTTTTATAAAATGTTGGTAAGCTTATTGTGCATTGGTTTGATAGTATGCAATATTGGTGTTCTTGTTATTTGGGTATAAGTTGCATATCATAAAAGTAAATTACACTTTATTATGGTGACTTGCTAACAAAATATTGAGAGAATTGCTGTGTATTTTAATTTTTTTAGGTATAGTGTGTTACTTTTCTTATTCTGTTGGTGCATTTTATAGCTTTTTTTATTATAAATTAATTGCAAATACACTGGATAAGATGTGTGTTTGTTTTCTTTTCTCTCAATTTAATGCCATTGTCTCTATGCCATGGTTTTCTTTTTAATTGCTGTTGTAAATAATGTTTAATTGTTAGGTTTGACGTCACAGCAACAATTAAGTTTGCTCAAGACTGTACATTTGAGGCTGTTATGGTGCCACCTTTGCTGTGAATAGTATGCTATGATTACATTGCATTAAACCACACCCAGTCACATAATACTTACACCTATCAGACCTTGTGATATAATCATTCAAATTTAAACCAATCATGGAACTACCCTTATATAAGCTTGAGCTTAAGAAATAAGCAGGGAAGTCATTCTACTACAGTTGTTTACAACTTTGGTATGTAGCTGCCCTGGTTTGAACCTAGGCACTCCAGTACCTGGAGCTTATGCCATACTCACTGTGCTGTCAAGTCTCATCTGTTCTTGTTTGGTTCCTGTTCATGTTGACATTTACCATGTCAATATTGGGAGAGGGGTGGGGTCAGGGTAGGGGTGGGGGAGAATCTCCCTCCTTCTACATTATAGTTGAAATCATTTATTCATTTGTCTTTTTGTGGTCAGTTATATAATAATCATAATAATAATAATGATAATAATAATAATTATAACAATAATAATAGTACTTTTATCTATTATTATTATTATTATTATTATAGTAATAATAATCATGATAAAAACAACAACAATAATCAAAGACAATTCTATGAAAATACAAATGATAATTATAATAATAATGACAATAATGACTTTAATGCAAAGTCAAACCAATTATATTAGAACAACAACAATTGCCAAAAATTTCTAAAACAAAAACAAAAATTAACCAAAAGGATTTCTCCTGATTTTTTTAAAAATGAGGTTTTCCTTATAAACCTTTTTGTAACCTTATGTTGATGAAGTAAAGTAAATTGCCATGCAGAAATGTTTATAATGACAGCATAATGAGTTTTTGTAGAGAAAGTCGGTTGATCAAAGTAAACAGAATTAATCCCTCAGCTATAAATCTATAAACTATAGATTTGTAATAAACTTTTGGGGTAAAAGTAATGAAGGAGAGCTGTTCACTTTGTTCTTTGGCTGGTATCTGCATGTTTAATCTGCAGTTATATTTGCGGAATGGCGAATGATGGATGAAGATGTATGAGATATTGCTGCTGTAGACCACAGTCTGAAATTGGGAGAGTGATAGAATGGGACATGGCCACATGCTGGTGTACTCATGGCAGAAAGTCTGATCCTAAGGAATTTGAAAATTTACATAATCTCTAAACTGCGTATAATCTCTAAACAGCATATAATCTCTAAACAGCATGCATAAATTAAGGCAGTTTTAATTGCTTTAGAAGTATATGCATTGAATGACCTGTAATTTTTCTTTTGCCTCGATTTAGAAAATAATAATTAAAATGAGTATTATTTTATAATAATTAGTATTATTTTGATAATGATTATGATGATGGTGATGACAACAAAGAATATTATTATTATTATCATTATTATTTTTATTATTATTATTATTATTATTATTATTATAGTAAGAAAAAGAAGAAATAAATATTTTTATTAAAATTAAAAACAAATGTAAAAATTTGACTTCAAATCAATTTCTGATATGTCACAGCCTTAGATTACAACAAGTCAAGATAATAAATTCTGTGTATTCTGCCAGTTTCAATTAATGAATTAATTGAGTCATGTGGTAATATCTGCATATGATGGATAATGATGAAGATTGAGGGGGAATGGCTGCCGATGTAATCAGGGTTGTAATATCAGAATAGCTGTAGAGGGAGAGAAATGAAGTTTGAAAGAAGGACACAGACGTAATGACACCTTGAGATTTATCATCATTATTGTGGTTGTAAACATCATTGTCTCAGTCATTGCATCATCATCATTGTGATTGTTATCATCATCATTGTCTAAGTCATCATCGTCTTAATCATCATCATCATCATCATTGAATTAATGGTCATCATCATAAGTTTGGTTATCATCATCAGCATTGTCACACTATCATCGTCATCATCATTCTCATCCTCCTCCTCATCACTGTCTGCCATCATCAAAATCCCTACCAGGTCATTGTTATTATCATCATCATCATCATCATCATCCCAACATTATTACCACCATAACTATCACCACAACAATTATCATTGGAGCTGCAGCCAAATTCTTTTTTATCATTGAATTTGCTATGGTTGGTACCTATGAGAACAATATATAGTTCAATTCAGAAATATGGATTATATTGCAAGAATTATAGGATACATTTCTACAACTTTTCAGACTTTCCCACATAATCTGCATTTCTGGACAAAATGCAAGAATCCTCTGAGCACTGCTCTTGTCAGTCCACATTAGTTTTGAATAGGGAGGTTGCATGACATTGTGATCAATGACTCAGAAAAATTGCTTCAGTAGCGAACTTAACATCGAAATGTCTGATGTTTTAATTTTCTTTCAGGAAGTTATTGCAGAATGAGCTACATCTTTTCAATCTTTTGAATGAGACTCTAAGAAATTTAATGAAATTTGATAAAAAATTTATGACACATTTCCTGTTTAGGCTTGTCATTGGTTTTGGAAGTTGTTTTTTTGTTCTGTGTGTGTTTGTGCTTTGTTGATGATTATTTTAGTATGTTTTGTTAGTGTATTTCTGCTACCTCCTGTGTTTTGGCATCATCTCTGAACCACACCTGCACCCTCTATTGAATGCAGCCTAAAATTTGGCTGTGACATGTTGTTGTAGTGATTAAACAATTTGTAACAACCTGGCAGTATCTGGACAAGTCTGTTTTATAGAAATGACCAAAGAGGATTTCAAAAATTGTTATGTTTAAAGAATGAGTTCAAATTTTTTTTCGCAAAAAATAGATTGATGTTTTCCTGCTATTTACAAATTAATATTCACATTTTTTATCACAAAATATTAATTTAACTTATATTATCTTCAAATACCATCAAGGTAAAGGCAACACTGATCTAGTGAACGTTGCAGGGACTGTATACATCTTAAGGTCATTTGAAAGAGAACATCTCATAAACACCATAATGCTAACCCAGATCCTGTTACACCTTTAATAACCGTTTCTTAACTTTTACTTGTTATTTGATATTTTTTTGTTACATCGCACTGACACAGTTACAGTCTTATTGGTGATGTACAGCTAATTGTTTGTGTAGGAAGACCACAGACCTATGTCTGGATAGAACCACCAGCGCACTGCAGGTTAGCTGGAAAAACCTTCACACAGAAGATCTGGCTCCGGTTATGTCTCGAACCCACATGGGAAGGAACTTTTGAGATACAAGTCGCGACTTAAACTGCTTGAATACCGGTGCTTTTAAACTAGTACTGTTATGGTCATAACTTAACCATTTTCATACTGATAAAGACTTGGCATCAAAAAGTGTACAGCCGGAGCTAGGATAGCTGGAGCTGGCATATCTGGATATGCATCTTTTGCCATATACTGTGCAATTTATGCATAACAAGCTTAGATTTCAAAATATTGCTGTTTTGACCTTAAGAGCAACAAGGAAAAAAAATTCCTGTATGGAACTGGTTTGATTTCAACATATATTGATATTGATAGCACCAAGGTTGGAGAGAAAATGTTGATTATTTCTGTGACATTACAACAGCATGTCCTTTGGGGACCATGTTATTCATGACAATGTCATCAGAAAGTACATTGTTTTGTTCCTGTTGTGGCAGAATATAGAAGTCTAAAGGATAGGCAATGCTCAACATGACATGTATTCATGATATTCCAGTGAAGGCAGCTTTATATCTTACTTTAAAACAAATGTTTTAGTTAAGTAAAATATTTATTATGTAAGGCATTTATCAGAGCACAGCATTTTTTGTCAACATTTTGACTTCATAATTTGTAATTGAAAAAAAAAATATATAAAATAAAAATAAATGTCTGCTTCAAGACACTAATATAACAAAATTACTTTTTTTATTGCCTTGTATAGTTTAATCAGAATGAAGAAAGACATTTGACCTTTACAATAGTGAAGTGTCATTAAACACAAATAAAACTTATTTTGAGTGTAAATTTATGGCCTCAAAACAAAACCCTTCAAGCCTCCATGATCAGTCTTGTGTGTTGACATGATTAGAGGATTCTAGAAGGTGGGAGGCCATCTTTTATTCGTTCTCACCAATTAGCTTCCTGCGTCCCCCGATATTTGATTCCTTATCGGGAATCATGTTTGCTATTCAGAGTCACCTTGTACGTAGATAGACATATAATCACTATTGATCTGTCCAAAATCAATAAGGCCTAGCGAGAGAAGTTATTTTAGATGGGTGGTAAAAAATGAGAAAATAACCATAAGGACACAAACATGATATGACTATTGTTGCTTTAAAAAAGGTTGCTTTTCTTTAAATTAAGATTTAGCTGGTTTCTCCCAAGTATAAATGTGAATATAAAATTCATATCCAAATTAGAAAATTACTGCAAAGATGCAACCTCAATGCAATTTAACTGTGGTTGGCTTTTATAGGGATTGCTTCTTTCTGAATATATGACTTTCATGGTGCTTCTCTCAAGCATTGAATTTCAATGTAAGATTAATTTCCTCATTTTACATGGCATGATGATACCAGCTTAACAAAATGCCAGCCAGGTTTTATGAACATGGCCTCATCATATGCCTGAATGGATAGTCCAGTATCAGGTCTATCACATGTATTACTGTGTTATAAACAAGTCTGAAAAAGACACAAACAAATACAGGTTTCTAAAATCAAACACTTGATCTTTACAAATGCCCAAAATATGCAACACTGAAACAATGATCTTGATACAAGTGATGTCCCGCTGTTAATTGTGGAGAAAGCCCCAGACAGATGTCAAATTCAAACCACTGGCACACCGCATGTTAGCTGAAAGTTCTTCTCTCTTAAAGATTCTTGCTTCAATTGATATTGAATCCAGGTAGTGAGAGACTAAGGAGTTTCAATGTAACAAATAACCGCCTATTTTTTTTGCTCAACTTGGCAATTAAAAACAATAACAATACCACTGTGAGGGACTGCAGCTGTGTTTTACATCAGCAATTCTACTTGCTTGACCTTTGCTGGCAGCCCCCTCTTCCCCTGTCATGAATAATTACAAATATAAATTTACCTTTCATTTGCAAGTGAAACATTTATAAAAGCATTGAGGGGAGTTATAAATGCCTGATATATTTTGTCCCTAACTATGCCACTATTATGTGGTAATTACTCATTATATGATATGGACAAAAGGAGTGTGTAATTACAGCTAGGAATGTGCGCTCTACATGCCATATACATGCATTGAATGACTGTTTTATTGAGGTTGTTAATGGAATGTGACATAGTTCATAATTATCTAGATGGGTTAACAAACCGTCCTTGTGCAACGTTCCATTTTGTTTGTGAAACTATACTTTCTAAAGTAAAATCCTCAAAAAACGCAAGTTTGTATTTTGCTAGAGAACAGGTAGCCACTGGTGCAAATCCTGATCAGATGGCTTCAATCAAATGCTGGCAGATCTGGATCTACACTATTTACCTAGGCTTAAGAAATTTTGGCTTAGAAATAAACTGAACATACAAGCCAAGTTTTAAGGACATGATTGTTTATTTTTGTGATTAAATGCAGAATAAGATAGAAAGCAATCTTTTTTTTGTTTGTTTCTTATTTAAGCTACTACTTTGCATCATATACAAAAATTACATCTGCTTTATATATGCTTCTCTCGAGCACCTTACAGAATTTGCTGATTGTTACAATGCACTCATTCTACATTTTATAATTATTCTCCCAGATTGCCTATTGTTTTGTTAAGCTGGATTATTGAAAATTGATTCATATCTTCTTAGTTTATGATTATATTATTACTTAGATTTCCATATTTAACACATGTAAGGTGAATACTGGTTCTAGTTTATCCTGTTATCTCTTTTGTAGTGCTTTAAGGTGTACATGTATATGTTGTTTGTTTCATGTTTGTTGGATTTAAAGGTGGTATCCGACAGTTTGGACCAAATATTATTTTCGAAAATAACCAAATAAGTCATCGTTACTTGAAAAGGTCTTCGGCGCCGTATGACCTGTTAAGTGTCAGTGTGCTGTAAAACCCAAATAAATAACCTGAAAAGGTCCAGCAAAATGCTGTTCATAAATGCCCTACATCTGTGTGACAAGAGAAGCATTACACACCAATTGTTATTACAAACAGGTATTTTCTATCCAAGCCACGCTGCAGAGATAGCTAATTTTAAACTAAGAAAACCAGTTGACAATCTACTTTTGACATCATGTTATATAGTCATCTGGGTTGTCCACGTTGACTTTGGTATCTATTTTTAGCATAGGTCAATTTTGAGCTTATTTATAGGTTTAGAAAGAATAAACATTTAGAGATTTTTTGCAATGTGTACTGACTCAAATATACGTAGTGTTCAAACTTGTCTTTACTTAAGACTAAAGTATAGGTTTATGCAGAATTTTATGCATAAGTTCCCAGAAACCATGGGTAAATATTGTTACATGCATTTGGTAGAGGTAAACTGTCACAAACCACCATTAAGCCTTCTTAACACCAGATCAGGCTTGGGCAATAAATGTAGATCCATATCACCTAGCTTCCTCTGGGAGCTGTCTGATCAGCATCTTGACTTTTTGCTGCTGAATTTCTCAGAATAGGCATCTTTGCATGCTGTTAGATAACTGATTATTAGTATGGCTTGGGAGCTGTCTAATCAGGATCTACACTTTTTGCATCTGTGAAAGTCTTCATTTATATTGCTTGTTTTCTATGTATAGGCCAACATGTTTGTTTGTTTGTTTATTGGGTTTATCATCCCACCAACAGTATTTCTGTTATCTGGAGACAGTGTCCACTTGAAGCAGATAATTATAGTGATGCTTTCACTATATATAGCATGCTGTGAATACCTGGCATGATTCCACACCCAGTCACAGTATCCTAACACCTGTCCAACTAGTCCTGAAACTACCCTTATATTTGCTTGAGTGTTAGCAAGGGAGATATACCACCACCATATTGAATGACTGTTGGTATGTCATGGCCTGGGATTGAACCAGGGACCTCCTGTAACTAAAACCGACACACTACCGATTGAGCTACCAGGTCTGGTTGTGTGTTAGTTTTTGGTTTAACAATCTACCATGACAAGGTGTAATGTTGTACATTATAACAGAGAAGCCATTACTTCCATGTATAAAAACAACGTTGATTAACTACTTCCATCTAGTTTCATAGCTGGGGGGAAAGATAGTACAAGATATTTCAATTAGATTAATTGTCAAGTTAATTGCATTTAGTCCACTCCATAATTATCTTCTTATATATGTTATGAGATATCAAATGGAATGTTGCTGTCACTTTTCTATTCCAAAGAGTGAAGAAAATGGTATGTAATTTAGACAAGAATTCTAGGACTCATTTACAAACAAAAGATAAATATCACATTTACAATCAAAACATCAATTAATCAAATTAACAATCAAAGAATAAATAAATTAATCTGATTGTGTCTTCTAATAAAAGGCCTACAAATGAATGATCCTTCAAGTTGTCTGACATCACATCCTGGTCAATACTTATGATCTTTTTCCATCTGGCATCACATCCTGGCCAAATACTTATAATCTTTTTCCATGCAGTGGTGGTTATCATCAAATGTTGTTGGATGTTAGTTTGAAATAAACTTGTTTTCATGTTTAACCCATAGCATGCTAAACACATTTTTATAAGACTTAAGCAAAATTATAAAGATCCAGATCAGCCAGCTCCCAACTGAGAGTCTGGTCAGGATCTGCACTATTATTTGCTGCTGAGTCTCTTGCAAGAAGGCTTTTGACTCTCGCATAAAGTTTGTAGTCAGTTACTACAAATTTAATATGAGCTTCAAATTTAGCAGGCTAAGAGTTAAAGGTATGTTTTACGTATAACAGAACAGCCCCATCCATGCAGTAGAATTGATTTTGCATGTTCTAATAAATGCAGCTGTAGCTTGCCTCAGTTTAAGGGATGTGTATGCTGTTGCATAATAATGCCAAGACAACAATGATTACATTTTATTCTGACAACCACAAACACGCATAATTCATTCAGAATCATTCCCTTGCTGTCTTTCCTTTTTTTCTTTGGGCCATTTCTAGTGAACGCATGAATGCATGTGCATAATCTAAACACATTATGGCGCACCAATTGCCAAGCGGATTGAGTTGACTACTTGTGACCCTTCAGCACCTCACCATGTGGGTTTGAGTCCTGGTCCAAGAGTGAACTTCAATATGGGGAACTTTCTATTGATCTGAGATGAGCCAGTGGTTCTATTCTAAGATAATTGGGTCTTCCGCCACCGATTATTGCTGACTGCAGCTATAATGACCATATAACAAAGAAAACCCTGTCGAATAAAGGGCTTCGAAGATATATTTTTTTAATTCTTTCTATGATCTAGAACTGTAGGACTTATGATACATTTACTTAACCCTTTTCCATCTGAAAACACCATTGGAGGCACGGGTAATGTTTTATGTAAATAGGTTTAAACAGTGATTCCAGCAATAAAAGGGTTAATTCAGCCATATAAGATGGAAAAAAACTATGTTAGCTGAAAAAACATTTCCATAAGCAGAGGTTCGATAAACATGCCTGTGTGTGCAATACTGTGCAGCATGGATGATCCATTAATCAATGTCTCATAGCCAGTATAAGCAGACATTGATATGTTTATATTCAGCTTGCTGCTTTTGTCAATCACCAATATTAATATATTTTATGTTTGTTTACAATTTCATACATTTGTAGGAAGATTTTCTGATGAAGACTAATAGCAAAATAGTGAAGCAAATAGTGCAGATCCTGATAATGTATCTTCTAATCTACATTTATGGAAGTCCTAGACTATACATGGCCGGATATCATGCACCTAATAGTGCAGATCCTGACCAGACAGTTTCCATCTAGAAGCTGTCTGATCTGGATCTACACTGTTTGCTTAAGCCTTATATATATATGTGGTTAGCAGGCTAAGAGTCAGAAAGTGCACAGCAGAGTTCATTGTACTGGCTATAGATTGATACTAAAGTGACTGCACATGCGTTACACCGCATGCTGTCAGGACATGCTTGCATACATGTGTGCTGTATCTCATTATCTGTCCATGAACCCTTTCTCACCTGTTAATTATGCTGGCCTTGAATTGTTGCATGAATGGTGCTTGACGTGAAACTCTTAAGGATTTTCCATGACCACAAGCCCCTGTTGCACTGTCACTAGAGCTTCAAACCCAGAAGCTTGAGGTTGCAAGTTAAATCCCTAAGCCCAAGTGAATGTTTCTTTTTAAAATAATTTTAAAGGTATTCTTCAAACAACATTAAACATTTTTTCCTGCACTTAAGGTTATAAAATTTTAAGATTAATCTTGAGACAACTCTCAAGCATCAGGATTGGTCGAATTTCACATTTTATTTGAATCCAACTAATCATTTGATAGGTTATTGTATCAGACTCTAACTCAAGAGTTTTATAATCTTCAAACCTTTGGACCAATGCTCTATCAACTGTTCAACAAGAATCTGAATTCAATATTGAAGAATGTTAGGTTAATAATTCAGGTAGTTTGAAAACATGACCAATGTATAGTAAGCTACAGTTTATCAATCATTTCTTAGTCTGCTTAAAAATATTCCTTCAGACTCCTTGAGAAGTGCTATCAGTTTTGGCACATCTTTATATCCCTGAAGGGTGACATGTAGTAGTTTCACTGTCGGTCCATGCTTCTGTACATATGTTTGTTAGTCCATCCCATTTTTTTGTCAGCTTTAACTTCCGTAGAACTATTAGTTTAATAGTCCACCTTACAGACATAATCTTGTAGATGGTCTACCCACAATTATCTGGGGTCTTCCCACCACCAATGAATAGTTGTTTGATGGAAATTGTGAATAATGATCTACACAGCATATGTGTTAAACATTTTTTTTTTTCTTTTTTTTTTCGCCCTGTTGATTCTGGCGATTCTATACGATTTGTACGCATGTGAATACAATGCACATGACACACTCTGCTAATAGACACTTACAATTAAGGATACACACTACTAAAATAAAGATTCGACATCACCAAAAAACCAACAAAAAAACTCCTGAAGGTGTGTTTTTCAGTATTTATAAGCACAACTATCAAGGTCAAGCCCTTTTTAAGACATATTTAGGGTCATTGAATTTTCAGTTCCTGTGACATTCTTGTTCAAGATGGCACATCGAAGTTATGGAACTATGTTTAGTTTTGCACTATGCAGACTGGTTAAAGGCTAAAATTATATTATTCTGTGATTTCTCTTTCCAGGACTGATATGTCGCTACGAGATTGTTACAAACAGGAAGAACATCCCTTTTGTGATTGAGTTAAAGAATCGCGAGACTGGAGAGGCAGGGCTTAAACTCAAGGAGGGTGCAAAACTGAACTATGAGAAGAGAAAACATTACAAGTTTAACATATTCGCTTATGATTGTGTGGACCCACCATATGACAGACGGTCCAATAGGTAAGTACTTTAACAAATTTTTAGCTCACCTGAGAACAACATGCTCAAAGGTGAGCTTTTCTGATACTGCTTTGTCTGTCGTCAGTGGTCCGTCAACAACATTTTAGCTTGTGACGACACTACAGGTCACAGCTTTTATCCAATTTTCATCAAACTTGGTCAGAATGTTTGTCTGCATGAAATCTTGGATGGCTTAGACTTTACCAAACTATGCCAGAACTTTTGCTAGTATGAACTCACATAATGTTTTGCAGTGGGTCATGTGGATTCAGTACGTTACAGGGTAAAATTCTAGAAAATGTTATCAGCCCAGTGGTCACACTATTGGTCCAATCTTCACCATGGTCCAATCTTCACCAAAGATTTCTAAAGTAAATAACTCTTAATTACTTGACACCAGATATGAGCCTACTAAAAGCCTTTATCCTCAGATGAGCGATTAAGGGCCATCATGGCCCTCTTGTTTCATTATTAATAATGGCTAAATAAATATTTTAATAATAATTTGCTGCATGCTTTCAAGTTGTATATTTGATTTTTGAAAATTTATTCTTAGTACAAATTTCATTTCACTTCCTCAACTAAATTATCATTTCACTTTTCTTTAGCACAAATATAAGTAACTTTATGTCCTCAGGCCAATTAAAATGCTATTTATCCTTAGTAAAAAATATGATTGAACTTATTATTAGTTTGAATTTGTGAGTGAAGTTGACTTATTTTTAAAATATATAGGATTTTAGCCACTGTTCATATCATTTATTAATTACCGGACTGAAAATGCAGTTTGGGCAATGTAAGCTTATATTAAAAATAAGATGTATGCAATTAATGTACACAGGTTTAAATTAACTCCCAGTTATTTATTTTGTTCATACTACACCCCTGTGATCTGATTCTAAATTCAGTTTGCACCAATCATTTCCAAACATGTGCAATAACTTAAGAATGAAATGCTAAGATGATACCAAAGTACATCTTATTACTCAACATATTAACATTAACATCTTGTTTATACAGAATCACAACATAATCACATGAACATCTTGTTTAAACAGATTACAAAATGTTAACATTTAGAGCATGTCTTGCCCTACATTTAGAGCATGTCTTGCCCTGGCTAAACTATCTAGATCCCTTTGATATGCGTATATGCCTTGACTTGAGCTATTTTTTCTAAGGCATGTAGACTGGCCATGAAAAGTAATGGCCATTCAGGGTCAACCTTTCTTGCCTCCTTAATTCAGCTTTCTTATAACTCTGGACACTATTGCAAGTGACAATGCCCCAAAACAATTACACTCAAATTCAAGTTTAAAGTTGTTGGGTTTACTCAGATTAAAAATCTTGAACCTAGGAATGGAGATAATTTTAATTTAAAATAGCTTTATAACTTAATACCATCTTCCACTGTGATTAGTTGCCATGTACCCATTCCACATCCTGTAATAGAATTCCAATGCTATTTCTTGAAGATCCCCAGAACTCATGTTAGCAGCTATATTTTACAACCAATAGCAATAACATACTTTATCCTGTCATGTTTCTTGTCTAGAATGTGAACCTACTACTTCACACTTCTAGACTTTTTGCTTGTGTTTTGTAACTATTGTAAGGAAACATTTAAAGCAAATGCTTTTAAAATGATAATTATGTTGAAGGTTCATTTTTAAAGTCAATGACAATTGTTTTGAGCAATGTGTTTTAACATTTCTACAAATATTTGCAAATCTCAAAAGTGGATGTGTTTTTTTTTCTGCTTTGTCTGATGGACATTTCACATTTTCACCTGCTGCCTTTCAACAAGAAGCAAAAAAAAGGAAAAGTTCCAAGAACATTTGCTTGATTCAATTACTATCCAATGAAGTTGCAGCTAGTTGTACAATTTAATAAAGGCATTGCTGTAACTGTTTTATTTCCAGACTGTTGAGACTGTCATCCATCATTAACACTAAGGAAAGCCAATTTCTGGGGTGAGAAATTGGAGGAAAATGTAGACAGTTTTGAGTTATTTCGTTTCCAGTCTGGTTATGCTCTGATGAAGCATTAACAAAAAAAAAGTTTCCCAAATAATGAAACACCAACAACTTGCAAGGTGGTTATAGAATGGTTGTAGAAATCGTTTTTTTATTATGCTTGTCAGTTAGTTTAGACTCTGTGTGTTAGGTTGTCAGTCCTATGTTACTTGATGTCTCTCTTCAACGAAGAGGTGTATTGGTTGTGGATGTTGGTATTTTGGTCTGTTGATCTGTCTGTTTTTCAGTCGGTCAATCCGTTGGCTCATCTTTCTTCGTCGGTAGACCACACTGTTTTTGTTCAATATCTAGATGATGCATGAGCCCACAATTGTCAAACTTGGTACATTGGTCATGGTGATTAGATGACCCCTATTGGTTAATGGGTCAGTGGGACAAAGGTCAAGGTCACAGTGACCTTGAACAAGATTTTTGTTTTGAATTCGGGATCATTTAGTTAAACCAAGCATATCTTGTTGATATGTAGCTTACACATATAAAACAAGTTTAACTTTTATAACTATAAAATAGAAATTTGTTTTGAGATATTGAAAGTAATTAATCTTTATGTTTTAGAAGATTATTTTCTAAGTTTTTCTAAGTACAGTCAACTCTCTGTCGCTTGATATAACATAAAGAAACAAACAGGCTTGTTGTTCAGAAGATTTAGTAAATCCAACTTAAACCTGACTGAACATCATATTGGCATGTGTACATATGCAGATACAAACAGTGTATTAACATGACATTTCTTAGTAATTCTTAGTGAAGACCATATGTCAATGTTGATCGGTCAAACATCTAGCTCGGTCAAACTCAAGCTTAGGTCCCTTGGGTGTTTGAGCAACCAAGGTTTGACTGTATAAATAGTAATTATATAAAATTCATTTATCTTGTTCAAGTTGATTTTCTGAAAACTCCATTAGAACATTCTGAAAAAGTTCTTAATAATTTTGAAAAATTATTTATGACCTTTTAAAGATGTTCTGTTTTATAATCTCCCAAAAAGATGATCAAAACAGCACATATCACATTTACATTGTTTAATTAGCACCATATTCTTTGAAAACACGTAAAAAAGAATCATTTCTTTCATGAAGGTTTTTCTTGACAACATCATTTTGAAGGATGCTGTAGCATTGGGAACCTCCAGTGGACCCATTCTTTGAAGAAGAAAAAAATCACTTTCATCAGACAATTAAATTTGAGGAACCCTCTCTTTAAGTGTAGAAAACTTGTCTTACTTTAAAGCAACAAAATATATAACTCAAAATAAGTAAAAAAAAATGTTAATGTAAATAAATGATTTTTTATCCCATTTAATCAATGGTTGGCTTGAACCTCAAGTGGATCCATTCATTGAAGATAAATAAAACAGCCTTTATCTGACAATTAGATTTGAGGAACTCTCTTTTTAAATGTATGAAATTTGTGTCTCAATTTAAAGCAGCAAAACAAAAATCTCAACATAAGTAAAAAAATGTTTGCATAGATAAATGCCTTCTTTGTTAATCAATAGTCAGTTTAATGAAAATAACAAATAACTTTAAAAATAATGGTGAAAGGCATGAAAAAATCAATAAGGAGTGAGATGGTTGGATGATTTATCTATAACATTAACACTCGTGATGTTTGTGAAAGTAATACTTGAATGGCACCAAAGTCTCCTAGGGCGGCGTTATGATCAAGTGTATCAAACATTTCTCAGATTTCGCCATCAGAAGATCTCTCATTGATTTCAGAGAATCCGTTAACCCTGCCCATGCGTCAATCAATTATTGTCAGTGCAAAATACTAATAATTTGCCAGCAATAACATCCAAAGGTAAGAAGACATATTGAGACACAGCAGCAGTGAGTACAGATCCTGATCAAACAACTTCCAGTGGGAGTCAGCTGATATTTATCTACATTATTTGTCAAAGCGTGATAAATTTGTGCTTAGCAGGATAAGTGTTAAATGTGTTTTTTTACGATTTTATATTCTTTTATTGTATTGGTTTAGCTAGTAAATAATCACTTTAAATCAGGGGTCTTATTCATAAAGAATCAGTTATTTTTTCTGATTTAAACTTAGAACATTTCTTAAATCTTAAAATACTAAGAAAATTCATTTAAATTTATTCATAAAACCTTTAAATCTAAGAAATGTTCTAAGAATTTTTTTTTGAAACTGGAGGATTTTTTTTTTTTGACTACAACTCTTGATTTTCAAATATTAAGTTTTCCAAGGGATTTCAGGAAAACAGGTAAATAAACAATTTCATAAAAATAATGGTCCCCATAGAGATATGAATTATGGGTTTTCAATCATGTTTTTCTTGACAATTTTTACTGTGTTGTTTATGATAAAGGTTAAAATTAAATAAAGTATATGTGTACTTAAAAAGAAACAATCTACATTCTGAGAGTTTTTATGCTTGATGTTTTAAAATTATCTTTGGAAACATTTAAAACATGAGAACATGACCCTGGTTTGACCCAGACAAATGTGTTAGACTTAACAATATGTATAAATAAATCAAATTAAATGGGGAATTGTTGTTACAGTCTAACGGGGAGTCGTTATGTAACATTGTTGAAAATGCGATTTTGGGGGAAATCAACCTATACATTGTAAGGTTCAGAAACATTAATACTATGATGTGAGTTGTAATTGACAATCGATTTTAGTCGTTAGGTTGCCAAAAATTGGTATTAGAGAATGAATTAAGTAAAACTATTATCGAAAAGAACATATTGACAATAACTTCAATGAACAAAAGTTAAAATGAGTGTTGTTTTAATTTCATAGTGAGAGATTAAATTGAAGTAAAACAAGCTTAAGAAGAACTCATACTTTTTAAAAATAAATTACATTATGTTAAAATCAGCTCCAAAAACATGAAATATTCTAAGTGCTGAGGACCATGGGAGTGAGATGAGTGAGTGACATACTTTAACCCTTTTCAGTCAGCAGTTTTGTTATAACCTTTCTAATTCTTACCTATCATATAGCATCATCAGGCTAATATGCCTGGACACATTGCTAGACTCAGTAAATAGTGTAGATACTGATCAGGCTTTTCCCAGTTGGCGTCTTTGCCAATCAACATATGCTTAGCAGGTCACATTGTAGCCCCTCAAAGCTTGGGTTCACCTCTTGAAGAATAAACAATTTTTGCATAGGGAGTCATTAGCTGACTTTTGTTGCAGCAGTGATTCTATCTTGTTTAAGGAATAATTAAAATATCAGTTATAGTTCAAACTAATGAAAATTTGTATTTCCAAGTAACTCCCTTTTAACAGTAAACCTCATTCTGTGAAACAGCCATCTCTCAATTTGACCCTTTCACTGAGTATGAACACTTTCTGTTCAATTATATAAAAATGGGATATTACTTCAAGAGGTCAGATTTCCTAACCTAACCTGCATTTTGTTAGTAGATATACCCAGAATTATGAATAAACTAATTAAGCACTCTGAGATGTAGTTAACTAGATTAGATCTCTTAAGTGTTTCTAGGATGGCTTGATGTTGTATACAGTTGGGTCAATTACTGTGCTGTTTTGGGAATCTTGCCATTTTTCATCAATGACACTTGTCTGTCTATCTCACCGACTGGCTATCTGACTAACAAACAGGTAGATTTACTGGTTGGCCAACCAACTGGAAAACTGGCCGACTGGCTAACCAAACAACTGGCTGACTAGCTGGCTAAATGGTTGGATAGCCAACTGACCCACAAACTGGCTGTCATACCAACTGGCTGGAAAGTCAGTCTGCTGGCTGATGACCGACCAAATGGCTGGCTGGCCGATCATCTGGCTTGCTAACCAACTGACCCACAAACTGGCTGTCATACCAACTGGCTGGAAAGTCAGTTTGCTGGCTGATGACCGACCAAATGGCTGGCTGGCCGATCATCTGGCTTGCTAACCAACTGACCCACAAACTGGCTGTCATACCAACTGGCTGGAAAGTCAGTTTGCTGGCTGATGGCCGACCAAATGGCTGGCTGGCCGATCATCTGGCATGCTAACCAACTGACCCACAAACTGGCTGTCATACCAACTGACTGGAAAGTCAGTTTGCTGGCTGATGGCCGACCAACTGACTGGCTGGCCTATCATCTGGCTTGCTAACCAACTGATCCACAAACTGGCTGTCATACTAACTGGCTGGAAAGTCAGTTTGCTGGCTGATGACCGACCAAATGGCTGGCTGGCCGATCATCTGGCTTGCTAACCAACTGACCCACAAACTGGCTGTCATACCAACTGGCTGGAAAATCAGTTTGCTGGCTGATGGCCAACCAACTGACTGGCTGGCCGATCATCTGGCTTGCTAACCAACTGACCCCTAGGCTGGCTGGCATACCAACTGGCTGGAAGGCCGACTTGCAGGCAGATGGTTACTGGCCATAAAGCTCAATCTTTTTCAATTTTAGTATTGTGACCACTTGAGTGCATGAAAAGGATTAGGCAAATGATTTTGTTCCTTCTTCCATCATCAAAAATTTGTGAAAGATGCATTTACCATTATCAGAGATGTTGTACCGATAATCAGAAACCTGTTAATTAAAAAATACTGAAGCTCTTTGCTTTTCTACCACCTATTTATAAAGTTTTTACACTTAGAATGATAAATTTAAGATAACATTTTCTTGCACATTATTTTTGTCCATTTTTCTGGCATGATTTACATTGTTTTTGGTTGTTAGCCAAATGTTGCCCAAAAAGCAAGGAAGAAAGTCCACGATGGTAATGCATGTCAGTACATACCTTATTTTGGTTCTTCAGGTTCACCCAGCTTGTTTTAACAGTTCAGGGAAAGATAGAAACATGGGGTATTTTATGAGTTAGGCATTCTGTTTTTGGAAAAGTGAGTTATGGGGTCAGTTAACTTCTAATAGCACACAGATCTAGTAGTGCATTCGGTAGAGCAGCGGCTTCAGGTGCGGGAGGCCCCAGGTTTGATCCCAGGGTGTGACATACCAAAGTTCTTAAAAATGGTAAGGGTATAGCTCCCTTGCTAACACTCAAGCAAATATAAGGGTAGTTCCACATATGGGTGACCAGGTATTAGGATAATGTAACTGGGGGTGGTATCATGCCAGGTGGTTATGGCATGTTATACACAGTGAAGGCAGCACTATATCCGCTTTAATTGGACGCCATCTCCAGATAACCATAAACTTTTTAAAGCAGTTCTGAGCAGTTAATGAAACCAGGACATAAAGCCTGGCGTTAGGAACATCTTAAGGGTCAACCAATTTATTCTGCAGTTTTAACATGAAATGGGAGCTGGAAAGGGAACAGGGGCAGGAAAGGGAACACAGGCACATCATTCTCATGCTATGCATGGTTTGTACTTAAGTTTTTCTGACTCATCTGTATTGATCTCTCTAACTGTTTGTGTATCTCAGAGATATGGATGCCTGTTTAAATCTCATCTTTCTTCTCCTTGTCACAGGGCTAGCCTGTCTGCTACAATCCTGGCAGATTTATGAATTAGAGGAAATAACGGAGAAGTTGTGATACTATATATATCCCATAAAATAGATAGGTTTGACATTTTACTTTCCTATTGCAGTATTTTATACAAAAGATTTATCCTATGTTTATTTCTTGTTGATTTAGATCTTTCTGTCCTATTGTACCAGCATTGGTTTGAGATTTGCATGGATATAGACTGTTTTTCATGGATGAAGATTACTAGCTAAATTGCACTATGTCTGATTGCTTTTTGACAGTTATTAATAGCTAGTGGTCACCATATAGCCTTAACTGTTGGTACAAGTGTAACTGCTGGTTTTTCTTTTTGTGTGTTATAGTCCCTGTGTTTTTGTCACTTATACATTTAGTCTATAGGTAGTTTAGATTGAAATATCTTTGGTAATTCTTATCTTATTTACCTATTGCGTTTATCTAGTGCAACTTGCTGTATGTTTTTGTCTTTACCTGTTAGTGATAGTTAAGAGAGCACTACATAGCCTTAACTGTCGGCACATGTGCAACTTGCTGTGCGTCTTTGTCTCTACATAATAGCTATAGCTCACCATAAAGCCTTAACTGTTGGTACATGTGCAACTTGCTGTATGTTTTTATCTTTGCCTGTTAAGTTAAGAGATCGTTAAGAGAGCTCTACATAGCCTTAACTGTCGGCACGTGTGCAACTTGCTGTGCGTCTTTGTCTCTACATAATAGCTATAGCTCACCATAAAGCCTTAACTGTTGGTACATGTGCAACTTGCTGTATGTCATTTTGTTTTTGTTAATTATTAATGGTAAGATGTAGCCATGACTATCGTACTTAAACAACTTGCTTTATGTCTCTGTCTTTGACAGTTAATGCTATAGCCAGAGATCACCCAATAACCTTTTCTGTTGGTACAAGTGTAACTTGCTACATGTCTGTGTCTGTCTGAGTGGGGAGCAGGCTGATCTTCAACTACATTATTAACTACATTATTTGCGTAAGCCTTATCAAATTGCACTTTGCAGGTTAAGGGTTTATGGTAGGTTGTAAATTCCAGACAAACAAGTAAAATTTGTCCCAACTTATTTTTGGGGATTATTATTATCCTGCTGCGGTATTCCATAGCTCCACTATCCCTGATTGCATAATGCACCCTGTGCCAGACACCGGCATGATTCAGTGGGTGCTAGACAGTTATACCTCCCCCTGCGCCTATGATAAAAAAGATTGATATAAGAACCAGTCGATAATATGTTTAAACTTCTCAGCATTTTGTCTCTTAACAAAATTATATTGATGGACCAGATAACAAAATTTTTTGATAATGTCTTTGTGATGGCAGTTGTCAATAGTTTTGATTTTTATTGTTGTTGATTATGGGGAAGTTTTGTAGCTTTGAAGAAGAGTTGATGGATTTATTTGTAGGCAAGACAGAAGCTTTCTGTCTTTGTGGCCGCAGATATAAAATCATAAGAATTGAAAACACACATTAAAATTCTATATATCATAGGCTGTCCTTTATAATCAACTGATTTAACATATATTTTAATGAAATCTTTCACTGTGATTGTATATTAGTTTTGTTAAGATAAGATATGAAGAAAAGAAAAGGCTGAGTGTTAAAAAAAGGACTTCAAAATAAAAAATAAATTGATGAAATTTTCTTAATCAATTATAATCTGAAGCAGGTTATACATAAACTCATCAGCTCTCGACAAGTTGTGATTCGTCTGGCACACATTTCTACAGAGATTATGAACGACAAATATTAACACTATTGTTGTATTGCTGTAATTGTTGTAAGCGGTTTTAAGAGCCCTTGACATGAGGGTAAATAATATGATAAATAAACATTAGACATGTCCACTGGCTAGACGTGTGTGCAAAGTTATGGAGGAAAACACCCTGATGGACTGCAACTGTCAAAATATTAGGGTTGCAGGGGTTATGGCCTTTATAACGCACCTTTGATTCCAGTTCTGTCTGCATATAAATGGTACATTTTAACAGATATAGAATTATGATCAAATTTTTGACAAAATCTCCCTTGCAGTCTATTGGTTTGTTTTGCTTAGAATACAATTTTAGGTTGTCCTCAACCAACCATAGCTCAACATCTCTACTTAATCACCATAATGGTATTGATGCAATGTATATACCAAAACTTATCAAATCATCCAAGCTGTTGTTCATCCGATGTAATTTAACCAATTAGTTGAATATTCTTCTATTTCAGGGCTGTGGTCCTTGTGAAGGTAGAAGACAGTGACAAGTATGCCCCAGTCTTCCCTCAGAAATATTACTCTGCCAACATGGAGGAGAAGAAACTATATGAGAACATCATCCAGGTGACAGCGACCGACAGTGATGAGTCAGAAGAGTTTAAGGGCATCTGTGGCTATGACATAGAGTCTAATGAAGAGATTCCTTTCGTCATTGATAAAAATGGTGAGTACATAATATTCTGGTTTTTATTTTTTTGGACTTCTCGTGGGTTTGTGTCCCAGTCAGAGTGCAAGACTTAAGAAAGATGCACCAGTGATTCTGCCAAGACATTTGTTTGGGGTTTTCCTCAACCAAAATAGCAAGGAGTCACTTGAATGGCCATAATTGTGTTACTGTGATGAATTAAAAAAACACTAATCAAAATAAAAATGGTGAATTATCCTTTTTTTTCCTTTTTTCTGTTTTAAAAACATGACATTTAGAGGCAAGGGGGCATCCATGGCCAAGCTGTTAGAGTCACCGACTTGTAACTCCGCAGCCACTCACTGCATGGGTTGGAGTTCTGGTTGGGCGGGAACTTTCATGTGGAGAGGTTTTCCAGCTAACCTGCAGTCGGTCCACCAGTGGTTCTACCCAGACATCAGTGGTGGGTCTTCCTCCACCAATAATTAGCTGGACACCTCCAATGTGGCCATAATTGTCTTAGTGCGATAGTACAAAATAACCAAATAACCATTTACAGTCAAAATCTCATTTTACAAGTTTAGATGTGATTGCACTTAGAAGCCATCAGAGAACAAATTATGACTAAGGTACTTGATGTATCTGTTATGTGCAGTTTCAATACAATACTGCATAATAACATGACTGATCATAAAGTAGGTTTCCAGGTTGGACTCAGTATTGGCTTACCGAACAAACAAAGCTTCCTCCCAACAATCCTATGCGTGTAACTATAATCAATATGTTTATATGGGGACTGGGATGACAAAGGCTGAGCAAAACTCATCAATAAAGTCATCAATATTTACTCCATCACCATACACAAAGGCCAATTCTGAAAAATTTCATCAGGGCTTACTGTACCTTACAGTAATTACCTCTTGGAAAACATCCTAGTTTCTGATTGACCTACAACCTGAGGCAGAACAATATTGAGCAGAATCAATTAAGGAATCCAAAAAAGTCATCAGGGTTTGCTCTACTTTATAATAATTGCCTTGTGCTCCAACACCTTAACTTTCTGATTTTCTCATGACTACATTTATCAATCTACTGTGGTGCATCAGGGGTTCTACCTTGACATAAGTTTGGAATCTTTCTCCATCAATGACTGGCTGTCTATTGCCAATATTACCATAACTGTGTCAGTGTTATTTAACAAAGAAAACAAACAAAAAACAAATACATGTATCCTACAAATGTGCCAGTGCTTGACTTCAAGAGGTCTTCAATTCTTGGTTTACCTTATGACATCATGTTAGTTGCCTCGTGCACTTATTTTTAATGACTAGAGAAACAAGGAAACAAAGTTTGGGCAGTCAAATGTATGAGTTAAACCAGTGAGGCACCGTAAGTCAGCTAGAAGTCCTTCCCACTTTAAGTCCTTTGCCCTAAACTGGTTATGAAGTCATGGAGGAGAAAAAAGTGATTGAGCATGAGGATTTGAAGTATCTATGTGTAATTGCAAACAATCAAAGAAGTGTTCCAGCAGGCGTGTTGCGGCCTTAATGCAGAATATGCAGCTGTCCCCAAAGAATGAAAACATAAAAAGATTAAATCTGTAATAAAAATCTTGCAGTCATCTAGTACCCCTAGTTGCAAAAAAAATATTATATTAAACTGGTAAATCAATTTAGATACCTTTTCTTTACTTCGGCTTTTTTTTTCGGTGTGGGATAAAGAAAAAATAACTTTTTTCATGTATTTCAAATCAGAACTTTTAAGATTATTCTGTCCTCAGGATTACCATAACTTGATAGTATCTGGCTATGGGATATGTACAGAATTGCAATTTCTGTATTGCCACCCTGTTAGATATATAAACACACAATTTTCCTGCAGTATGTCCCCAGCATCCCCTAGCTGTCATGCGTACACATCTTATCATGCCTAGCTACTCCCTTGCCCACAATGAGTGACTGACTCCAAAGCTTTATCAGGTGTAAGTCAGGTCTTGGTCTAACTATGATAATTTTTAGCTCACCTGAGCACGGAGCTTTTGTGATACCGCTCTGTCTGTCATCTGTCGTCAACATTTTAGCTTGTGAATATTTTACAGGCTACAGTTTTTATCCAATCTTCATCAAACTTGGTCAGAATGTTTGTCTGCATGAAATCTTGGATGAGTTCTTAACTGGGTCACGTGGGATCAATAAAAGTAGGTCACTAGGTCTAATCTTAGAAAAAGCTTGTGAACACACTAGAGGCTACATTCATAGTCCTGTCTTCACCAAACTTGATCAAATTTTTTGTCTGCATGAAATCTTGGATGAGTTTATTATTGGGTCCTGTGGGGTCAAAAAGTAGTTCACTATTTCACATTTTAGAAAAACCTTGTGAAAACACTTAGAGGCCACATTGATGGCCCAATTTTCACCAAACTAAGCCAGAATGTTTGCCATTATGAAATCTTACATAATTATGTTTTGAAGTGGTTCATGTGGATTCAGTAGGTTACTTAGTAAAATTCTTGAAAATGTTATCAACCCAGTGGCCACACTTATGGTCCAATCTTCACCAAAGATTTCTTAAGTAAACAACAATTAATTACTTGATGCCAGATTTGAGCCTACTAAAAGACTGTCTTATCAGGTGAACAATTAAGGGCCATCATGGCCATCTTGTTTAACAAAAAGCCTAATTTTCTCATCTTACTTTAGCCACTAGATCAAGTCTTGAAGTATCATGAAAGTCTCCCTTTACTTGCAGTAATCACCTGTTGACAAACATCCTGTTTTCTGATTTTGGCCACTAGTTCAAGACTTGCAGTGACCTGCAAGATACATCTCCATTACCCGCCTTGCAGGGATTGCCTGTTGGCAAACACCCTGGTTTTCTGATCTTGTCCTCTAGTTCAAAACTTGCAGTATTCTACATTGGACATCTCTATTCTCTTTCTTGCAATAGTTTCTGGTTTTTGTCACTAATGCAAAACTTACAGCATCCTGCAATGCTTATCTATTATTAACATTGCATTAATTAATGTGCAAGGCCACTAGTTCAAGGCCTGCAGTATAGTTCAATGGATGCCTCTATCACAACCTCAAAGTAATTGCCTCTTGGCAAACACACTGATTTTCTGATTTTCCTGTGGTCATTGGTATAAATATTCCATCTACAAAGGATGCCCACTACTGTCCTATGACAACCATCACCTTCACTTGTCCATTGCCTGGACACAGCTTGTGGCTCGTGAAATTAGTGATTACCACAGAAAATATTAGGGTCATCCTGAGGTGATATTAATTTGTCTCTTTCAAGCTTCCCGATTTGGATGTGTGTCACATCTTCAGGGAGTGTAGGTGTGATTGTCTGATGTGCCATAGATGTTTTTGGCCATAATGATTTGGTAAATTGTTTGTCTATGCATTGTGCTTAAATGTCCCCATGGAGGATCAGTGACTTGACAGTGGCGTAGATTCTAATCTTGCTTATACATTTGTCCATTAAGTTTTTAAGATATTCAGTTCTGTGGAAATAAAATAAAAAATATAATTTAAAAAAAGTAATATCAACTATATTTGGTATTATATTCATCTTTTTTCTTTCACTTTAAATAATTTAAAAGTTCTTGCTTTTAAATGTTTGTATTTGCTTCTATTATTATATTGCCAATCTTCATGTACAATATTTTCCTATATTTTGCTTAACTGATGACTTGAAGTAGGAAGGTGATTGGAATGGGTCATCATATGCTCTTTATAATACAAATAATTATAAGATAATAGTCATTATGTACCTCTAAAGCTTTTATCCTGAGAACCTGTACTGATTTTAGGCATTGAGTCTCTGGCAAAGGCTTGAATTGTGTGTAGAACCCTGTTGTATAATCATCTTTGTTTGATAGTTTTGCTGCAATAGTTATATCAATTCATTGTCTCTTTATAATCAACTTATGTTACAAATCATCAATGCTGAGATAGTTTAGGTTTATATTTACTGCTGAGTTACAGATGAGATCACAATTTCTAATGATAGTATTTTATTTCTCATCCAAGGCTTATAGGGTGGTACTCATTAAATTTTGAGTCATCTCATTATGACAGTTTCTTAACTATTTATTCTCCAAACCCTATATACCTGGTACTCATTAGAATCATCTCAATATGACAATTTTAATGAGTACCAACACTGTAGGGTTTGGTTGAGAATTATGGGATAAACAGCTGCACAGTATCTGCAAAAATGCTGGCAAATCACTTAATTTCTCCTCCAATGCCTTTATACCAGGTACATATTAGAAACATCTAATTGTGACAATACCCAATGAGTACCAACAATAAAGGGTTTGGTTGAGAATTATAAGACATATTGAAAGCCTCAATTCACAATTCAGACCCCAACTTATCTAAAACATGAGTGTAGGCAGGTTATCAGACCCTGATTCCTAGATTAGCAGTATATAAAGATGTCCTAGAAGAAGATTGGTTTGGTTGTTAAGGTTAATTATGTTACAGCGCACAAACACAATTATGAACAAATTGGTGACACCAAATAACAGTTGTTAGAGGAAAATCTCAGACACATATCCTGGTAAAACCATTGACACTCTGTAGTTCAGTGAAAATTCTATCCCTATTTATGTTTCGAACTCATGTGGTAAGGGGCTGAAGAGTAACAAGTCGGCCCCTCAGATTGCTCGGCCACATGCAAAGACACAATTCCAAAGATTCTATATACGATAAGCTTGGCTGTCTGCATCTATTGTATCTGTCCATCTGCTGATCATCAGTTACTGATAAGGCAGCACAGTGGTCATATACAATAGAAACTATTGATGTATGTACCGTTGAATCATGTTTGCATTGATTTGATTCATCAATAAATGTTTGGTTTGTTTGTTTATGGTTTTGTTATGTTTTAATATGACAGGAGGTAGGTATTATGGTTGTTTGAAAGATTATAATTGCTTTAAAGTGTGCTGCTTAGTGTCAAGATGAGTAATTCATTGTATTATTGTAGTGATTGTTATAAGGGTCTTATAGAATGGTCATCGATTTTTCTAATGACGTGTTCAAGTTTTGATACTTTATGTCCTTATCCTTAGCTGACTAGGCACATATTTTTATGACTTAGGCAAAATAGTGTCACCTGACCTGGAAGCGCATGGGTAGAGTGTCCGCTCCAGGTACGGGAGGCCCCGTACCTGGGCCGCAACATACCAAAGTCATTAAAAATGGTAGCTTCCTTGCTAACGCTCAAGCAAATATAAGGGTAGGTGCACGACTGGTTGGCCTGCAAAAAGGCTTTTGACCTTGACATATTAAAAACTGAAGCAGGCTAAGAGTTCATAGCTGTATATTTTAATTGGTTATATTTTCAACCAACCATCTGATATTTTATATTTTATATAGTTAATAAGAATTAAAAAATATCAAGATAACCTTGATACCAATTCCAAGACTCCTATATTTCAAGAAAATATTTTCAGATAAGTAGTAAATTTAATAAATGTAGTTCATTACCCTTACAAATGATTAATATTCTACAATTTAGGAAAATAAGCAATTCTGTTCAGAAGAAAGGTAGTCAGAGCATCTTAATTTGTTCATCAGAGTCAGCAAATTCTGTAAATTTGCTGATAAAAAATTTCAAGCTGATTTATTTCAACAGGAATAACCTATATTGTTTCAGTTATGTTAACAAAACCTTATACATTGAAATCTAAGAAATTTGTATGGTGTTTGTATGGTATATAGGCAAAAAGATTTTCATTGAATCAGTGATTTATAGGAGTTGAAAAATATCTTCATTACATAAATGACATAGGATTATTTTGTTAAAAACATTTTGAAAAGAAGTGTTTCTATTGTTTTTCTTTTTTGTTTTACATTCCTTTTCAATGGTCAGAGACTTATGAGGCAGACACTTTCACCCACTATTAAGACCAATTCACTATGAAGACTACATTCCATCAGAATGAAAGGTGGTCTTAATAGAGGGGATTTTACTGTAAATGGTTTATGTAAAACATATCCTTATCTTATAGTGTTTCTAGCAAGTAAATGGTCAGTTTTAATATAATTCATCTCAGCTTAACTCACCAACATTGCTTTAATAATATGCTGGCAAAAACTTGAAAATTGAATCACAAACAGCTCGTTAAATTGTTTTTATAAAAACCTAAGATAGATTCTCATTATCAGAGGAAATTACCCTTATTAGCAAGTACCTTATATAAAAGATGGGCTTAATTTAATTAAAGAATTCTAGCTTATTCTGCTGAAGAACATGACTCATATTGAATAATAAGTGAATCACAATGATAAACAAAAGCAACATTAGCAGGTTGTTAACCCTTAATCCTCAATTCACCAACCATTCCTAAGTCTAAGTCTTGACTTAAGCCCAAATAAAACTTTCATACCAACAAAACTCAACTTATTTGAGAAGTTTCAATGTGATTTTCAGCTCAAATTAGCAAAGTCAAAGTGTCCTGCTACAGACATGTAGCTAAATACATAATGAAGATATTGTGGATTGAAATCCATGACTTAAAAACTTCTTACTTAAGAGTAGTTGGTGAAAACTGACCTTAGCCTGCTGTTGGCGTATTAATAGGTTAAGGCAAATAGTGTAGATCCAGATCAGTCAGCTCCCAGCTAGATGCTGTCTGATCAAGATCTGCACTATATGTTACTCAGTCTGTTTGTGTGTATATCAACCCTGATATGTTACTTATTTGTGTGTATATCAACCCTGATATGTTACTTATTTATGTGTATATCAACCCTGATATGTTACTTATTTATGTGTATATCAACCCTGATATGTTACTTATTTGTGTGTATATCAACCCTGATTATGTTACTTATTTGTGTGTATATCAACCCTGATATGTTACTTATTTGTGTGTATATCAACCCTGATATGTTACTTATTTGTGTGTATATCAACCCTGATATGTTACTTATTTGCGTGTATATCAACCCTGATATGTTACTTATTTGTGTGTATATCAACCCTGAAATGTTACTTATTTGTGTGTATATCAACCCTGATATGTTACTTACTTGTGTGTATTTCAACCCTGATATGTTACTTATTTGTGTGTATATCAACACTGATATGTTACTTGTGTGTATATCAACCCTGATATGTTACTTATTTGTGTGTATATCAACCCTGATATGTTACTTATTTGTGTGTATATTAACCCTGATATGTTACTTATTTGTGTGTATATCAACCCTGATATGTTACTTATTTGTGTGTATATCAACCCTGATATGTTACTTATTTGTGTGTATATCAACCCTGATATGTTACTTATTTGTGTGTATATCAACCCTGATATGTTACTTAAATTAAAGCAAACAACTCTGAGAATTTAGCAAAACGTAGCAAGCTAAGGGTTAATATGTAGTTTGTCTCTGAATAAATCAAGGAAGAATTAGGTCTATGTATGTTTAAGAGTGGGGCGAGCATTCATTTTGGATTAATACTTGATTATAGATTTCAGTTTGGCATGGGTAATGGATACTAAAGGCAAATAAAAAAAGTTTTTGCTGTGACTAAGATCAATCCCAAAATAAATGAATGGCAAGCTTTATTCTCAAAAACAGTAGCTCTTTGTTAGCCCAATGTATGAGGGGTGAACTGAATGATTGTAAAATAGGTTAGATAAGGATAGAATATTTACATAAAGGAGATACATGTTTTCAAGATATCTTTTTGTTTGTTTGTTTATTGGGTTTATCGTCCCACCAACAGTTTTTAAGTTATCTGGAGACGGTGTTCACTTGAAGCAGTTACAGTGCTGCCTTCACTGTGTATAGCATGCCATGAACACCTGGCATGATACCACACCCAGTCACATTATCCTGACACCGGGCCAACCAGTCGTGGAACTACCCTTATATTTGCTTGAGCATTAGCAAGGGAGCTATACCACTACCATTTTTAACGACTTTGGTATGTCGCGGCCCGGGATCGAACCTGGGGCCTCCTGTACCTGTTTTTTTTAAATAGCTTTAGGTAAAAAGAAAGCTATGTTAAAAGTACTGTTACAGGTTACCACTGACTTAAGTTAAATGATTGGAATTTTTTTATCTGTTTCAACAAAGCATTTGTGTTTGTTAACAGTTTGCTTCAGAAACACGTATTTTTAAGGATTAAGCAAATATTGTAAATCTAGATTAACTAGTAACTTCTGGTAGTTATCTGGATGTACTCTATTTGCTGTGGAGTCTCCAGGACCTATGCTTTGACAATGCCATGAAGTTTTTAGCAAGAAACTAAGAAATTAGTATGGGTTATTCATAAAACTTGCTGGCTAAGAGTTCAGTCCTGAGTAACACAAGCTAGAAATTAAAAAAATATCTTAAAAATGAAGCAGAACCCCAGATTAAATAAGTACACCTCCTGCTATCTCCTTTCTTTCTCCTCCAACCTCATCATACCTGGTACTCATTAGATTCATTTCAATAAGGCAATTTTATTGAGTACTAGCAGTGTGGGGTAACTCACTTATTTCTCATTGAAAACTACTATACATGTTACTCTAGCAATAAAGTGTACCTTCTTGATCTCTTGCGCAAATCTATCCTACCTAATACTCATTAGAATCACCTAAAAGACAATTCTAATGTATTCTAGCAATATAGAGTCTGGTTAGAAATTATATGATATATGCTTACACAATTTCAGATTTTCTCCTTTTGTTTGATAATGTCTTGTTAAATTAAGTTTATCCAGTTTTATTATAGAGATTATGCTGTCAATTATATATATGCTTTTGATAGGGACATTAATTTTATATGTTTTGTTCAGGAGACATAGGAAGCTAAGATAAAACAAATCCAGACTGCTGTGTTGTCTCAGTTCAATATTGAATGTCAGCCTAACTTAGCAAGGTATCAAGATAAAACTTTGCTTAGGGTTGTAAGGTATGCCACCTTACAAACACAATTACAGTCATATTGAAGAGATCGGCCGTAATAGCTCAATTGGTAGAGCACCGTCTTGCGGATCAGGAGGTCGAGGGTTCAAAAACCAGGCGGGTCAAGCCAAAGACTTTAAAGTTGGTAGTAGTGGTTTCCATCCTAACACTCGGGACTAAGGGGACAGCATTATGCCCGACTCGTCTGTGTCCGTATAATGGACTGGCCGGGTTCAGTCCTGGGCACCTCATAAGTGCCCCTGTGCTATAATGATAGAAATGTCACCGCACAGTAACGGCAAAAATGCCGGCAAGTCCCAAATCCTAAAGCCTGCATTGAAGACATTTAGCTTTCATTAGTGGAAGTACGCCCATGGCAAGCATCATCCCCACATGATTGGATCTCAATTCCACCTGGTAAGGGGCTTAAAGGTTACAGTTAGCAACACTTAACTGCTTAGCGAAGATGCCCGCTTCCTAACTTAATAAGGAATTAAATATGTCAATATTGCTGAAGCTTAAAGAGTGAGAAAAGAATCTCACTAATGATGGTTATATATCTTTCTATATACGTTCCCCAAGGTGCTTGTGATGAATTGCTATCTTATTGCCAATAAATAAGTCAATGCCACAATAACTTAACTCTCATGGTGGTTTTCCTATGCTATTATGGTGGTTTTGTTATGGTAGTTTCTCACTAGGTTGGAAAAAACCCTTAGGCTTTGCCAGATTGAATTCCAATAATAGACTTTAATGGTCCCATCTGTTAAAGGTGGTATCCTACAGTTTGAACCAAAAATATTTTCATCAAACATGTTAGTACACCATTGTTTACAGAACTTAAAAAAAAGCTGTTTATCTAAGTCCTACAATTACAAACATGTATTTCCTTTCTGAGCCACACTGTACAGTTAGCTATTTTTAGGCCAAGAAAACCATACGATCACTTAAGTTAAAGCTCGTCCCCATCATCCGCTGTGACGTCAGAAATCCCAATCGTTTTTATTTATAGATTTGATAAGAATGAACATTTGAAGTTTTGATTATGAGTTTTAGTGTCTTACAATTGAGGTACTGTCAAAAATCGTCAAAACTACGAATAAAGCCTTTAAAAACAGTTCATGAAAGAAGAACTATAGACAGTCGATGAATTGAAGAAGGGCATATGAATATTTTTGTTTATATATGAAGTCCGAATTGTTTACAATGAAGAAGTTAACATTTTTTCTTCTATTATGTGCAATGGAAAAAATCATTTTCCTTATATCATTGAATATTAAACATTTATGACAACTCGGCCTCACTTTCCAATTATCTGTTCTTTTATGAAACACTCCTCCAACACTGGAGAGCATGGCCATATTTTTCATTACCACTTGTCACCTCCATAAAAATTGTACTCCCTATAATTACCATTATCGGTTTTTTTATTCATGCAAGGTTCTTGAATTTATTGCTGTGATTACAAGCAATCACAATCTTTCTTGGATTCATTCACATGTATCCTTACATGCTGTCGAAGCAGAATTGCCAAAAAAAAGGATTGTAGAGTCTCAAGTTCTTCCCTATACCCCTAGAACCTGGTACTCATTAGAATCGCCACGACATGACAAATACAATGAGTTCCTGCATAATCAGATACAGTCAAGAATTATTGGATATACTTCTACTACTGCTGCCTGAAATCTCTTTTGCGCTTTGTTATCTGCATCTGTGGCTTAAAAGGCATTTCAATGCAAAGATAATGATGAGTTGGTGGACGGACACAGGAGATGAGTGCCATCATGTTGATGGGACAATTGGAGAGTTGACTGTATGTAGGTCACATCTGCCCATAGACTGTCTGCCAATACAGTATTTATTCTAATACTGGACACATCAATTTCCTGTAATTATTCTAAACTGTTAAACACATTTCACTATGATGAATGCACATGTTAAGAACAAAAGCATCTATAAATTAAGTAGGCTTAAATGTTGATTTTGTCAAAATGATAAAACATTCTGTGGCTGTTTCAAAGAACAGAAAAGTCAATATTGTTGAAATCTTTAAAGATCATATGGAACAAAACAAAAGTTTAAAATGAAGAAGGAAACAACTCAAGGCTCTGGTTATATCTGATCCAATCAGTGACAAATGTTTACATTTTCCAAAGCTTATTGAAAGTTTGAGGGTCAATTGCTATTGTTTTGGTAAGTCTGCTGTCTCATAAATTCTGTTTTGTCTTTAAAATACATTACGGCAACCAATTACAATCATTATAGCAACATCAAGATAATTTGGTGGAGGAAGACCCCAAACAAATATCTTGAGCAGAACTAACAGTGCACTGCAGGTCAGCTGATTGACCCTCCCACATTGAACCAAATAAGACTAAAACCAACACGGTGTGAGGCAAAATAATCAGAGGAGTTACAAGTCAGCGACTACCACTATGCAACGGACACAGACATCCCCATTTTTGTTTTGAATAGTTTTGTATCTTGTTAATGTTATAGAAAATTAAGGTTATTTTTTACTCAATCTAGAGAAATATCTACCAGATTTTCCATAACATTGGAAGCAAGTATGGCTTTTACTCAGTCTACAGCAACATCTACCAAAATTTACATTACATTGGAAGCAAGTTTGGCTTTTACTCAGTCTACCGCAATATCTTCCAGATTTCCATAACATTGGAAGCAAGTTTGGCTTTTACTCAGTCTACAGCAATATCTTCCAGATTTCCATAACATTGGAAGCAAGTATAGCTTTTACTAAGTCTACAGCAATATCTTCCAGATTTCCATAACATTGGGAGCAAGTATGGCTTTTACTTAGTCTACAGCAATATCTACCAGATTTTCATAACATTGGAAGCAAGTATGGCTTTTACTCAGCCTACAGCAATATCTACCAGATTTCCATATCATCTGGAGCAAGTATGGCTTTTACTCATTCTACGGCAATATCTACCAATAATCCGGACATTCAATGTCACGGCCATGTTTGTTAGAACCATTGCAGTATCGGAACAGTCAACACTGCCGAAGGGTCCTCTCATACTGGCGTCTCATGGGCAGAAAGCTTTTCTACGCAAATCTTTCAAATGGAGAAGATTGTCCTGATAAGATTGTAATGGTTTTTACGAGCAGGCAGATGAAATTACGTGCAGGAAAAACATAGAAATCTCTTCAGAATATGGGGTTATTTTGAATATTTGAGGAGTTGTAAAGGTTAAATTGTTAAAACAGGGGTTCTATTAGAGATTTGAAGAGTTGAAAGTGTTAAATTGTATTTTCAGGGGTTATTTTGGAGACTTGAAAAGTGTTAAATTGTTATGACAGGTTTTTTTATGGGGGATTTGAAAAGACGAGAGGATAAAGTTGTGATATTGCATTTTATTTTTATGTTTTCAAGTGTAAAGAGTGTTAATTTGAAATTATTTTTTTTTTTTTTTGATGATTTAAAAAATTGAAATGGTTAACTTATGAAACTAATTTCTTTTTTTGATCTCATTCATTTAAGTGATTTCTTGGATGTTTATTAAAAGCTGAACAATCAATAGTAAAAGTAATGCCTCAATGCCATTAGGTACCATTTCCTTATTTTGTGCAGACTTAAGAAACTGTGTGTGTTAGATATTAGGGACCCTCATGGTGACAGATTGTTGACAGTTTGTCTTAATTAAATACTGAGAAGCCTTAATTGGTTACTAGTCCCAGACTTTAGCCCTTCTCACAGAGACTTTTGAGAGTTTTGGTTGCATGACAGAAAGGTTATTTTCAGTTAATAGCATCTGAGGAAAAGTAATCTGTCTTGATTTTGCCATTTCCACATAGATTTCAGGAAATGGTCTCTCTGGAATTATTCTCACTTTCTTGTGTTGACTAATAGTAGTTAATAAAGCTTATCTTTGCCTTCAATAGTGGTATCTGACAGTTTGCCTGTATCATATACACTCCTTAGCCTCTAACTGTTTGGGTTCGGGTCCCGGGCAGGACGAGAACTTAAATGTGGGGAGGTTTTCCAGCTTACCTGCAGTGCACCAGTGGTTCTACCCAGACGTATATCTTGGGTCTTTCTTAACCAATTATTAGCTCAATGTAGCCAATATAACTATAAATGTTCAGGTGCCATATAACAAACAAACAAAAATTAACAAAACCATCTCCTTGTTTTGGCTTCTTTTGACATAATTTCTACATAATTTCCTACATTAGTCTAAAAAAAAAGGATGAGTTTAAATACTACCTCATTTGTCAGAAGTGTACATTTCGTTAAGTGTAAAAAGTCACATGGTTTTCTAAGTTTAAAAATAACTAGCTGCGCATTGTGGCTCAGAATCGAAATGCCCATTTGTAATGACAAGTGGAGTTGTTTGCTTCACTCTTCACAGTCATAGAACATCAATAAACAGCAATTCTCAGGATCTATTCAGGAAAGAATAGTACTTCAAGATGGTTGTTCAAGAAAAAAATCTAGTCCAAACTGTCAGATACCATCTTTGATAATGTCACTTAAACTGGGCAAAGGGAGCCAAATTAATGGAGCAAGAATTTTTTTATCATTGAAAGACCATTATTTCTTGCTGTATGAACTACCGTTTCCGTAATGATTGAGTTTAGCTTTCATTTAAAAAATGTGTTTCTGATAATGTAAGATAGAATGTTTTATGTGCAGCTTCTGCATCATTTTCAGAAGTGGACTGTGTATTACTTTCTATCACCGAATTGCAAACAATATATACACAACAACATAAAGCCTTATAAAAGCCACCCACTGCTTTGCAGGGACTAAATGTCGCATGTCTCGGTATTTTTATATTGAAAATATATTTTCTAGGGGACCACAGCCTTGTGTCTATTTTAGGAGTCTTTTTGAAATAATTATGATTTAATGTGAAATAATGTAGCAGTTGTTATCTCCAGTATTTTGCCAGTAAAAGCATCTTGCTTATACATGTATTACAATTGGTTGCCATGACAACCATGTACATTTCTATCAGCTTTTAGAAGTAGAGTATTGGTGATTGTGTCTATATTTGGTGAAAGTTGTTGTTTGCATATAAAATATATATATATATATATATATATATATATATATACTGTTACCTGTCATTAAGTGGTAAGAAATTTCTTTTTCCTGTATTAAATTCTCTTGATATTTTATAAATTTAAATACTGTAGCATATTTGAGGAAATGATATAAAATCACCTTAAACAAGAAAGGAACGCTTCCATTTTACCTTGAAAGTCTTAAAAGGTATCAAAGAGGTTACCGTTTATAAGCTGCAAGAATGCTAGGATATGTTTTAAAAGCTACAGTTTAAAGGGAGACTTTGTCTGCCTAAACCCTTTATTTCTCCACTAAACCGTCTGAACCCGGTTCTCATTCTGATCAGCTCAATGTGATGATTCTATTAAGCACCAGCAATATATTGTTTGCTCGTTATTGCCCCAAGAAAGATTAGATTTTCATTTATTGGGAGACGGTGTACTCTTAAAGTAGATATGGTGCTGCCTTCATTGTGTACATCGTGCCATGAACACCTGGCATGTTACAACACTCAGTCACGTTATGCTGACACTGGGCCAATCAGCCATGAAACTTCCCTTATGTTTGAGAGTTAGCAAGGGAGCTGTACCACTACCGATTTTAACGACATTGATATGTCACAGCTCATTATCGAACCAGGGTCTCCAGCACCTTGAGTTGACACTTTGCCGATTACTACCAGGTTCGGTTGACACGTTTTGAGAATTTAGGGATATATTAGGATGTATAGTTTCACACATTCATGGAGTTCTGCTTCCCTGGACATGCTAACTTATTGATTTCTCATTTGTCTTCTTTGTTCAGCTTTGTAAGTGCTGACATTTGCTTAGAAATCGGATCAGCTAAAAGGTGCTCTATCTCTTTTTTATGTAATGCTGACATGAACTAACCTAGGAAAGAAAGTCCTCTTCTTCAGTCTCTGACTGAACGATGGGCCATTGGTAACTTTTACATTATCCTTTAAGGACTTGATGTATATATAATGTGAATGGGTGTTTACAATGCATCAGATAAAAAACAATACTATTGCCATTTGGTTAACAATAACTGAACTCTGTAAGGCTTTTTTTAAAAGGAAAAAAAAAACGAAAGAAACAAACGTGATAATTGGTTATTTATTTATTTTATTTTTTTCTTATTTGAATGTTCATTTTCCTTAGACAGTCTAAGGAAAGTAGTTTGCTCTATGAAAGGTTGCAAGGTTTTACAACTTCTCAACTTGGCACAATTGCTTTGTCTTTTAAAAATACAACATTTTACAATTTCTCAACTTGGCACAATTGCTTTTTATCTATTAAAATATGCAAGATTTTACAACTTCAAAACGTGGCACAGTTACTTTTCTCTTTTGATGATAAAAATTAAGATATTTTTCATAATAAATCATAGAATTGGTTATGGCTATTTAGCTTGTGGTGAAGAATGGTGTGAGATTGAATATATTCAAATGAATGACTGTTAACTTCATTTTGCTGTCTGCACATCTAAATCTTGAATGCCTTCCTAATGGTAACCTTACATTCTTTATGTTATGGATAGACGGGTTTTTTTTGGTACCGTTAGGTTCATCAGCCATTGGCCAACAGTGTAGATTCTCTGGGAACTTTCTGATGCTGATGTGCACTGACTGGTGCTAGGCAAACATTAGGTATCATGTAAATAGCAATTTAAACTGCAAATAACATGCCCTTTTGAAATATGCTAAGAACTGGAAAGAATTGTTTGTTTCATTTTGATTTTGAAAAACATCAAGTGACATATAATGGTCAATATAGCATTATTGAACTGTTTTGGTGGAGGAAAACCCCTGACAAATGTCTGCACACCGAAGTTCAGTTGGAATGTCTTTTCACATTCAGTCCTTCACCCAGAACAGACTCTAACTCACATGACCTGGCTAAGCAGTCAGGGAAAAATTGTTTTAGTCTTTAAGCTCTAAATTATTAGTGCAGATTACTAATTCCTTATTATTTCTTTTTTTTCTCATTTCTTCTTATTAAAACAAAGAGCTTTGGGAATGCTGACATTTAGTAATTCAAATAATAGAAATAATAAAAGATTTCTGAGTCCCATACAAAGGTTGTAATTTGGTATAAGCAAAACGTGCAATTAATACACCACTCATCATGACAGTATAATTAGGGATGTTGCTTTTTGGTTCACAGCTTCAGTCAATTAAGTAAATTATTATGAAAATTTTAATTAATTATGCTGCTGTTAGGAACTTTCATGCAGACGTCTACAATTATAAATTCATAAGATACATGTAATGAATCTTATACAGATGTTGATTCATAGAGAAAGTAAAAAGAAACCACCCAACCAATTATAAAGATGAAAATAGTTCTGAATAAGATCAAAAGTAGTTCCTGATATATTATTATAACTAATTATAACAAATAAAAAATGCCCTTGTGTAGATTTGAAATCAAGGTATTTGTTGTCAGAAATTAATTCAAAATCACACATATTATGACCTTTAAAGCTAATATATGAGATAGCTTAGGTTTGGTAACTTTGAACTACATGCCCATTTGAAGATATAAAAGTGTAATTATATAGCTTAGAATAATTATTAGGAGTAATTAAACTGTTACTAATTTTGTATTCACAACCTATAAATTTTAGATATTTAAAATGTTGTAAACATCCATAATCTTCTTCCCTAAGTGCTTTTTTTTCTTAAAATGTTGCCAAAGAAATATGATATCAATTCCTAGACTATTAAAATAAGATTAAACAAGAGTACTCTTTCCTTCACAAATAATTAATATTGCTGCTGGCATTACTTTGTAGCAATATTAAAAGATGTTAGTTTAGAAATCCAAAGACCCAAAGAACTGACCCCATTGGCAGAAAAATTTCTCTGTTGAAATATTGCTCAAGGTCAAATATTGTCAGCAGGAAGTTGTTTACAGAGATGTGATATATTATTTTTTATTTTTTGTAAACCATTAATTTCGAAAGATTTTGCTATTATGATAATAGAGTCATTTATGGCTTCAGAATGGACTGTTTTCTGTCGCCAAAATACTGTGTATTAGTCAATATGATCTTTAAGTGCAAATGTTTAAAAGCTCAAAATGCGTAAAATATGACATTTAGTCTTCTCACTAACCGCACACACAAAAAACACTAAAACCTTACTTTCAGTTTTGTCGCCATTGTCGAACATTGCCAATAATTACAGTGGGCATTTCCGTTAATCTCACTGAAAGTAAACAGTGTTGTCAGTGTTTTTCTGACCCGAGGTGAAGTCTAAATTTGTGATGTTCCATCCTATGGGTTAATGATCTTTTTTTTTCAGAATAAGACAAAGCTTGCCTTCCTTTTTTTTTAGTCAGGCTTCCTTCCTCCACCATTGTTATTTACAAATTAAGGGTCATTTACAAAAGTAAATGCAGGTCATGGGATAATACGAATGCTTATATTACTGATTGGAACATTTTGGGATTCGACCAAAGTAATTGAAAAGAATTTATGACTCCCAAGTGCTAAAAGATTTTATAAATTTTATGAATTTTGATTTAATTGACTTACTTGAAATAATGTTAAAACTATATTTGGACAAACAGTCATTATATATGTCATATAACGTATCCAAAAGGTTTTATGCACCAAATTTGATGATGAAATTCCAAACCATATATAACATTAATATGAAGCTTTAAAGATATAATAAAGTATAGACAATGCAATAAAAATTTGGTCTTGAGCAAGATTTCCACTGAGAAATGTTTCTGCAAGTGGCACCATATCATTTCCTCAACATGGTCAGTAAACTATGTTCATTAGTGGCAGTGAAAACTTAATTTTCCTTGCAGAAAGAGAAAGAGTCTAGCGTTAAACATAAATATCAAAATACTGAGTTGTAATTGTCACAAAGGATGATCATACAGTATTTCCTTCCTAGTTATTTATCGTCAGTTCAGTCTTCTCAGTGGTGTGCAAGTCTTTCTCAACTGAGCATAGAATTTATTTTTTTTGTTTTGTTGTTGCTCAAGAACAAACATTTTGTGCCAGGATTAAACTGGTGACCAGTCATTTGAAATCCAATCTAATGCTGTATTTACAGCCAGCACTGAGAGTAATTGAGGTACTATCCCCTTTGAAATGAGCACAATCAAAACATGTTTGACCCTATTTTAAGGTATTTTAAACATAGTCAACCACGTAAATACTATAAACAATGTTTGACAGGTTTCATGCCGTGGTTTATTGCAACCCTCGTGACCATGGTAATTCATGTTTCAAAGTCAAGACTGAGATTCATCTTGTTTCATAATCTTGTAAATTAAATTATTAACGTGTACATATTCAAGGGCAAACAGCATAAAAATCCCAAATTATTACATACAAAGTTAGAAACAGGCACTAGTTATACAATGAAATGCTTTTTACCTAATGCGGTAACTGTTTAAGATTGACAGTGTTTCCTGGTCTAGACAACACATCTTTAGCACAGTCAGACCATATCCAAATCATTACCGATAATTATAATGATGATAGACCAGAGTCAAAGCCAGAGGGAACGACATAGTCCGCCATGTTTTGACCATGTATAACCATGGTCAAACATGATTCAAGGTTTACTTTTCACAAGGGTTGTATATTTTATCGGAAAGGCTATATAATTATAAACAATATCTGTAATTATTAACAAATAAAAGGTCTAAACTTTATCAAGAACATTTTTTTGTTGTGACCAGATTCGAATATTACCAATTTTCTTTTTTGTCACATCGCACCTGCATAGTTGTTAATTTTGGCGATGTCCAGCTAATTATTTGTGGAGGAAGAGCCCAGACGCAGAGTAGTTGGAAAACCTTTCATGTGATAGTCACATTGCCTGCAAAGCATTATCAGCGTATAAACTATAGCTGGAAATACTTCTTGTTAAATAACTTCAGTCACATTGTATAGTTGCAGTAGTGAGGGAGAGAGGAGTTAAGCGTTAACTTGAATCCACTTGGGACATGGGTGCCAACATCACTATAGTAGGTCTGTAAGTAAAGCGTCTCGCCAGCTGACTTGTGGTGCACAAGTGGTTCTAACCAGGCATAAGTCTGGGGTCTTCCTCCACCAAAATTTAGCTAGACATCGCCAAAATGACCATAATTGTGATGGTGTAATTTAAAGTAAGAAACAAACAAAAACAATATCTATGTTTATGGTTATGATTTAACATTGGAGCATTGTAGACTCAACATCTTATATCTTACAGGCTTTATGTCTGTATGGACATAATATTTGTATCATTATTTTCCCTATCTTGGCAAAATTCCTGGCCATGTCAAGTTCTTTTCTCTCACAAGTATTTTTCAGGCTATGTCCTCTATCTCAGGTGCCTGACATCATATAGCCTACCAGCATCAGCAATCTGCAGGAGATGCTATCCGTCTCCACAAGTCGGACACAGATTTGTCTATATCAGATAGGAATACTTCTTAGGAACATTTGTTAGGAATATTTGTTCAGCTGAAGTCTGGACAGGCCTAGATAAGGGCTCGCAAACACATTTTTGGCACTTCAAGAAGAATTGGTACATTTTGTTTTGGTATCTATCTAGCAAATTGTTGGATCAGCATTGATTGAAGTATTTAAGATGAGTAGTTTTGGTGGAGAGATTATCAGCAATAGTCTCTAGTCCTTTGGTGACGTGCTGCTTTAGTTATTGTATATCACTTTCCTTAAATATAACGCAGTTAGCTGGATATGTTTCGATCTGAAAAGCATATGGCTTATTTGAGTTTGAAACTCAATTTAGTGACTTCATTCTTCAAATTAAATACAACTCAAGTCGTTTATATCTACCTGGTTGCTTTTGTCACAGGATGTCACCATGGTATTTTTGTTTTGCTGGACTGAAGTATCTGGCAGAGCTGCTTTTAAAACTTCAAAATTTATTATTATTCATGATTTTTTTCATCCTTGATGGTGATTACTACTAGAATGGTGTTAATGAAGATAAATGTTTGTTGCTTTATCTGTCATGTTGATTTGTCTGCTTTCTGCATTGTGTACAGTAAATAATCACTCAGCAATAATGGGCCACACTAAATCTGGAGAGGTTTATGACTCCTACAGTCAAATGAATCCATGTCATCACCAAATCCACAATCAATATGTTCCATCATTGTCTAGCTTATGTTTTTTTTTTTATTTCTTTATTTTATTCCCTTCATTTCTCTTGTTGCTTTCTCACTCATGAAAATATATATATGTTCATCTTCTCTTTTTTTCACCCTCCGCTTATTTTAGCCCAAGTTTTACCATAACTCACTCTTATGTAGTTCTCTACTACAGTCAATTTTTCTGCTAATGTCTTTTTTAACCAGTTTCTATTGAAATGTGATAAAAATAAAAGACTACAATTTAGACTTTTTCAAGGTATATGTGAAATTAATTCCTTTATTAATTCAGTGAAGTGAAATTGATCGGGTGTTTTTACTCTCTTGGACATGTTGTGTTCATCAAATTGAATGCTGTTACTGTAAAGAGACTTGGCGCTGAAATTTTGAAGGTGCAAATTGTCATATTTTAATGTTTATTTTTGGAGTCTTCCTAATCAACTGATTTTAACCAATCAGAAAGTGGCAATTCATTTAAGGTATTTATTTGGCAACATTAAACTGGCACAAATGAATATTCACATGTTTCCATAAACATCTTACAGTTTTAACTGGTCAGGAAACTTGTTAAGTCCACAATTTCTGGAGTTTGTTTATGCAAGATTGTCTAATTTACAAGGCTAGATGAGCTAAAAGTATCTTAATTAAACCTCTAATGTATTAAAGAATACTTGTGTCTTTGAATAAATAGAACGTTTTTATATCCATATTATTATAACAGCATTACTGTAAATATAAATAGGATTACTCAAAGTAGATTTTGGATAAAAAAAAAATATTTCAGTAGCAAAAAACTTGAAACATTAAACTGGACTGTGGTGTCAACATGTTTTTGCAATAAATGTGTTGAAATAAGCATCTCCCTGACACAGAGATCTGCATCACTCAGATGCTTGTAAGAAATAATCTGGAATAAAGTTCTGGTGGGGACAAGCACTGTGTGGGAGAATCAAGATAGGAAAATTGTGTGCAATTGTTCAAAATAAGTGGCTTGGACAACTTAATCTCTGTTGCTCATGCAGTTAATTTAGGTAATTTTGAAGAGCCCAAAGCATTCATCATATCTGAGGTTTTTCTGATTTCATTTTGCATTGTTTTTTCATTTAATTCTGTTTGTTTTTATTAGATTTCCTTTTTTATTTGGTTTTGTTCATGTTCCATTTAGTTCTATTTGTTTTCCATTTGATTTATTTTTGTCCAGGCATTTTTAAACAAATCATGGCATCCAATTTTAATGACATTGTTTCAGCATGAATGTTATTTTGGGATTTTGTTCTTTTAATGTTTCTTTATGTGTCATGATCCTCCAGTCTCATTTATTTTATGTGCTTTTTTCCAGATGTTTTATAATAAATCAAAGCAACATGTCTGGTCTTGTTTTTCTTTTAGGTGTTTGATGGTTTTAATGGCATTGTTTCACAAATCTCCTGAGTAAGGAGAAGAGATACAAAGTTTTATATTCATTTTAGTTTTTATTAGCTCACCCACAGCATTAGCTCAGATCGCCCACGGTCCGGCGTCCATCGTCTGGTGTTATGTGTTTATCACCATTTTCAAACGACATCTCCTGTGTCAAATTTTCTCAGAAGCTTAAGTAGGCAGGGGGTTTGGAAAGTTGTTCAAATTATTTTAATCTGTAAAAAAACATGACCACCAGGGGCATGGCCATTTTTCTAAGTATGCCTATAGATATAGGAAAACTTAGAAAATCTTCTTATCAGAAACTGCAAGAGCTAGAGCCTTTATATTTGGTGTACTTGTTCTTTGGGTGGCCCTGTATGAAGATTGATCAGATATTTCTTATCTTTAAAAAAAAACATGTCTGCCATGGGCGTGACCATTTTCCATATAAGGCTATATAGGAAAACTTAGAAAATCTTCTTGTAAGAAACTGCAAGAGCTAGAGCCTTTATATTTGGTGTACTTGTTCTTTGGGTGGCTCTGTATCAAGATTATCCAAATAATTCTAATCTGTCCAAACACATGGCCTCTAGGGGTGTGGCCATTTTCCATATATGGCTATATAGGAAAACTTTTAAAGTCTTATTGTCAGAAACTAAAAGAGCTAGAGCCTTGATATATGGTATACTTGTTTCTTGGGTATTATTGTATCAAGATTGTTAAAAACATTTTGATTTGTCAAATAACAAGGTCACCAAGGGAGTAGCCATTTCCCCTATATGGCTATATAGATAAACTTTGAAACTCCTTGTGCCAGTAAACACAAGATCTAGAGCTTTGATATTTGGTTTTTGTATTTCTTTGATGGCCTTGTATCAAAATTCTTCCAGGAATGTTGATCTGTCAAAAAGCATAGCAACAAGGACTAAATGTCTGACATTCAGGTCCGCGATATAGGGCCATCATGGCCCTCTTGTTTTTAGTCTCCTACCGGTGTTCACACCGGAGGGGACTATAGGTTTACCAACCGTCAGTCAGTCCGTCAGTCTGTCTGTCCTCTAAAAATCTGGATCCTTTGATAACTTAAAAACTATTAAAGCTAGGCGCATGAAACTTGGTATGTTAATAGGTAGCAATGTGTACAATATGCACACGCCACATTTGGGTCGCTACCTTGAAGGTCAAGGTCACAGCATGACCTTGAAGCAAAATCGTGTCCGGCCCATAACTTCGTTATTTGAAGTCGGATTTTAAAACTATTTCACAGAAATGATCACCATATTGAGATGACATGTCGCGAGCAAGATTTGGGTCACTACCTTGAAGGTCAAGGTCACAGCATGACCTTGCAGCAAAATCGTGTCCGCCCCATAACTTGGTTATTTGAAGTTTGATTTTACAACTATTTCACAAAAATGATCACCATATTGAGACGACATTTCGCGAACATCATTTGGGTCAATACCTTGAAGGTCAAGGTCACAGCATGACCTTGCAGCAAAATCGTGTCCGGCCCATAACTTGGTTATTTGAAGTCTGATTTTACAACTATTTCACAGAAATGATTACCATATTGAGATTAATTACAAATGTCAATAAACAGGAGCGTATGATAATTAAAGAACTTTTTGAGGGACCGGTAGGGGATTACTGTATTGCCTGCAATACAATCAAATGCTTGTTCATTTTGATTTCTTTGTCTTTCAGATCTTTTTATGTTTTTTATGCCATTGTTTCCTTCAGGTTGCTTAAAAGTAATGTTTGAGCAAACAAGGTACCAGGTCCAGGCATGTTGAAATAGCAACACATTTATGTCATGCTATATTCTCTTTGTATTTCATGTATATAAATCTAGAGATCTGATCATATATTTATATAAATATCTGACAATCTTCTGTTTTTCAGGTGTGTTGAAAAACACGAAGGTTGTGAGCCATGAAGAAAGATACAACTTTATTCTGAAGGTGGTGGCCAGGGACTGCGGAGGAATGGTGTCGGAGCCAGCCTTCATCAACATCAACGTAACTGAGGCCTGCAGGAATGGATGGAAAGGTAGCAAACCAAAAAAGATATTTGATCTTGTGTTATTAGCCCTTGCACTATTACAAAAGATACTTTGTAATATTAAACAAACATCTTGCTCAAAGATAAGAGAGGATGTTATAAGTATAGGCCTGGCTATACTGAACAAACATTGTTGTAGTATTTGAACAAATGCATCAATATTGAACATCATCTCGCACAAAATAGAAAATACTGGTCTAATGATAAATCTTGCAGTATTAAACTAACACCTTACAAAATTAAACAAACAATTTGCAATATTGAACTTATCAGCTACCACAAAGATCAGAGAAAATTAAAATGATTTGAAATGATATGCCTTGCAAAATTAAACAGTTGCCTTACTCACATATAAGACAAACTGTTATGATTGGCCTTGCAATGTAGGACAAACACCATGCTCAAAGGTCCTGCACTCTGTTATAATGGTAGACTTTGCTAAATTTGGTAAACATCATGCCCAAATAAATTTAAATCAACACTATAATGGTGTTGTGTTTATGAAATAAGTCATAGCGCCCAATTATGATCGTTATAGCCACGTCCAGCAGTCATTCACCCAGAACGGAACTCGAACTCATGCGGTGAGAATCTTAGTGATCAGAGGAACACTATAATGATAGGCCTTGATAACAGGAACTAACATCTTGCTCATATATAAAAGTAACTGTTATAGTGATAGACCTTACATTGTTGAACAAACACCTTGCAAAAAGTAAGAGAGCATTTTTTTTAGAAGTCTTGCAAAATGAACACCTTGCACAAGGGTATAAAGAAAAGCAATAAAAGAATAAACAGCTTTCTCTTAGGTAAGAGACATAGTTGAAATTGGTACATGTTAACATATACATCCCACACTACATGGAAACTTGATTTATGAGGTTCAATTGATTTTGGGGTTGCTTGCTAATGAAAAAGTTTGCCTGTTTTTCCCAGTTGTATAGAAGTATGATTTTAATTTCCTGGATAAAAGTACTGTCTGCCAAGTATGGCAGTCAAACGAGGAATTTATGACTGTCGATGTTTTCTGCCTCTCACCTTAAGTGGAGAAATGATGTCTTGGCTGGTTTACTTTGAATGTATGTATCTGTCAGGTGAAGAAATCAATACCCACTTTGGTAGAAGAATTTTGGGGAAATGGGATAAGGGAAGATAGTGAACATAGGATTTTCAATTTGGTTACTGTGTGGTTTTCTGAAAAATTTATGACAAGGCTAAGAATATTTTTAGAAAACACATCATTTTCACATGAAAATGGTAAAAAATGGCTGTAAACAATGGTTGTGGTGGTGGTGGTGGTGAATAGTGATGACAGTGGTGGGGATGATGAATTTGATGAAGAAGGTGATAATGATTATGATGACTTTGATGACGACCATGATGAAGATAAATATTAAAATGCATTTTAAGGTTGAAAGATTGTATAATCTTTAGCAGTCATTGACTTCTGCTTACTAGCCAATCTATTAAAGTTTTATCCCAGTGATAAATCCATCCATGTACTTTCGCCTTTTAATGTAACAGACCTCATTGTACTACGCTGGTACATTTTGTCATATTTAGTAGAGATAATTGAAATAAATGAGCTAGGATGGGTATACTTATTATAATAGTTTTTTTCTAACCATTCCTTAATAAAAATAACCCCATGGATATTGACGCAAAAAGAGCACCGCTGGCTTATGTTATTTTTCAGACTTTTAGTAAGTATAATATCTGATTAATTAGTATGCTTGATACTTAACCAGTAATGTTTGTAAAGTTGAGTACGTTGCCATAGCAATTTAAATGACGGTTTAAAAAGGATTGTCACAGTTTGTCTGTCACAGGTGCACAGGGTATAACAAAACAAAATAAGTCAGTTATTCACTTGTTTAAGTCTTCGTCTCATTCTATCTTAAAAATCTATGTTGATGAGAAATTACCTGTCTAATAGATACAAATCAAGTTCTTTCTTGCACTGCTTTGACTTATTTTCTTTGTTTTTTATTTGTTTAAGATGATGTGCTGTGTACAAATCTATCTGAATAAATATATCTTCTGTTATTGTTTAGATACATAGTCCAGAAATTTTGCAAATTTATATAAGTGTGGCTTGACTCAAAGCTTACCATTTATAGATGCAAAAACTTTATTGAGATTAACAAAGTATTTGTGAATTTATCTAATGACTTTCCTAGTGCCCCACAGTGAAAAAAATGTTGTTACTTTTACAATCACAAAAAACACCATCGTCTGAACCCACGGTAAATATTCTGTTCACTTCATACATAGACCATGGGTTATTTGGCCAGAAAAACTTCATGTTTTCATGAATCTATGCATATAGAGCATTTGATTGGCTCAGTGTCCAAAATGGCACAGAAATTCTGCCAATGAAATGAATACAATTTGTAAACAACAAGTGTCACAAGGTTAGTGCAGCCATCTTGACATTAACAAATATTTTTATTTCGACTTCAATTGAAGAGTAGCATCTATGTAATGTGCAGTTTAATTGGACCACTAGTTGCTTTTAATAATTTTTGAAAATGAACTTATACCAGTCTTACATCCCATTGCCGTAATGAAGCAGGGGGCAGTTTGAGTGAACATAGATTCCAAGGATATAAGAACACTCTTGAAGGCAACTTGGTAATCAAAAGTCAGCAAGGAGGGTTCCATGCTTATGAATTGAGCACGATAAGCAAATCCTAGTTTATTATTCTTTTAACTCTATACTTTCTGGAAATACCATTCATGCCATTAAAAGGTGATAGCCGACTCTTTGGACCAAAACATATTTTTCTCAAAAAAACAAACTAGTCATTGTTACCTGAAAAGGTCCTGCAAAATGCTTTTCATTGATGTCATAGATATTTGTGAACAGTCAAACAAAAATCCCCACTTATCATTGCAAATATGTTTTCCCTATCTGAGCCACGCTGCAGAGATAACTATTTTTAAACTAAGAAAACCATGTGACAACTTACTTTTGAGATCACATTATATTGTCCAAATTCCCAAAGCAGTGGTAAGGTACTGTTACATGTATTTGATAAGAGCAAACTGTTTGATACGACCTTTAACATAAAACATGCCCCACCCCACCTTAATGGTGTTTTCAGTCAGTAAAGAGTTAATAGTTCCTCTTTGTCCATCTTTGTTGACATCAGAGTCAAAGTGATGATAGTTAGAATTGTAAGATTGCATATATTATTATAAATTGAATCCTTTTACAAATTCCTATTGTAGTTGTAGGTTGAACTGTTAATTCTCCAACGATAGCATGTCCATGAAACACAGTATAAATTTCAGTAAATTTAGCAGTTTTCACCCATTTCAAACATTGACAGAATAATGTAATATGTAAAGATAACATTGAAGATTAAATACACCGTTTTCAATGACCATGTAATGTTTGGAGAATTGACAGTACAACCTATGACTACAATACCTTTATGTTGACTAGTAAATCATTGCTTGAGTTATTCTATATTTCAGATTTCCCAGACCATGTCCAGTACACTCCAATGATGGGACATAGATCCCTGGCTGAGTCGGCCCATCTCCAGATCTGTGACGACAGCTGCAAGCCAGACCACATTAGTGTAAGGCTTGAACTTGCCACCAAACACATCGGCAAAGGCTGTGACAGGGATACTTACAGCATCACATCCCAGAGGAAACTGTGTGGTATGTGCCATAGATTCAAGTTAACGAGTTAATAATTGAAACAAATAAATTGAGTATATACACTTTCAGAGAATAATTAAATGTACTGGTATATTAAAATGCTGCATAGGTTAAAGTTAAGAATTGAAACAGTTAATGTGAGTACCTGCAAAGTTAGAGAATTCCTTGGTACATTCGGTTTAAATTTACATTTCTTAAATTGTGCAGTTAATAACAACATTTTTTTATTTCTTTTTCAAGTCTTATTATCCGTGGCATTTACATGTTAGATTACAGATAGAACTGTGGTACATTGAAATAAACAGAAATTGTTGTTGGGTTTCCTATTATGAACCTGTTCATGGAAAATTTATTACCTTTTACAAAATAACACAGATGCTGCTGTTGTGTGTGTAACAATAATGTTAGATTTATTCTGTTTTGTGGCCATATCATGTTGTACATGTTTTTCTGTAACAAAATAATGATTCACAAGCGGACATAAAATTTTCCATTACAAAGCAAATGTGATATAAAGGATAGGTGTAAATGAAGCTGCTTTCGTTCAGTTAACCCTTTTATTCACACATCATCCATTTTACTCCTTTTGCAAGGCATGCACAATTATACTCATAGAATTGTTTATTACTAAAGAAATGTGATCAGTAAAAAGTCAATTGCATTAATTCAGTTTATGCTTATTTGAGAGTTTTAATTTTCTCTCGTATACAGAACAACATGTGATGGTATTTGAAAATGTATTTGACACCAGTATATGATAACATTTATGGAACCTAGGTTGGTGAATTCTGTGTTTGTGAAAGATAATGATGTTTAATGATGATGTTATAGCCAAATAATTGTGTCCTTGGAGTTATTGAATGATTGTTAATTATATATAATTAAATAATTATAAATTAAACAAGTTCACAACATAAGTCCCTTTATAGGCTAAAATGAGTACCACCAGCCTGTTTGGTATCACTGGTGGTTCTATCTATATATCTGTCTATGGCTGTTCTTGCAAAATTTACTATGGTTATACTTGCGTTAAAACAAAGTATGTAAATCAAACAAGAATTTTTTTGAACCTTTTTGTTAATAATCAAATGGGAATTAATTTAATATTAATCCTGTTTTGACTGTGCACGTTCTAGGAAGGACTGGCCCTGATTTTACCAACCGTTCTTAGACTTAAGCCCAAGTCACAGTTTTTATGCCAACAAAACTATGCTTATTTATGAAGTTTCAATGTGATTTAGTAGCCAAGATAAAGTGTCATGTGAAAATACTGATATATAACTAAATACATAATGATGATATTATGGATTGAAATCCATGACTTGAGCAATTCTTACTTAAGAATAGCTGGTGAATTGGTCCATTTATCCATTTTCTTTCCCTTATTTCTCCATCAGGTGGCAGCACTGACAGTGTTGATCTGTTGCCCATGCCTACCTTGACATCCAACTGGACAAATGCCATCCCCACAGACGACGGTCATGATGGCGACAAGATTTACGCCTTCGATGGCATCACAAATGCGGTAGAGGTACCAGATGACCATGTGAATCACAAGATTGGTAAACATTTCACCATCTCCACCTGGATGAAACATACATTCCCCAACACTGTGGTTACCACCCACAAGAATGGCAACAAGGAGCACATCGTCTGCATGGCAGATGGAGATGGTAAATAAAGTTAGGAACATCTTTAATTTTGTAATCAATTATCATTTCTTAGTAAATGATAAATGATTGACTGAATGATTGACTATAACTGATATATATATGGGCAATAATAGTCCATGCAAAACAGTAACATAGTAGTCAACTATAGTCAAGCTATGCTTGAATTAAAATGATACCAAGTCAGATGCATGATCTCAGAATCGATTTAAAAGTTTTATAAGCTCGGGCGCCCAGATCACTGATGTCTGTTTTAATGTCAACCCAATGTCACCAGGGTCATCCTCAAGCACCTGATTAGCCATATTTCAAATTTTAATTAAAATTCACCTAATCAAATCCTTGCAAGCCATCTCAGCCTGGTGCTCTATTAATTTTAACTTAGGACCCTGTACACTGTCATCCCAAATCTTTCAGTTCCATTGTAGATACTCAAGGCACTGTGATGTTCAGTAGTGCTAATTCTAAAATATATACCATTGTAGTCAGCAATAGAATTTAATAGCAGTGCATTGTATCATTTATTTAAGTGCAGAGAAAATTATTTATAGAAAAATGGAACCTTAGAATTTAGGTTAGTCAATTAATCATTAATGTAGGTGTCAATTAATAATCAAATAATTAGAACAGCAGTACTAGTAAGTGGTACCTAGTTAATAAAAAAGTTGGCTACCAAATTTGAGGTAACTTTGTTGGATTTTAAGCAATTGTTATGCCAAAAATTCATCTTCATTAGTGGCAAATGGTCTTAAAACAAGTCTTCCATTGCAGATTTAATAGGTTTACCTCAATCATAGACTTAGATAAAACTACTTTACAATATAGTCATATGATCAGAACAAACTGAAATATGTCACTATTGGCTATTTTTTTAAAGTTCAAAAAATGTACAAAGTGTGTTTTTTTTCAAACAAAAGTTGACAGAATTTTTTTTTGTTGAGAAAATTGGTTAATTGTATATTCCTGTTAGGACAAGATTTAGGCCTATCTATGAACATGTTGTAGAAATATGTTACTGTAATAAACATTAAGCTTGTAATGAAGATTGGATATGCAAATGAAATAAAATGGGAATATTTTGTGAAAGACATACATATTCTTGTGACAGTAGAGGGTAGCAGATTAAAGTGATATTATATAATTGGAAATAGAGAAATACATAAAAAGTTGAGGCTAGTTCACATTAATGTGTGCTTCTGCATTGAAAATTGATATGCATCAACATTAACTGGATTCTGGCCTTGATGCAGATCGCTAGGGAGGTACCAGTTGAATGTTGTGCAAAAACTATAGAACAAGAGCAAGGGAGATAAGCAGTTGAGTGGTGCATAAAAACTGTAGAACAGGAGCAAGGGAGATAACCGACTTAGGTTGTGTTCATTGTTTTATGAGAAATACACAGCCTAAAGCTTCATTTATTTTCCCCATCTAATCTTATATTGCTCATAACTCATTGGAATTGTCTCATTGTGACAACTATTAATGAGAATTCAAAATTTAGTGTTTAATTTAGACATACTGGATTTATTGTCAAATTAAAGCATGTTTACTTCTCATATCACAAGCTCTTTCTCATCTGTTTAATTAAACTTCGAGAAATCTAGACATTGTGAATCAATGCACTAGTTCTGAGCTTAAAGAGTAGAATATCTTTGTTAACAAAAGGTGAGTAATGCAATACTTTGTCAATTAGTGCTTAATTTGTGCAGGTAATTAAGTTAATTGGTTATGCATGGGAGTGAGAAGAGAACCAACCAATAAATATTGTACATATTGATTATCCCTGCCATGGATTGTCAAAACAAGGCAAATGAGGACAAAGGCTTAATGAGCAAGCTTGAAACAATGTGGTTAACATAATTAGGGAGTGTAGCTTAGTAGCCTCCAGTGATAGGCAGCTAAATTAATGTGGCAGTCAACAGGTGTCTTATGTATGGTCTACTGGTTAAGAAAACGGTGGTGGGAGAAGGGGGTTGGGACTTCTGTGGCTGAGCTGTTAAGGGTTGCCGACTGGTAACTCTTCAGCCCATCCGCCTGTCAAGCCCCCGATGAGGGTGAGAACCTTCATGTGGGAAAGGTTTTTCAGCTTACCTGCAATGTGTAAGTACCAAGACTTCATTCTGGGTTCTTCATATGCCAATAATGACCTGGAGGTCACCAATGTGACTATTGTCATGTGAGCGGGATGTAACAAAAAACAAACAATATGAAAATGGTTAAGACTCGGGTACAGAAAATCCTGGGTTCGAATCCCAGACCAACAACATAATGTTAGTTCTCAGTTTTGACAATTTACCTAACATTGCTACCAAAATGTTAGTTCTCATTATTGACAATTTACTTAACATTGCTACAGTCTGAGTACTGGTTTAACCCAGGGTGTGGGCAGTCCAGGGTGATTAATATCATGTATACCTTGTAAAAAGGCTTCTTCAAGATGTTTTTTTGTGTAAGTTAAAAAATTAAAACAAAGCATGACATTTTTATCACACTGAAATTGTAGAGGCTATTTTTATAACTTTTCTTGATATCTCAATAGTTTTTAGTGACAGTGTCAAAACAGTGCTCTTTCTCTAAAGAATTGAACTTACAGTCAATGATTGTCTGGTTTGTTCATTCTATTTGAAGTTAAAGGTCTGAAAATGGATTCTTTTATTTCTTAGATATTTTATTTCTAAAAGTTATTCATATTACTTTGATTCACCAAATTACAAAAGTCTTTTGAAACAAAGGTGCCCCCTATGCCCCAATTTATAATTAATTACATGTAATTTTACATCTGTTAAAATACTGATGAACAATCCCTTAAGTTCTATTTCTCTAATACTAAAGTTAAGTTGTTATTGTAGGTTGTTGTTATTGTTAGTAACTGTTAAAGAGCATCGTTAAGTATGCTCATGTTCTTTAAGTTATCTTTGGTAAACTTCATAATACTTGGCTAGAACAATTTTATTGTCCTGTAATATGTTCCACTTAGTTTAACAGGTGAAGTTATTATCATGACTCTCTTGTCAACATCTGCATTTTTATTAAGGTCCATTTTTTTAAACTTTAAAAGACAGTCACATTAAACATGGAAGACTGGTTCACAATCAAAAGCAAAATCCATTTCAGAATGCAGGTAACCCTAAATTAATATTAGTAGAGTTATGCCCCTTTTTTGTCTTAGAATTTTCTGTGTTTTGTTAATGCTAGTTCAGATAAGATTATATTATCCAGCACTGAGATTGGTGAAGCTCTGTTTATGGTCAGCTTCACGTTTTTAATTATAAATCACAACCTTGCAACATTAGAGAAAATAAATAACTCAAACTCATTTGTTTTCCATCTTTTTTTTTAACACATACTGCATATCAAGCCTCATTGAATTTTATAAATCTCTTCTGCAGGAATGAATCGTCGCCACTACGCCCTGTTCATTCACAACACAAAGCTGATCTTTGTATTGAGGCAGGAGGGAGAGAATGGTAAGGACCTAGAGGTATTCCAGCCTGCGGAATGGCGCTGGGAGCTGGACCAGATTAATGACGGAGAGTGGCATCATTACGCCATCTCCATGGACTTCCCTGAGGTGAGTTCAAGGGGGAACCCTGTAATTAAAGAGATTATTGACAATTAGTAACTGGATATAGCATCACTGTTCAAAGTGAACTTTTGTGCGGTGTGTTTGAAAGGGTTAACATCTGAAAATTAACAAGTTTTTGTTGTTGATTAATTGCCATGATTCCCAATGACAAGATATGCAATCATAATGCCATCAGTATGGTTATATTATTGTACCTTATATATATTATATATGCATTATAAATATCAATTATATTCCATTATAATTGAGTTGAGAGGGTTACACCTGTAATATGATAAATGTCAGTTGTATATCATTATTGTTGAGTTGACAGGGTTGACATAGGGGCTGCTCTGGCTGAGCTGTAAAAGTTGCCAACTTTTTACTCCTCAGCCCTGTATTGCATGGGTTTGAGTCTCAATTTGGGCATGGTTTCAAACTAATCTGCTGTGCTCCTGTGGTTTTACCCAATCTTCCTCCACCAAAAAACTAGCGGGTCACTAAAATAATAATAATAGGTCGCTGTGGTTTATTTAAAAAACAAAACAAATCATGTTGCATTGTATGGTTGATTCTCTGTCTTTAGACTGTGTCTTCTGTCTTTGTTAGCTAATGCTAATCTAGAGCCTGGTATCTTGTAAATGTACATTAGAGACTATTAGAGACCATTAGAGACAGCACTTTATTTGCATCAAATTAAACATGATCTCAGAATGCAAGATTGCTTAACACAAACAATAAAATGACCAATGCAAAAAAAGTGACCAAAAATAAAGACAAAGAAATGGGTAGAGAATATTGTTTGTAAAGTCAGACATCCTAGCCTACATTATTCAGTGTTGATTTTTCTATCAGGTCCAGTCAATTACATTTGTGTTTTGTCTCAGGACTACAGTACCCTGTCTGCATACCAATCTGTATTAATGAAAGGCAATGACTACTAATGGTTTTGTATCATTTGTGTTTAACATAATTAGAACCATTATTATGCTAATGATCTAGACCTAAAAGGACAAAGAATGTGAAAATAGTAAAAACAAGACTTATGGTTGATACAAACATCAAGATATGTGTGGGAAGCGGGTTGTACACCTATAGTTGAGCAGTTGCAGTAACTTGTAACGCATCACATCCTGACTGGGTCTGGCCTTGGACAGAACTTTATTGTAGCTAACTTGTGGTGCAGTAGAGTTCTGGGGTTTTCCCTTCTTCCACCAACTGTATGACCTTATTTGTGTTGGTGTGATTTATTAATTTATTAAAAATAACAAAACAACATGAAGATTTAAGAAGTTAACAATTGGAGTTGCTGGTTATAGTTTTAATTAACACACAAATTCAGACCCTAGACAAAGCGCCCTTGCGATGATGCGTCCAAGTGGACACTTATCTTTCGAAACTATGCATCTGCAGCAAATTTTATGTGTATAGGACGCAGGATGCAGATGTAAATTATTTACTATATAATATTTTTTTAATTATTATTATTATTATTTATTTCATTTTCATTTTCTGGCTTATTAATTGCAAAATACTAGAAACTGCCCGTGTATGTATTACTGCTGTTCCCAACATTCACCTGTTTGTTAACAAAATGCTAGAAGACTTTCTAGAACGATTAAATAAATGAATGCTGAATACAAATCTAAATGATACTTTCAGGTTCGGCTGTATGTTGATGGAGCATTGGTAGAGGTGGATGAGGAGAATTTTGACATCCTGGATGACTGGCCCCTTCACCCTACTGACAGGGTACACTTCACCAAATTAGTGGTCGGGGCCTGCTGGAGAGGTCAGAAAAAGATTGCAATTTATATTAAAAATTGTAGAAAGAACTTGATTATAGAACATATATAAAGTCACCATCATTGCTTGGCTGCCCGGATTAAGATCTTTAGGGGAGTAGTTAAGTTCTTGTACAGGCATGCTGTTGAATGAGGAGGCAATTATAGTTGTAGGGTCAAAAGGTGAGATAATTTTCTTGAACTTTTTACATCTCGCTTCAAGTGTGGAGGGCATGCAGCTGATCTACATTGAGTTGATGATACTGCATGGAAATTGTCCATCGTATTCCTGCAGCAAAAATAGCTGCCATTTGACCATAGTTTTGTCCATGCAATTGAATGAACCATACAACTGTTATAAGGTGTATTCATTAACAAATCATAAGAATGTATAAACATGCCGAGAAAGTCATGCATAACCCTACAAAATTCAAAACAGGCTTCAAAAGCATTCTATGCATAATATATGAGAAATATATTTTTCAATTGACAAAGTTATATACCTACAATATCATGTTTAGGGGTAACAAAAAATCTAATCAAATAAAAGATGCAATATTTTTCCTACATATAAACCCATCATTCAAATCTAGGGTTAGTACATAACACAGAACTTTTAATTGGCCTCATATCTTTTGTGTCAATATTTCAGGGCTAGAGGAGAAGTATGTGGACCATTTCCAGGGCTATCTTGCCAGTCTGTCTCTACTAAAAGACAAAACAGAGAGTGAAAGGGTCATCCAGTGTCTCAATAACTGCCAGGAAAACCTCGAGCTGGTCAACCTTGGCGAGATGGCCTCAGGGACAGTAAGTTTTCCTTGTTACTTTTTGTTATTATTTTATTTTCATGAAGAGTGGGTGGATGATTAAATAACTTTTTGTGAACCTCAAGCAAGAAGGCCTCAGGGACTGTCGTGTTTTGGTTTTGTTTTGTATTTGTTACATCATAGTGAAACAATTATGGTTATACTGGCAACATCCAGCGACTTACTGATGGAGAAGGTTCTCTAGCAAATTTGTGGGTAGCACCACCGGCACACCACAGGTCAGTTAGAAGACTGCTTCAAGTGTAATTGTTCTCTCTGACCGGGACTCAGAACTCACTCGCTGAGGGCTTGAGGAGTCGGTGACTCTTACCTCAGCCAGGACTAGGGAATGTGACTTTTCTATATTTGGTGCTTTTTTAGTTTCCCCTTTTGCTATAATTGTAAAACTATAAAGGTTGTCTATTAAAGCCAGAGTGATCTTTCCAGTTTTTTAATGAACCATATATTTTTCTAAGTTACAGACATTATTATTAGTGTGTTGTTGGTGTCTGGCATAGGTATAGGCAAAGACCAATGTACACACAAAGATATGTAACTTCAGTAAACCATTCAAATATTGCTGATTTCTCAAGTGGACAAATGAGTTGTTGAAAGTGCTTGCTTAGAGCCTCTGAGCACATAAAACTAGCTATATCCAATAATCCAGAGATCTTCAAACCCATATAAATGCAATATATTGCACAAACTACCATGAATAGTATTTATATTAAGTATCAAGTTTAAAATAACAATTTAATTGTTTAAAGTGGTCTTATAAAGAGAAGATATAGGTTTAAAATTTAAATTTTAAAGTGTGTTTTCATCTAATTCCAATTAACAAAAGAATGGTCAAATAACCCTTTTTAAATAGTTTCAAATAGTTTTCAATTAGTTTTAGTCCAAGCCGATTATTACCTCCCCAGATATAAAGTTTATATGGACTGTATTGTAGTCACTTCTGTCAGTTGGTCTATTGGTCAACCTGTAGATGAGATTTTTATTTGCTGATGCTCATTGAAAATAACTTGTCAAACTTCATTTCCAACCCACAGTCTGTGAGCTTCAACAAAGACCAGACTGAGTACAGCTTCACAGGAAGCAATGCCAGTGATATTGAGAAGTTGGTACAACAACTCACATACATCAACTACCGTACCTTCCCAACCCCTGGCCGCAGGAACCTGAATGTGAAAACCAGTGTGCAGTAGGTTCCATCATTTCATATCAAATTTTTATTTAATCAAGCATAATACAGTGTGAGACCTGTTAAAACTAAACCACATAATTTTATTCTTTAACATGTCAAAAATAAGCAAATAAATATATTGAAGACAATGATTATGTAAGAGTTCTAGTTTTTGTGTATACTACATCAGAAAAAAAAAATCGCTTTATGTATGATGGTTAAGAGTTTCAATGTTATGCATTGTTCTTAAATTTTTTTTTTAACTACATCAAGAATTATGATGATAAAAGGTTTATTATTAGAGTTATTAGTGTAAAGTATGTTATTGCATGTGCACTCTACATCATGTAGATATGTGTGTCTTGAAATCACAGCTGTAAGGACCTGAAGTGTTTTAATTTCTTGGCTGAGGATTTCCATTTTACAATGGAGAAAAATCTTGTAGCTATTTAAAACCACATAAAACATATCTTGATTTACATATTTAAGAGTTAGAAGATTTATCAATTACCTTAACATTGTATTAAAAATGGTAAACTTTGTATCACTTTCCGAAGTAATATTGTATACTATATTAAATTGAGTACCCATAATTAATTTCTTTACTGTGACCGGCCGCAATAGCTCAGGTGGTAGAGCATCAGCTTGCGGATTGGGAGGTCGTAGGTTCAAACCCAGGCCAGGTCAAACAAAAGACTTTAAAGTTGGTAGTTGGGACAGCATTACGCCCGACTCTTCAGTGTCAGTATTATGCCGGCCAGGTTCAGTCCCTGGGCACCTCATCAGTGCCCCTGTGCTATAATGATAGAAATGTTGCTGCACAGTATCGGCAAAAATGCCGGCTAATCCCATCCCATCTCATCTCCTTTAATGTCTCCCTTTTCCAGCTGTGGCACCATTGAGGAAATCCTCCCAACAGTTGATAGCTTCATTTTTGTTGAGCACTCTAACAAACCAGTCATCACCATCGCTGGGCATAACGTTGTCACGGGAAATAAGGAGGCATTAGAGAAGGGCATGCCAGTCTTTAAAGATGTGAGCATCCATGTGGATTTCTACGTGCCCACCAATGAGGTAGAGGGAGGAGAGGATGAGGAGGAAATCATGGATAATGAGACAACAGATTTGAAGAAACCTCACACACAGTACAAGCTTGGCAAGGCTACACTGATGCGTAAGTGCTTTGATTGTTTGTTTTTGCTGCCAAAGGACTGCATATGGCATTCACACTTTCCACCAATGTGGCTATGAAGGCATGTATGTACACATGTCCCAACTTTTAGTAATTTAAAGTACTTTAATTAAACTTCACTTCCATACAGAATACATATCAAGGTGTGTAATACATTAACAATTGCAACCATTAGGGTCAAGGTCATACTTAAGGTCAATTCATCCTTGGGGCAGCTTTTGTCACTTCCAGTGTCATTTCTTGTTTTTAAATACCATACACCAATATACTTAGTATTCATAATTATAACAAGATTAAAATTTATTTTGTTTAACTATGTCTGCAATAACCATGTTTCTTATAACAATAAGACTATTTTGAAAGCATTGTTGCTTTTCCCACTGTTTTTTGTGTTTTTGCATATTTATGAATACCTATTAACTATTGAAGCTTGTATGCATCAGCCCTTTTAGCCCATATCCTGATATGAAGTCCCTATTACCTGTCAGCCGTGATTTCACTGCAGTCCAATTTTAGTATCATATGAAATTTAAGATGTGCATGTGTTTTAACTATTTGCTTCTGAAAAATTATTTGCAGACCTATACACCAAGGGAGACAAATCTTTATTTTGGGCTCTATTAAAGAAATAGGTGAAATTCAGTTCTTTAGTAAGTTTGAGTATTTTCAGTCCAATTTAAAGATTTTACTTAATTTCATTGTAAATTCTCTATATTATTTTGTGTCATTATTCTGTATATTTTAATATTTACAGAGGACACGATGGTTAAGAAGGACAACAGTGATGTGTTACTAGATATGTGCTCCATGCGGGCGGAACCAGTCCTCAACTTCTATGTTGAGCACCTTGACATGCCCAAGGACCTCATTGAGCAGTTCAACATGAAGCTGGAAGGCATAGAGACAGCAGCAGGTCTTGTAATCCTAAGTAAGTGGTGTACAGATTTTATTTATGATTATGAAGGCCCATTTCCACCATTCTTTATCATGCCTAAGTAACGACTTGAACTAAAGTCATTATTTTTACACAAACAAATACTTTAGTATGTAGTTCAGATGTGATTTTAAGCTCAAAGTATGAAATTTATAGTATTATGCAAAATTTCAGACATGCAATTGAATATACTTTTAAGATAATGTTAATTATAAAACAGAATAGGTGGTAAATATATTTGTTCAGGGGATGTTATAATCGAAAGATTCCAAATACCATATTAAGCAATGAACCGTTTAAAAAAAAAAGTTGTAATTCCTCCATTTATTTATAGTTTGACTGTTATTCATCATACCTAGGTCAAGCACCCACAAACAGTATCACAGACACAACACATATTCTCTTATGAAATGTAGGTGAACAGGTCAATCATTGGCTATGTGGTTTGCACTTTTTTTCACAATATTTTTGTTTAACTACGCTTCAGATGCTGACACTGTGGCTAACTACATGAAGGTTATCCAACACATTGGTTACACCCACACCCAGGCCGAGGATCTCTATATGAGGAAGTTTATCATCAGCTGCTCTTCCCAGAGTGAGAGATTTGTCAGCAATGAGTTTGAAATCATGGTATGTAAGCTTATTTTTCAATTATATGTGATGTTTTTGTGGTTTATTTTAAACATTTACTTATTTTGCTTGCTGGAAGCTCCATTTACCCTATTAACAAACCCCATCTTATGTTGCTTCCAGCAAGTAATGGGTTAAAAGAAGGATACATCTTCAGGTTTGATATCAGTCCTATTTAGTGATATTGTAGCTTTTTCTGCATTAATTTACTGTTAATTTTTCTCCATTGAAGTTAACACTAAATTCAATTGGGCAACTGTTTGTCTTCTTTATCTTATTTTATTGTTGTTGCTTATGGTGTCTAAATAATTAGTCATTGTTAGCATATTAATATGAAGGCTTAATGTTTTATTAGTTTTAATTATTTTCACCCTTATTGGGTTTAAGAAATCACCATTTAATGACTTTTTCATCCTCACACCAAGTCATAATCGGTTGTCACGAATGCTCATTTTGTTCATTTATCGATTGTATAAGTCATAACTGATGCAAGTTACAGTACACGTAATACATTTTAGTTATAAAAACTACAAACATTACTGTACTAACACTACAAATTAAAACACTACTGTAACAGTGTTCTTGCTGTAATACCAGATTGCTCTAAAGCGAATTGACCAGCCCATGATGAGCTTACCAAGTATACAACATGTTTTTATTTTACTTATATTTCTTTGCTGCAGAGTGACATAGTTTGTGTATTTAAACACTACTGTTACTTCAACCTTGCTTTGTAGATTGCCCAGGAGCGTATGGACGAGCCCAAGATGATTCTGAGAGCTCATGCCCAGAACAATCTTCATTCCCAAGACATGGCAGTTCCACACTTTCAGCAAATACATGCTGCCTCACCCACCAGTATGTAACTTCTCCCTTTAATCGTTTTTAGCAAAAGTACACCTCAATTCTTATGCCTAAAGGTAACAATATATGCAGCAGTTGAATGGTACTGGCAGGGATGCTCATGCTAGACATTCCTGTTAATTCCTACAGCATACACATGTATGTGGCACTGTAAACAGAAAACCATGCTTCTTTAAATTTTAATATGTTACAATTCATATTCCCATTTTTGAAGAAAAAAAAAATCATTGCTGGTGATTCTATTCTCTTTTAAAAAAAAGTAAAATTATACAAAGATAATTATGAAAATGTTTAGTCACACATACAAAAGTGTAATCATTATGGCCACCAAATAGCCACATGTAGTATTTTAAATCTGTCATGTTAACATGACAGTACCTTAACCTTTCCAGGTTCTGGGGTATGTTACTGCTACAAATTGTGAAGTGTTCTGGTGGTCATGATTCAAACTTTAGCAAAATCACAATTTAAGATATTTCTGAAAGTAGTGCAATTGTTGAATTTGGTTGAATACCGAAGCATATATGATATGTACAGATATCCAAGTTTTTTTTTACCTGGAACGAGTTTTTGGCATGAATTTGCAAAAGCACCCTTTTTCTCATAATCTATGAAAACAGTTGTAGTTTTAAAATAATGCAATTTAACAATTTTTTTTTTTAAAGTCTTTTGGTGACATTTCAGACCGAGTGGTTTGAGTTCCAGTCAGAACTTTTATGTGAAGAGGTCTTTCAGATGATCTGCAGTGAGCCAGTGGGTCTACCTATATGTCTAGGGTCTTCCTCAGTCAATATTAAACAGGACATCTCCAATATGACCATAATTATGTTGGTGTGATGTAACAAAAATCAAACAGAACAAACAATTGTTCTTTAATGACAAATCTCTCTGGATGCTAGAAATGCGTTGGAAAAACTGACTTTTTCTGTGGATGAAATTTTTAAGTAATTTTCGAATCTTTATTTCAGACTTTGGGATGGTGGCAATCATTGTTGTGTGTGTTGGTTTCCTTATCTTCATGATCGTACTTGGTGTGTTGCGTATCCGAGCGGCCCATTACAGGAGACCACGCACTGTGCAGGTGGACGAGCGACAGGAGATGGAATGGGATAACTCCGAACTCAACATTACCGTCAACCCTATAGATCAAGAGGTAAAGAATAAATCTTGCTTTTACCACATAGTTCAGATAAATGATTGCTTGACAGCTGGAAGGCCCCTCACCTGAAAGGTCTAGCCCTGACCAAAACTTGAACCCATATAATGAGTGGCCAGGGAGTCAGTTACAATGGCAAATGTAAATTGTCTCCCTTGTTAGATAATATCCAAGGTAGTTCAAACTGTAAATTGATCCATTTAGTCTGAATCCTTGTACCTAATCATTTGTTTTTATGGAAATGGTACCATTGCAAACAGTGAAATCTAGGATTTGTAAATGTTTGCTCTAAAACCATTATAATAACTTACACAGATATTTCTTAAATTAGATAACTGACATGACTGTTGATGATAGTTGATTTTAGTATTACAAAGTCAACATAAAAGTTAACATACACTCCAAAGAGTATAAGCATAAAAACATTTGAATTAGATAACAAACTTATATGCAATTAGGGAGTACTCATGGGAGACTACTTATGTCTGATTAATATATAATGCAAATACAGATTGATTTTATACTAGGCAGGTGGCGCTTGAAGTGGATAAAGTAAAATATAATTATGAATAAATAATATGTTGATGTAAAGTTATTGTGGCGATGATTTACTTTCTTACAAATGTTGTTAAACAAATGTCTTTTTTGTGTGCAACTGTGGAAAAAAAATACCAACTATATCAACAGACCTTGCCCTTTATCTTTTAATGAAGAGGACAAATTTGATTGTTCTGTCAACTTTTTTATTACATCACATGACACAATTGTGGTCATATAGACAGCATTCAATGACATCTCACATCCATTATCCAACTCATTGAAATAGGTAGCTTGTCAGTCTACCAACTTAAGAAATCATGTTGCCTATTAATTTTGTTTATCCTTGTCCTATAATCCTTATCTTCTGAAATTCAAATAGGACCTTGAGATTGGCTTTGTACTTTTCTAACACTGTCATCACCATCATCATTTTTCTGTACATACAATACTTTCATAACAGTTGAAATACGAGGATATTTTTATTTGCTATGTCACTATGTAATCACCATGATAAGATGATTGCTGTGTTAAACTGTCTCTGAGGTACAGTGGTTGGTCAGGTGAATGACCTTTGAGAAAGAAAAAAAAAGCTATAATCTGTATTTTTTTTTCCATGTTTTCCAGTTATTTGAATATGAAGAAAATCCTCGTAAAGGTCAGATACTGGCTGATGATAGCGATACAGATGACGATGTCAGCGAATGTTTCCAAGATGATGATGCAGACTTTTCAGAAGAGGAGGAAGAAAGACTCCCTGGTGGGAAGATGGAGTGGGATGACTCAGCGTATTAGATGTCTTCGATGTCTCTATGTATCTGTTCGTCCATCTGTCTATCTGTTCATCAGTGTGTCTGTCTGTTCTTGTCAGTATGTAAGTGAGAAAGATGGATAGAGAGTGTTAGTGTAAGGGGGAAGAAATAGAAAGGAAAAAAACAAAAATATAGTAGTTTATGGTCTGGCTAAGAAATCATGGAAGATTTGATGGTGAAAGGTATTTTGTTGAAATGGATAATATTCTTAAGATTTTTCACTGGGTTGAAATACATATCAAAATTTAAATTGTATTTGAAGTGCTTATTTATATAACATTTTTGGTTGTCAAAGAAGTATAAAGAAACTTAAAATTCATTTTGGAACTGAAGTATAAAACGATAAAGTCCAGATTTTCCAGGATTATTACTGCAGGTATATAAAGACACGCCTTGTTTATTTACATTTTGTTAATAGATTTTTGTTCTGTTTGTTTTGTTAAATATGTGTTATTTTACAATAAATAATTGTTTTTTTTGTCTTTTTGAAATCAACATTATCAGTCTTCATCAAGGTTTCTTCAAGGCTGAATTTTGAACTAGAAGGGTAATATTTAAGTCTACAATCTGAAAACATTTTTGTGTATTTTTAGGATAAAAAAAATCTTATTATATACCGCAATTAATAACAGAATGTCAGCAATTGTGTTAATCTTTTCTGTTTTTGGTTGAATACAATGTGTCAATGAAAAAAGCTTTTAAGTGCAATATATCAATATGAGAAGTGAACTTGTTTTGTACAATTACCTGGTAAAAAGTTTGATAATGAAGTAACAAATTTGTGTATTGAAATTGAACATTAAACAAAAACTATTTGTAAAGTAAAGTAGCTTAAAAACATCTTAAACATTTATATCACTAATCTCAAAATGTACACAAAAGACACACATTAACTTATTTTCAAAAGCAGAGATTTTTGCTGTTTTTAGTTGTTCTGAATAAATATCTTTTGTTGAAACAAATCTTACTTGTAAAAATTGACTTTAATCAGCTTCAAACATAAACTTGCTTGAGTTTCCATGATGATTTTGAAATGTTTAACTGTTCCAAATTTTTCTTGTTAAAGAATTTAGGGCAAGTGTTTGGAACTTATAGATGTTTGTGGATGGGCTGACAGTTGGTGTATTGGTGAAATGTAAGGAATGTGATTTTTTTCACATTTTGATTTGTTATCTCATACATGTATGGTAGTCATCTGTATTTTGTCCCTTTAGTGTGAAAGGAAGCAGACATGCGCAGATTTCAATTTTTAACTTATTATTTTACGAAGTCTCAAGCATATTTTAACTAATCGATAATGTGTCAGCAGTTGGTCTTTAAATTATAATAAGTATTGGTTTTAGTGTCCAAAGATTCTTTTTTTACTAGCCTATAATGAAAATGATATATTTTTAGTTACCATAGAAACTAGTTAAAATATGTCTTTTTGTAAGTTGATTAAATGAAAAGTAATTGAGTTGGAATGACATATCTGAACAACATGAAATATTAAGACTAATTCTTCAGTCAATACAATTTTTATGGAAAAGATATGTTGCTATGGTGATGAGATATTCTGAAAAGACCTTGAGCATGGCTCTGTACTTTTCACACACTTTCATTGCCATCATCATTTTTCTGTACATACATTCTTTCATAACAGTTGTAAAATAAGGATATTTTTACTTCCTTTTGGCACCATATCATCACCACGACGAGGTGACCTCTATGTTAAACTGTTTCTGAGGTCAAGTTTTTGGTGTTGGTTTGGAGTTGGAGGGGTTAACTTGCTTTATTGTTGTTGTAGTCAATGTGGGGCGCTTGATTTATTGTGCTATCTGTCATCTAGGTGTTGTGAAATGGTGTTCTGATTATTCATGCCATATTTTCAATGTCATTTTAAGGTCAGACCTTGACCCAATTTTTTATTATCATGGGTCAAAAGGTCACAGCATAGGTAAAATTTACTACGTTGTAGAAATTATAGTTTGTATCATTTTCAACATTTGGCGTACCCTTTTTTTTTAATTTTGAGTTTTTAATAAAGAAGAGTTGTCTCTCTTACTAAATCCATTAATTTGCTTGTATTTTCAAACCATAGGGTGCAGGTACTCGTACTTATAGATACTTTAAAATTTATGAATATTTAAACTAATCAGTTTTTGCCTCATAATTATATAGACTTCTTAACTGAAAAGAATGGTGATCTTCATGTTTTTTATTTATTATTTCAATTAGTATAACTTGATCTTTGTATTTGTTAAAATGACCGGTATAACTTGATCTTTGCATTTGTTTTTTTTGGATTCTAAAACATTCCTTACCTGGTGAATATTTTAGAAAATTATCTACTCTTGTTTGACTCCTTTTTCTTTTGTTATACCAAGTATAACAGGCCTTGTTGTTTCAATTTCTTTACACATTCTTTAAGCTGCAGTATTTATTTGTTATATAAAATTAGACTTTAGTTTCACAATGGAACACTGTTTACCAAAATTGTTTACATATGAAGTTTATTTTTTCCCCTTTTTACATGTTTTATGTTATGGTTCTAACAGCATCATATCAATATTATGGACAATATGTATATTTTGCTCTTTTTTCTCTCATCTTTCAACACATTCCTCATTGTATCATTGTTTTATCTTAAAATGTAGCTGTTAACTTGCTGTTATGTTTGTTATTAAATATTATAAAACAGCTCTTTCGGCGCCGTATGACCTATTAAGTGTCGGTGTGCCGTAAAACCCAAAATACAAAATACAATAAAACAGCTCTAAATTGGCCAAAGTCAATCAGTTATCTAAATGATAAGAATCAAAATTAGGTGGAAAAAAATATTCATACTCATCACAATACCTGTATCAACACTTTCGTTTTCTTTGCTTTATTGCCTTGCTTTTTAGTAAGATGTGTGGATTATTTTAAAGGTTGTATTTTATTCACAATAACATTTTGGATTATTACTAGTTTTAATTGCCATTTAATTAGTGTTTTCTATTTACTTTAAATTTCTACTCAGCAAGTTTTGTTTGCAATCAATACCTTTAATTGGATTTTGTAAGATAAATACCTCTAGTTGCATGGTGATGATGTTTTATGTATATTTGTTATTATTGCCTCCTTACAATTCTAGCTTAAATTCTTCCTTTAAAAATTGTTTGCAATAATTCTGAAATGTAGCTTTGCCTTTTAATTATTTTTTTAGAAGCACAATAAAGCTTATTAAACAGCAGTCATGATTTCTGTAGAAAGGAAGAACATAAATGAGGTACAAATTTTAAAGAGAATACCGTTTTATGATAGGAAAGGTAGTGTTTAGCTTAATCACAGTTTTCATGCTATCAGAAAAATCTCAAATTTGTAATGCATAATTTGGTTGTTGTGGTTAAAGTTTGTGTATTGTCTGTCCTAAATAATAAAAAAGACAATAATTTGACTATTTTAATGTAACATCAAGCACTCTTTTTTTATCTGTTCGGTTATTAAAGATATTTGGCTCTAAGTAAACTATATTGTCTCAATTTACGTTTCAATATTTCATTGAAATTGCTTTTTCTTTTATTTGCATCAATGTTAAAAAGTATAATGCTAAACCTAACAGGAAAATCAACTAGAATGAAATTCACTTGAAATTCTGTAAATTCTGCATTTTATGGGCAATTGTTCTGTTGCTGATAATCCGTATATACAGCCTGTTTTAAGATTTATTTTTGGCAGCTTGTATCATTGTAAAGCCTTTTCAGCTCTGCTTTTAGAAGAAAGTTAACCTCTTGGTGGTAGCAACATTGGGTAATATTTTTGTTAAGGCCCAACTCGAAGAAATGATGGAGGTCAGTCTACTGACAACTCTTGTTATGATTTTCAAATGAATATAAAATTGAGTCATAAAACTTGCAAAACCATGATTAAGCATTTATTGATAATATATTTTACTTAATATCTGTGAGTTTCTTGTGCAAAGTAGAAAAGAGTATGGAGACAATTCACAGAAAAGTCTTTATTTTTTAGAAAGAATGCAAACAAAATACAAACGTTTTTAGACGATTTTACTGTTATTGTAAAGCATTATCTTTATTGTGAATTTAAAGTTTTTTGTGCAACTGCTTTCAAATTCTCTTCTTCATCACTAATCTCTCACTCTTTCACTGTGTTGCTTTGCCATGCCAAGCGTTGTGCAAATTTTGACAAAAATGTAATCAATTTTTTTTTTCTCATGCGAGACTTTTTTGTTCTTTTTAAACTTGTGATCTTAATTCGAATTTCAATAAAAGTCTTTATTATGTAATGCTGTATATTTGTCTTTTCATTCTTTCCCTTTTGCAGACATTGTCTTGTTGGTAAGACTTTTTATTTTAAGTCGAAGTTCCCGTAGCATGTGAGTTTTAAGTCACAGGCTGGAATTCCAGATGTGGAAGTATTCCAGAAGTGGAGGACTTCTGCATGATCCACAGTTTGTTGTTCCTTCCGAAATCCTTTTCTAGGGTCATCCTTCATATTTCTAGTGTCGCAGTTTAAGGGATTGTTTGTTTACAGAGCCTCTGTAGGTTAAATGATAGAGCGACCCGCTAGTATTGGGAATGTATGTGGTTAGAATCCAGGTGGAGGCTCTTTTTCATCATTTTTGTTACATTTGGTGCCATGACCTACTGTAGTAGCCTGTTTATGGTGTGGTATGCAGCAGCATAGTAAAAGTAGAACCAGGGATGAGATTCAGTGAGAATTTCACTGAGTAGTAGAAGGAGGAGTTTAGCTGATTCACTGGTAGTTTGTTCACAGAACCTCTTTAGCTTAGTTGGTACAGAGATCTGCTAGAATTGGGGAGGTCAGCGATTTGGATCCCGGTGGAGGCTTACATCTGTTATAATAGCTACGACCAGATCTTTGTGGCAATACTTGCTTTGAAAGTTCAGGTTTAGGTAGGTAGAACAATTTCTGTCAACCAGTACGGAAAAATGAACTCTGAATTTAATGTTAGAAAC